>NW_019168071.1:161162-761692 GCF_002303985.1 Durio zibethinus
AAATGTGTTAATAAATTTAATTAAAATTATAATACTAAAATATTTAATACTAAATCTTGTTTAGTATTAATTATATAATTAAATTAAATTATAAATATTAAATATCCTAAATGTTCCAAAAATTATTAATAGTCATAGGAAAATTTGATAATTATACAAATATAATTATTTGTATTAATATTTATAATTTAAATATTATTACTAAAATTAGCAATTTCAAAAATTGTACTAATTTAGTATTAATTATTTAAAGAAAATAATATATCTTTAACAATATATTAAATAAATTATTATTATTATTTAATATAATAGAATATTAATTAATTAATATTGTTAATTATGTAAATATTAGTTTGATAAATTATACATAACTATTATTCAATTGTTTAATAAAATTATTATTTTATATAATTAAATTATATTATTTATTATATTATAATAAATATTTAATTTAAATATTTAACATATAATAATATTATACAATGAAATAAATTAAATATATTATAATGATAAACATTTACTTATTAATTATTATAATTTAACTATTATATTTAATTTATTAACTATTATTATATTTACTAATATTTAATATTATAGATTGTTATTAAATAATCATAACTAATTTTATTTACGTAATATCAATTGAATTATTAATAAAATTAATAAACTATAATTAATATAAACAATAATATTAATAATAAATTTATTGATATTTCATAAATTTTTTATTAATAAGTACAAGATTTGAACAATTATCTATTTCAAATTGTTATGACCTTTTGTTTTACCATAAAACAATTATTTATGTTCATACAAGCTTATTTCAAAAATAATATAAATTTACTAATATTCCAAAGATTAATAAGTAAAAATATATAAAATAAATTTGTTTTTTGAACACGTTCAAAATAATTATGAACATTTGAACAATTATCTATTTCAAATCGTTATGACCTTTTGTTTTGTCAACAATTTTTTATTCATAAAAGCTTATTCAAATAAAATAATACTAATTTATTAAAATTTCAAAAATTAATAAGTAAAATATTTAAAAGAATTGTTTTTCATCATGCAAGCCTAATTATAATAAAATAATACTAGTTTATTAATATTTCAAAAATTAATAAGTAGGAGATTATCTGTTTACTGAACCAGTTCAAATAATTATGACTATTAACATTCAAAAAATTAATAAGCAAGTAATTAAAAAATAAATCTGTTTACCAAACACGTTTAAATAGTTATGACTATTTAAACAATTATCATTTTAAAATCATTATGACCTTTTGTTTTATCATAAAACAATTGTTTTATTTCGTAAAAGCTTATCCAAAATAAAATAATATTACTTTATTAATATTTCAAAAATTAAGAAGTTGGAGATTTAAAACATAAATCATTTTATTGAATCAATTCAAATAGTTATGGCCATTTGAACAATTATCTATTTCAAATCATTTTGAACTTTTGTTTTTCATAAAAGAATTGTTTTTCATCATACAAGCCTAATTATTATAAAATAATACTAGTTTATTAATATTTCAAAAATTAATAAGTAGGAGATTATCTGTTTACTGAATTAGTTCAAATAGTTTATGACTATTTAAACAATTATATAATATATCATATATTGAAATTAATATATTATAATTAATAAAGGTCATAATTATTACATTCATTTAATAATATTTATTATATAATATATAGTAGTTGTAAATTGTATTATTAATTGTAATAATATTATTATATTATAAATTATATAATAATTAAATATAACTAATATCAAATAATTAATAATTTTGTAATAATTTAAGTTAATGACCACCTCCGTCATGAAATTGTGTCTCCCTGATCTCATGTCCTAGCCTCTGATTCCGTTTCCCTTACCCTCCGCCGTGACCGTCTCAACCGAGAATCATCGGAGGTCACTTATTTAAGCACCAAAAGCATTCACTTCATGGAGGTTGAATTCGAGGTGTGCGGGGATGAAAAGATGGTGTGTGTGGCTCGTTGCAAAGATGGAAAGAGAGTGGAGCATGGATTGTATATGGCAGTCGCGACTATAAAGCTTGGGAATTTTGCATTTTTTCAGTCGAAGATGGGGGTTTTGGCACCGGGTATTGAAGTTTATATAATCAAAACTTCAACTTAATTAATTTACTTATTATTAATATTTACATAAAAAGTAATAAATGGTAATTAATTACTTATTTAATTATATTATAATTATTAATTACATATTAAATAACTATTTAATTATAAAATTAGTAATTAAATATTACTAATATAAAAATTATAATATTAAAAATAAATAATAATTAAATTAATATTAAAATTAAAATCCTTATAATAATTAGTTAAATAAATAATAATTATTTAAAACAAACTTGTAAGATATGAAACAAGTATTTAAACTTATATTAATACTAAATTTATATATATATATAACTATAATTAATATAGATTGTTCATTATAAGTTTAAATAACAAGAAATTACAATATTTAATTAATTTATTATAAACTATTAGTTTATTTGCAATTATTATGTAAATAGATTATAATTATTAAATTATTAGTATGATTAATAATCTTAATTATAATTATTATTTAGATAAATTATATAATAACTTAATAATATTAATTATAACTAATATACATTATCAGTATAATATTTAAGTTCATAAAAACTTATCTGAAATAAAATAATACTACTTATTAATATTTCAAAAATTAATAAGCAAGAGATTAAAAACTAAAGTTGTTTTCCAAATCAATTCAATTAGTTATGACTATTTAAACAAATATTAATCTCAAATCTTAATGATCTTTGTTTTGTCATAAAACAATTGTTTCTAATCATACAAGCTTATTCGGATAAAAATAATTCTAATTTAATAGTATTTCAAAAATTAATAAGTGATTTAAAAAATAAATGTGTTTGCCAAATTAGTTCAAATAGTTCAGACTATTATAATAATTATATATTTCTATAATTATTACAATTTTTATTAATAATTAAATTATTAAATTTAATAATTTATTTATTAAATAAATAAATTTAATATTCCATAATTTATATTATGTTAATAAAGTTATAATTAAATATTAAAATAAAAATATATATTTAATTTGAAATTATAAATAAATAATTATAATATATTAATTATAATATATATCTATTATAAGATATATATTATAATATTAATAATTTATTAAATAATTAAAAGTATCAAAGAAGATACTATAATTTAATTTCTATATTATAAAATATTGAATAAATAATACTTAAGTTTATTAATTTATAAACTTTATTATAATATAATTATAATAAATATAATATTATAATACTATTTATAATTATTATTCAAATTAATAATATAAAAATATTTATTATATGAATAATTATCTATTTCAAATTGTTATAACCTTTTTGTTTATCGTAAAATAAATGTTTTGTTCATATAAGTTTGTTTGAAAAAAATAATATTAATTTATAATATTTCAAAAATTAATAAGAGATTTAATAAATAAATCTATTTACCATACTAGTTCAATTAATTTATAACAATTTGAACATTTATTTATTTCAAATCGTACTAAATTAATAATTTGTTAATAAATTTGAATCGTACCTTTTGTAATTTGAACTTATTAAAAGTTTTTAAATTGAGTTGTCATGCATTCAGTATATGGAACTTAATTTATTATAAGTATTAAATATTTATAATACTAATAAATTAAATGAAAAATAAAATTGATAAATATTATTATTTAATTTAATAATGTTATAAAACTATATTAATTAACAAATTAATAAACTACTATTTATTATAAGTTAGAAATTATAAACAAGAGCAATATAGTTATTATTTGTATAATAATATACTTGTTATACAAATATAATAATTTTAATTTTAATTTTAATTTCAATTAAAATTAATATTGTAATTAATAATTAGTAGATAATAATTTTATTTCAAATGTTAATAAATTAGCATTTATTAATATAATATGTGAAATATTATTAGATATAAATTATAATTAAAAATTTAAAATAAGCTAATTCATTGTAGTCATTATTTAAAAAATGACTATTTTTAATACTATTTTTAAACATTGAAAAAATTATAATGATCCAAACCAATTATAATTATTATAATTATTGAGAATGCCATTAAAAATTTAATACTTATAATTAATATTAATTATTATAAATTATAATATTATATTATTATAATGTTAATTTAAATAATAATATAAAACATTAATAATTAATATTTATATTTAAATGAAATTTGAATTTTGATTTGTAAATTACCTATTTATTAAAATATTAATAATTATATATTTTTAATTATTATATTATAAATTATTTATTACCAAATTAAAGGAGGTGATTAATTTTAATTATTAATAATAATTTAATAATATAAACTTATTTATATAATTAATTATAATAATTTAATATAATATTATTAAATAAAATTATAAAATTAATATATTAATTGATTAATTTAATATTAAAATCTATTTTGATTATATTATTGAGAATACTTTAATCAAAAGTAATTGATGTTAGTTAGATTAGTAAATTAATTATAATATTAAGTTTATAAGTTTAATATAAGATTATATTAATACTAATAGTATTTATATTCATTAATTATATATATTAATAATTATTAAGATTATAATATATATAATTATATAATAATATAAGATTATTAAATATAAATTATGATTATTTAGTTTAGTTTACAATTATATTATTAATTTTATATATTATTAAATATTTTAATAGTATTAATTTAATAAATTAATTAGATTATAATTTCAAATAACTATAATTATAATATACTTATTTCAAAATATTGCTTATTATAGTTAAAATACATTATAATATATTTATCATAAATAATTAATTATTAATATTAAACTATTTAAAACATCTATTATGATAAATTAAACAATTAAATATTATAATTTTTGACCTTATAAAAGGAAAAATAAATGATCAATCGTTCTTAGCCTTTTACCGACTTTCAAATGCCTGTTGTTGAAATCTATTCCAAGGTCCGGCTAACCTAAGTAAGAAGAAAAATAAAGTCTATTGTTTTAAGCTCCAAAAACCTTTATAACTTACACTTAAAACTGTGAAAAATCAAAACAAACGCAAGTTTTACTATGTTTCTTTTTCGAGCATGTTTAAAACATTGGATTTTAAGATATTCAAATTCTTTTTACATTTAAAAACCTGCTAAAACAATGCTTTCATATTTTAAAGCTCGACTCCGATGAAAATCATTTTCAAAGTAAAACATAAAATTTCAAAAGTATTACGCTCCAACTGCTATCCCTATAAAACTGTTAAAACAAGTTAGCACATAATTTATAACATCAAGCGCCAATAACAACTTCACAAATAATATACAAATATCTATATCTTTCATATGTAATCCCATAAGTTGCTTAGAGCACTTAAAAATGTATCTAAAAGAAAATAAATATGAAACACACTGAAAAATTAAAATCGTGCAAAAATTGCGTGAGTAGTTTTTATGCCAAATTGTTCAAAAACAACTTCTGATGTTTTAAGCTCCAAAATCCTTTACAACTTACACTTAACACTGTGAAAAATTAAAATAAACGCAAGTTTTACTATTTTCTTTGTTCGAGCACGTTTAAAACATTGGATTTGAAGATATTCAAATCATTTCCATTTAAAAACCTGTTAAAACAATGCTTTCATATTTTAAAGCTTGACTCAAGTAAAAATAATTTTCAAAACAAAACATAAAATTTTAAAAATATTACACTTCGACTGCTACCCTTATAAATTGTTAAAACAAGTTAGCACAAAATTTATAACATCAAGCGCTAATAACAACTTCATAAATAATATCAAAATATCTAGATCTTTCATATGTAATCCCATAAGTTCCTTATAGCACCTAAAATGTATCTAAAAGTAAATAAGTATGAAACACATTGAAAAATTAAAATCGTGCAAAAATTGTGCGAGTGTTTTTTATGCCAGATTGTTCAAAAACAAAGTTGATGTTTTAAGCTTCAAAATCCTTTACAACTTACACTTAACACTTGTGAAAAAATTAAACCAACGCAAGTTTTACCATATTTCTTTGTTTGAGCAAGTTTAAAAACTTGGATACAAATATGCAAATTCATATCCATTTAGAAAACCTGCTAAAACAAGCTTTACATATTTTAAAGCTTGACTTTAGCGACAATCATTTTCAAAGCAAAACATAAAATCTCGAAAGCATTAGGCTCGATGCTCCCTCTATAAACTGCTAAAATAAGTTTAGCACACAATTAATCACATCAAACACCAATAGCAACATCACAAATAATATCCAAATATCAAGATTAATAATATGTAATCTCACAACTTCCTTAACACTAAAATATTTATAACTTACACTGAACACTGTGAAAAATTAAAACCAACACAAGATTTACCATGTTTTTTTGTTTGAGCAAGTTTAAAACATTGGATTCAAAAATTTCAAATTCATTGTATTTAAAAACCTGCTAAAACAATGCTTTCATATTTTAAAATGCGACTACAATGGAAAATTCATTTTCAAAGCAAAACATAAAATTGCAAAAGCATTAGACTTGAGTGCTCTCGTATAAACTGCTAAAACAAGTTAAACACACAATTAATCACTTCAAGTGCCAATATCAACTTCACAAAAAAAATCCAAATATCAAGATCATTCATATGTAATCCCACGAGTCTTTATAGCACCTAAAAAATGTATCTAAAAACAAATAAGTATAAAACATAACGAAAAATTAAAATCAGGCAAAATTGGTTTTTATTCAAAATTTAAAATTTGTGCAAATGTTTTTATGCCCAAAATTGTTCAAAAATAAAGTCTGATGTTTTAAGCTCCAAAATCCTTTATAAAACTTACATTAATACTATGAAAAATTAAAACAAACGCAAGTTTTACAATGTTTCTTTGTTCGAGTGTTTTAAAACATTAGATTCAAGATTATAAATTCATTTTCATTTAAAAACCTTCGAAAACAATTCTCTCATATTTTTAAAACTCGACTCTAGCGAAATCATTTTCAAAGAATACATTTAAAATTTCAAAAGCTTTAGGCTTCGAGTGGTTCCCCCTATAAACTGCTAAAACAAGTTAGCACACAATTTAATGCACCATCAAGCACCAATAACAACCTTCACCAAAAAAAATCCCAAATATCAAGATCATTCAATGTAATCTCACAAGTTCCTTTAAACGCCACCTAAAAATGTATTTAATAGCAAATAAGTATTGAACATAACGAAAAATGTAAAATCATGCAAAATTGGCTTCTATGTCACATTAAAAATTGTGCAGAATGGTTTTTACGGTTCAAAGATTGTTTAAAAATAACCAGTCTGAAGTTTTAAGTTCCAAAATCCTTAGTAACTTATACTTAACACTGTGAAAAATTAAAGCCAACACAAGTTTTTACCATTTCTTTGTTGGAGCACGTTTAAAACATTGGATTCAAGATATTCAAATTCATTTTCATTTAAAAACTTGCTAAAACAATGGTTTAATATTTTAAAGCTCGACTCCAGTGAAAATCATTTTCAAAGCAAAACATAAAATTTCAAAAGAATTAAGCTTCGACTACTCCCCCTATAAACTGCTAAAACAAGTTAGCACACAATTTATAACATCAAGTGCCCATAACTTCACAAATAATATCCAAATATCTAGATCACTCATATGTAATCTCATAAGTTCCTCATAGCACCTAAAAATGTATCTAAAAGCAAATAAGTATAAAATACAATGAAAAATTAAAATCGTGCAAAACTTGCACGAGTGGTTTTATGCCCAGAATTATTTCCAAAAACAAAGTCTAATGTTTTAAGCTTCAAAAATCCCTTTACAACTTACACTTAACACTGTGAAAAACTAAAACCAACGCAAGTTTTACCATGTTTCTTTGTTCGAGCACATTTAAAAACATTGGATTTAAGATATTCAAATTCATTTCCATTTAAAAACCTGCTAAAACAATGCTTTCATATTTTAAAATTTGACTCTAGCGAAAATCATTTTCAAAGCAAAACATAAAATAGCAAAAGCATTAGGCTTTAAGTGCTCCCTCTAAAAACTACTAAAATAAGTTAGCACACAATTAATCCCTTCAAGCACAAATAACAACTTGACAAAAAAAATCCAAATATCAAGATCATTTATATGTAATCCCACAAGCATGGATTTATTTTTAAATTAATATATAATAAATATTTATTATTATGAATAATATTAAATTTAGTTTAACTTATATATTAAAAATTATATATATAGTTTTAGTATATTATAGTTTGATTTAATATTATATAAATTTTAATTTTTATTTAATTATTACTAATTATTATTGATATAATATATTAATACTACCTAATTAATTATAATAATTAGTTACTAATAATTATTAAATTATTTATAAATTATTAGTTTTTAACAATTAATATATTATTATGTAATTAATATTTATAATTTTAATATTAAATGTATTAGTATAATTTAATAATTAATTTATACTATATAATTTATTAATTATAAATGTATTAAATTTTATCTTTAAATTAATAATATTAAACATATTTATTTTTTTAAAATAATTCTTAATTTATAATAAGTTAATAATTTATATATATAATTAATATATATTAATTAAACAATTGTTTTATAATAAACTAGTAGTTAAGAATATATTTTATCTAATTATATATATAAATTTACTAATTAATCAATCATTTAGTAGTAAACAAAACTAACCATTTATTTACTATAATATATTATCTATATATATAATTATATATTATATAAATAATTAATTATTATATTTATTAAATAATTATATTATAATATTATTTTTTAAATATTTTTTGTAAAATATAATGTTAATAAATTTAATATTAATTGAACTATATTTAATCCTATATACTATACAAGTTATTATTATAATATAATATTATATAATTTATAGTTTAATATAATTATAAGTAACCAATTTATAGTATGACTAGAATAATATAATATATATGATAATAATAATTTAATAATTTATATTATAAATATTAAATATAATACAATATATTATGAGCTTATTAATAATATCATAAAAATTTTAATTAATAATTAAGCTATAATAATTATTAGTTTTATGAATAACTTATTAGTAATATTACTAGTTATAATATGTACAACAATTATATAGATATGAAATAATTGTTAGTTTTAATTAATATTAATAACATATTAATATAATAAATTTTATATTATATTTAACTTATTATTATAATAAGATTAAGGTATTATATAATATTGTATTTTAAATATATTTAATTTATATATTATTTATGTGTTATATTAACTTTATATAATATTAATAATATTATTAAGAAACAATTGTAAATATGTTTAATTATTAATATTAGTTAATTTATTAATTAACATTTATTAATTAGTAAATTAATAATATATAATTAATTAATATATAATTTAATATAATAATTTTAATTTAAACAAAATAATTTAATAAATTAGTGTTATTTTATTTTGAATAAAATATTTCATATTATTTGTTAAATTATAAAACTAATTTATTAGCTAATTATTATAACAAACAGTATAATAATTAGTTATTATTAGTTTATAATTAATTTGATTAACAAAAATATTTTTTTGTCATACAACAATTGTTTCAGGAAATAATAATTATTTCATTATAAATATTTAAATAATTAATAAATTATTTATTTATAATTAAATATAATATTAATTTATAAAATATAAATTATGTAATGAATTATAAATAGTTTTATAATTGTATATTTTAATAAATTTATTACAATTAAATTAGTTAATAATTTTATAATAATCAAATAGTATAATAATTAAATGTATATGTGAATAGTCTATTGAATCAATAATTTATTAATCAATATCGATAATTAAATAATAAAAATTAAATATTTTAATTTAAATATTTAAAATTTAAAAATTTAAAATTATTAACATTCAAAAATTAATCAGTAAAATATATGTTTTACGACAAACAAAATATCATAACAATTTGAAATAGATAATAGCTCGAATGGATATGACTATTTAAACTTGTTTGGTAAACAAATTTATTTTTTAAATATCCAACTTTTAATTTTTAGAATATTAATAAATTAATAAATTTTATTAGAATAAACTTGTTTGAATAAAATAGATTTATTTTTTTAATCTTTTACTTATTAATTTTAGAATTTTAACAAATTAGTATTATTTTATTTTGAATATGCTTTTATGCCGCAAAAACAATTGGTTTTATGACAAAACAAAAGGTCACAATGATTGAAATAAATAATTGTTCAAATAGTCATAACTATTTGAGCGTGTTCAGAAAATAAATTTATTTTTTTAAATTTTTACTTATTAATTTTTGAAATATTAATAAATATATTAATTTAAATAATAATTATTATATTACAAATAGTCAAATATTTGTAATTAAATAATAGTTATATTTATTAATAAAATTATTGAATATCTAAATATATTATAAAATAATTATATATAATATATTAATGTATAATTATAATTATATAATTTATAAGAATAATTTGTATTAATTATTAAAATAATTAACTATTATAATTATAATTTAATATAAATAAAATTCTTAGTTATATATTATATAATATTTCAATAATATACAATTAATAGTTTACTTTATATATTTGATTACTTTAAAAAATTGATAATGAATCTTCTAGTAATTTATATAATCAATTATTACTTATTATATTTAATTATATAAATTTTAAAGCTTATTATTAACTTAATTTGATTATAAACTTATTGATCAAATTATTGTGATCAAATTATTGCTAAATACTAAATATTTAATCTATATTTTAAAATATAGAATAAATAGTCATAACTATTTAAACTGGTTCAGTAAATAAATTTATTTTTATGTTATATTCAGTATTATAATTAGTTAATATTATATATTATATAAGTTAATTATATTTTAATATTAAACTATTAATATATTATTTAAATTATATTAAGTTTGCATTCTCACCTTTCATTGGTTCTACAATCCAAAAATAAATAGTAATGTATATTAATATATAAATTATTAATTATATAATTCAATTATATAAATTAACAATTAGAATATTTATAAAATAGTCATAATAGTCATAACTAATAACGATAATAAATGATAATAATTCAATTATTTATTGATAATTTATTATCAATAAATAACATACAAAAGAAAATAATAATAGTTAATAATTCATTGATGATTTAATTAATATTTTATTTAGTTTAATTATTGAATTAAATAAAATAGATATATTAATTTTATGTTATAATTTATATATTATTAGTATAATAATTAATTCATTATAAATTATATTATAATTTTTAATTTAATAATAATATATATCAAATAAATATTATTTTATTAACAATAATTATAGTATATATTATTACTAATGAATTATAATTTATAAATTTGTGTCATAATTAGTATACTTTAATCTAATAATAAAGTAGATTTGTATTAATTAACAAAAGATAATTAATAAATATATACTATTTATTTATATTTAAAAAAGGTTATAGGATATTAATTATAATTAATTATAATGTTAAAGTTTAAATATATTTAAAATTATATAATTAATAGTAAAAAGTATTATATAATAATATAAACATCACTACTTATATTATATTCATATATAATAAATAGCTTATTTATTACTATATAAATATTAATGAAATGTATATTAATAATTAAATTAATTATAAATAATTTATTTTTTATATAAAATTAATAATTAATTTATGAGTATCTTTTGTAATAATATTTATGCTTTTTGTTAAGTTTATTTAAATAATTATTAATTATTAATAATAATTACTTTATTAAATTTAGATAATACTTATTTATTATAATTATAACATTTATTAATTAATATAGAATAATTTATATTAAAAAATAAATCTATTTACCGAACAAGTTCGAATAATTATGGCTATTCGAACAATAATTTATTGGATTTATCTTAATATAAATTAAATAACCTAATATTTTATATATTATATGTTATATATTTAATATTTAATATATTAAAATTTATAATGATATAAATTTATTATATCTATGTAGTTTACAAAACAAAATGTCATAGCAATTTGAAATAGATAATTTATAAATATACTCAGATAATTATTCAAATAGTCAAAACTATTTGAATTAGTTTGGTAAACAAATTTACTTTTAAATCTCTTACTAATTAATTTTCTAAATATTAATAAAATTATAATACTATAATTATATTATAAGTAAACTTATATATTAATAATAATATTATTATTATAATAAATTTATATTTATTTATGATTGGAATTTTATTTATTATATATATAATTAAATATAGTTCAATTAATATTAAATTTATTATCATTATATTTTATAAAAAATTATTTATAATTAATATTATAATATAATTATTTAATAAATATAATAATTATTTATTTATAGTAAGCTTATTCGAATTAAAATAATGCTAAATATTTTGACAATTAATAAGTATAAAATTCAAAAAATAAATATGTGTATCGAACTAGATCAATTAGTCATGATTATTTGAATAGTTATTTATTTTAAATTGTTATAACCTTTTGTTTTGTCATAAAAGAATTGTTTTAGTTCATATAAGTTTATTCGAAATAAAATAATACCATTTTATCAATATTTTGAAAATTAATAATTAAGAGATTTAAAAAAATGAATTTGTTTACCGGATAACTTTAAATAATTATGACAATTTGAGCAATTATTTTATTTGAAATCACTATAACCTTTCGTTTTATCCTAAAATAATTTTTTCTATTCATTACAAGCTTTATTTCAAATAAAATAATATAAATTGATTAATATTAAGACAATTATTATATTAATAATTTAAATTAATTTTTGTTAATATAATCAAATAAATGTCAATTAATTTAAAGAATATATTGAAATAAATAAAATTATTTTATAATTCAAACTAAAAAATTATTAAATAATAAAATTTATATTTATAAAATATAATCAATAATATTATTGATAATATTTAAATTATTATCAATAATTTATATATTTTATTTTTAAATATAATTTATATATTAAATTTATTTTTTTAGTAAAAATATCCAATTAAATTGAGTTATTATGAATATTAAATACTGCATGTAAATATGACATTTGTTATTAACAAATTTATATTAAATAATCTAGATATAATATATTATAATTCATTATATTGATAATTAATATATATTAATGATTATTTAAATTAAAATAATTTAATTACATATAATTAAATATAAATATTAAATATTTGATTATAATAATTTAATTTAATAACAATTAGTTATAATTCAAATATTTTTAATTGTTATAATTTAATATCAATTAGTTTTTCATAAAATAATTTAACTTATAACAAATTTATAAGATTTAATAATCAAATTATTTAATTATTAAATTTAGTGTTAATTAGATTGTATATTTTATTCTAAATAATTTTGCAATGAACAGGAACAATTATTTTACGACAAAACAAAATATCATTAATATTATATAATAATTATTGTTTATTATAAATTATAATAATAATTTATAGAATTAATAGAATTGAATAATAAATATTTAATATGTAATTAGTTTATAATATAATTTAATATAGAATTATAATTGTTTCAAGAATTAATAACAAAATGATTATATTATAATTCTTAATTTCGTATTAAATTTATGAAAAAATATTAAATAATTTATTAAATTTACTCCATTTAAGCTTGTATTAACTGAAACAATTGTCTTATGAAATAATTATTTATTTCAAATTGTTATAAATTCATAAATTATTACAAACTAGTAATATTTGTTAAGCATTTAAGGATATATTAATTATTCAAATAACTATTGTTATTTAATTATTATTAATTATTATAATATTATTTGAATATTATATTAATTTTATAATTAAAAATTAGAAATAGATAATAATATTATCTAATATAATATAATTTTCTTAATTATATTATACTTAAATTATTATTAAATCATATTATTATTTAAATTAATTTAAATAAAGATTAAAATTATTATTAAATAAGTTATTTATCAACAAATATGTTACTCATAAAATATTAATTAAACTATTTAATTAAACTACTAATTAATAATAATATTATTAAGTTATAATAATCTCTATTTTTAAAATTAGTTTTAAATATATTTAAAAAATTTATTATATAGTATTATTATATAATTTAGTTATTTTATCAAATAATTATATTAATGTATATATATTAAATAAATATATTATGTTAATAATTAAATTTTTGCTTAACTTATATGCTCGATAGTGGGTTAGGATTTTTATAAGGGCTTGTAAAACTCTTATTATATCACTAAGCAATTGGATCAAAGTTATTAGGGTGTGAATTGGTTGCTTTATGTTATAACTGTGCAAATGTGTTAATAAATTTAATTAAAATATAATTACTAAAAATATTTTAATTACTAAATCTTGTTTAGTATTAATTATATAATTAAATTAAATTATAAATATTAAATATCCTAAATGTTCCAAAATTATTAATAGTCATAGGAAAATTTGATATTATACAAATATAATTATTGTATTAATATTATAAATTTAAATATTATTACTAAAATTAGCAATTTCAATAATTGTACTAATTTAGTATTAATTATTTTAAAGAAAATAATATATCTTTAACAATATATTAAATAAATTATTATTAATTATTTAATATAATAGAATATTAATTAATTAATATTGTTAATTATGTAAATATTAGTTTGATAAATATACATAACTATTATTCAATGTTTAATAAAATTATTATTATTATATAATTAAATTATATAATATTTATTATATTATAATAAATATTTAATTTAAATATTTAACATATAATAATATTATACAATGAAATAAATTAAATATATTATAATGATAAACATTTACTTATTAATTATTATAATTTAACTATTATATTTAATTTATTAACTATTATATATTTACTAATATTTAATATTATAGATTGTTATTAAATAATCATAACTAATTTTATTTACGTAATATCAATGAATTATTAATAAAATTAATAAACTATAATTAATATAAACAATAATAATTAATAATAAATTTATGGATATTTCATAAATTTTTTATTAATAAGTACAAGATTTGAACAATTATCTATTTCAAATTGTTATGACCTTTGTTTTACCATAAAACAATTATTTATGTTCATACAAGCTTATTCAAAATAATATAAATTTACTAATATTCCAAAGATTAATAAGTAAAAATATATAAAATAAATTTGTTTTTGAACACGTTCAAAATAATTATGAACATTTGAACAATTAATCTATTTCAAATCGTTATGACCTTTTGTTTTGTCAAAACCAATTGTTTTTATTCATAAAAGCTTATTCAAAATAAAATAATACTAATTTATTAAATTTCAAAAATTAATAAGTAAAATATTTAAAAGAATTGTTTTTCATCATGCAAGCCTAATTATAATAAAATAATACTAGTTTATTAATATTTCAAAAATTAATAAGTTAGGAGATTATCTGTTTACTGAACCAGTTCAAATAATATGACTATTAACATTCAAAAATAATAAGCAAGTAATTAAAAAATAAAATCTGTTTACCAACACGTTTAAATAGTTATGACTATTTAAACAATTATCATTTTAAAATCATTATGACCTTTTGTTTTATCATAAAACAATTGTTTATTTCGTAAAAGCTTATCCAAAATAAAATAATATTACTTTATTAATATTTCAAAATTAAGAAGTTGGAGATTTAAACATAAATCATTTTATTGAATCAATTCAAATAGTTATGGCCATTTGAACAATTATTCTATTTCAAATCATTTGAACTTTTGTTTTGTCATAAAGAATTGTTTTTCATCATACAAGCCTAATTATTATAAAATAATACTAGTTTATTAATATTTCAAAAATTAATAAGTAGGAAGATTATCTGTTTACTGAATTAGTTCAAATGTTATGACTATTTAAACAATTATATATATATCATATATTGAAATTTTAATATATTATAATTAATAAAAGTCATAATTTATTACATTCATTAATAATATTTATTTATATAATTATAGTAGTTTAAATTGTATTATTAATTGTAATAATATTATTATATATAATTATATAATAATTAATATAACTAATATCAAATAATTAATAATTTTGTAATAATTTAAGTTAATAGACCACCTCCGTCATGAAATTGGTGTCTCCCTGATCTCATGTCCTAGCCTCTGATTCCGTTTCCCTTACCCTCCGCCGTGACCGTCTCCACCGAGAATCATGGAGGTCACTTATTTAAGCACCAAAAGCATTCACTTCATTGGGGGTTTGAATTCGAGGTTGCGGGATGAAAAGATGGTGTATGTGTGGCTCGTTGGCAAGCGATGTAAAGAGAGTGGAGGCATGGGATTGTATTATGGCAGTCGCGACCTATAAAGTTTGGGGAATTTTGCATTTTTTCAGTCGAAGATGGGGGTTTTGGCACCGGGTATGAAGTTATATATATCAAACTTCAACTTAATTAATTTACTATTATTAATATTTACATAAAGTAATAAATGTGTAATTAATACTTATTTAATTATAATTATAATTATAATTACATATTAAATAACTATTTAATTATAAAATTAGTAATTAAATATTACTAATATAAAATTATAATATTAAAAATAAATTAATAATTAAATAATATTAAAATTAAAATCCTTATAATAATTTAGTTAAATAAATAATAATTATTTAAAACAAACTTGTAAGATATGAAACAAGTATTTAAACTTATATTAATACTAATTTATATATATATATAACTATAATTAATATAGATTGTTCATTTATAAGTTTAAATAACAAGAAATTACAATATTTAATTAATTATTATAAAACTATTAGTTATTTGCAATTATTATGTAAATAGATTATAATTATTAAATTATTAGTATGATTTAATAATCTTAATTATAATTATTATTTAGATAAATTATATAATAACTTAATAATATTTAATTATAACTAATATACATTATCAGTATAATATTTAAGTTCATAAAAAACTTATCTGAAATAAATAATACTACTTATTAATATTTCAAAATTAATAAGCAAGAGATTAAAAACTAAAGTTGTTTTCCAAATCAATTCAATTAGTTATGACTATTTAAACAAATATTAATCTCAAATCTTAATGATCTTTGTTTTGTCATAAACAATTGTTTCTAATCATACAAGCTTATTCGGATAAAAATAATTCTAATTTAATAGTATTTCAAAAATTAATAAGTGATTTAAAAAATAAATGTGTTTGCCAAATTAGTTCAAATAGTTCAGACTATTATAATAATTATATATTTCTATAATTATTACAATTTTTATTAATAATTAAATTATTAAATTTAATAATTTATTTATTAAATAAATAAATTTAATATTCCATAATTTATATTATGTTAATAAAGTTATAATTAAATATTAAAATAAAAATATATTTAATTTGAAATTATAAATAAATATTATAATATATTAATTATAATATATATCTATTATAAGATATATATTATAATATTAATAATTTATTAAATAATTAAAAGTATCAAAGAAGATACTATAATTTAATTTCTATATTATAAAATATTGAATAAATAATACTTAAGTTTATTAATTTATAAACTTTATTATAATATAATTATAATAAATATAATATTATAATACTATTTATAATTATTATTCAAATTAATAATATAAAAATATTTATTATATGAATAATTATCTATTTCAAATTGTTATAACCTTTTGTTTTATCGTAAAATAAATGTTTTTGTTCATATAAGTTTGTTTGAAAAAAATAATATTAATTTATTAATATTTCAAAATTAATAACAGATTTAATAAATAAATCTATTTACCATACTAGTTCAATTAATTATAACAATTTGAACATTTATTTATTTCAAATCGTTACTAAATTAATAATTTGTTAATAAATTTGAATCGTACCTTTTGTAATTTGAACTTATTAAAAGTTTTTAAATGGAGTTGTCATTGCATTCAGTATATGGAACTTAATTTATTATAAGTATTAAATATTTATAATACTAATAAATTAAATGAAAATAAAATTGATAAATATTATTATTTTAATTTAATAATGTTATAAAACTATATTAATTAACAAATTAATAAAACTACTATTTATTATAAGTAGAAATTATAACAAGAGCAATATAGTTATTATTTGTATAATAATATACTTGTATACAATATAATAATTTTTAATTTTAATTTTAATTTCAATTAAAATTAATATTGTAATTAATAATTAGTAGATAATAATTTTATTTCAAATGTTAATAAATTAGCATTTATTAATATAATATGTGAAATATTATTAGATATAAATTATAATTAAAAATTTAAAATAAGCTAATTCATTGTAGTCATTATTTAAAAAATGACTATTTTAATACTATTTTTAAACATTGAAAAAATTATAATGATCCAAACCAATTATAATTATTATAATTATTGAGAATGCCATTAAAAATTTAATACTTATAATTAATATTAATTATTATAAATTATAATATTATATTATTATAATGTTAATTTAAATAATAATATAAAACATTAATAATTAATATTTATATTTAAATGAAATTTGAATTTGATTTGTAAATTACCTATTTATTAAAATATTAATAATTATATATTTTTAATTATTATATTATAAATTATTTATTACCAAATTAAAGGAGGTGATTAATTTTAATTATTAATAATAATTTAATAATATAAACTTATTTATATAATTAATTATAATAATTTAATATATATTATTAAATAAAATTATAAAATTAATATATTAATTGATTAATTTAATATTAAATCTATTTTGATTATATTATTGAGAATACTTTAATCAAAAGTAATGATGTTAGTTAGATTAGTAAATTAATTATAATATTAAGTTTATAAGTTTAATATAAGATTATATTAATACTAATAGTATTTATATTCATTAATTATATATATTAATAATTATTAAGATTATAATATATATAATTATATAATAATATAAGATTATTAAAATATAAATTATGATTATTTAGTTTAGTTTACAATATATATTAATTTTATATATTATTAAATATTTTAATAGTATTAATTTAATAAATTAATTAGATTATAATTTCAAATAACTATAATTATAATATACTTATTTCAAATTATTGCTTATTATAAGTTAAATACATTATAATATATTTATCATAAATAATTAATTATTAATATTAAACTATTTAAAACATCTATTATGATAAATTAAACAATTAAATATTATAATTTTGACCTTATAAAAGGAAAAATAAATGATCAATCGTTCTTAGCCTTTTACCGACTTTCAAATGCCTGTTGTTGAAATCTATTCCAAGGTCCGGCTAACCTAAGTAAGAAGAAAAATAAAGTCTATTGTTTTAAGCTCCAAAAACCTTTATAACTTACACTTAAAACTGTGAAAAATCAAAACAAACGCAAGTTTTACTATGTTTCTTTTTCGAGCATGTTTAAAACATTGGATTTTAAGATATTCAAATTCTTTTTACATTTAAAAACCTGCTAAAACAATGCTTTCATATTTTAAAGCTCGACTCCGATGAAAATCATTTTCAAAGTAAAACATAAAATTTCAAAAGTATTACGCTCCAACTGCTATCCCTATAAAACTGTTAAAACAAGTTAGCACATAATTTATAACATCAAGCGCCAATAACAACTTCACAAATAATATACAAATATCTATATCTTTCATATGTAATCCCATAAGTTGCTTAGAGCACTTTAAAAATGTATCTAAAAGAAAATAAATATGAAACACACTGAAAAATTAAAATCGTGCAAAAATTGCGTGAGTAGTTTTATGCCAAATTGTTCAAAAACAACTTCTGATGTTTTAAGCTCCAAAATCCTTTACAACTTACACTTAACACTGTGAAAAATTAAAATAAACGCAAGTTTTACTATTTTCTTTGTTCGAGCACGTTTAAAACATTGGATTTGAAGATATTCAAATCATTTCCATTTAAAAACCTGTTAAAACAATTCTTTCATATTTTAAAGCTTGACTCAAGTAAAAATAATTTTCAAAACAAAACATAAAATTTTAAAAATATTACACTTCGACTGCTACCCTTATAAATTGTTAAAACAAGTTAGCACAAAATTTATAACATCAAGCGCTAATAACAACTTCATAAATAATATCAAAATATCTAGATCTTTCATATGTAATCCCATAAGTTCCTTATAGCACCTAAAAATGTATCTAAAAGTAAATAAGTATGAAACACATTGAAAAATTAAAATCGTGCAAAAATTGTGCGAGTGTTTTTATGCCAGATTGTTCAAAAACAAAGTCTGATGTTTTAAGCTTCAAAATCCTTTACAACTTACACTTAACACTGTGAAAAATTAAAACCAACGCAAGTTTTACCATATTTCTTTGTTTGAGCAAGTTTAAAAACTTGGATACAAGATATGCAAAGTCATATCCATTTAGAAACCTGCTAAAACAATGCTTTCATATTTTAAAGCTTGACTTTAGCGACAATCATTTTCAAAGCAAAACATAAAATCTCGAAAGCATTAGGCTTCGAGTGCTCCCTCTATAAACTGCTAAAATAAGTTAGCACACAATTAATCACATCAAACACCAATAGCAACATCACAAATAATATCCAAATATCAAGATTAATAATATGTAATCTCACAACTTCCTTAACCACTAAAATCATTTATAACTTACACTGAACACTGTGAAAAATTAAAACCAACACAAGATTTACCATGTTTTTTTGTTTGAGCAAGTTTAAAACATTGGATTCAAAAATTCAAATTCATTTGTATTTAAAAACCTGCTAAAACAATGCTTTCATATTTTAAAATGCGACTACAATGAAAATCATTTTCAAAGCAAAACATAAAATTGCAAAAGCATTAGACTTTGAGTGCTCTCGTATAAACTACTAAAACAAGTTAACACACAATTAATCACTTCAAGTGCCAATATCAACTTCACAAAAAAATCCAAATATCAAGATCATTCATATGTAATCCCACGAGTTCTTTATAGCACCTAAAAATGTATCTAAAAACAAATAAGTATAAAACATAACGAAAAATTAAAATCAGGCAAAATTGGTTTTTATTCAAAATTTAAAATTGTGCAAATTGTTTTTATGCCCAAAATTGTTCAAAAATAAAGTCTGATGTTTTAAGCTCCAAAATCCTTTATAACTTACACTTAATACTATGAAAAATTAAAACAAACGCAAGTTTTACAATGTTTCTTTGTTCGAGTGTGTTTAAAACATTAGATTCAAGATATTCAAATTCATTTTCATTTAAAAACCTTCTAAAACAATTCTCTCATATTTTAAAACTCGACTCTAGCGAAAATCATTTTCAAAGAAATACATAAAATTTCAAAAGCTTTAGGCTTCGAGTGGTCCCCCTATAAACTGCTAAAACAAGTTAGCACACAATTAATCACATCAAGCACCAATAACAACTTCACAAAAAAATCCAAATATCAAGATCATTCAATGTAATCTCACAAGTTCTTTAAAGCACCTAAAAATGTATTTAATAGCAAATAAGTATGAAACATAACGAAAAATTAAAATCATGCAAAATTGGCTTCTATGTCACAATTAAAAATTGTGCGAATGGTTTTTACGTTCAAAATTGTTTAAAAATAAAGTCTGAAGTTTTAAGTTCCAAAATCCTTAGTAACTTATACTTAACACTGTGAAAAATTAAAGCCAACACAAGTTTTACCATTTCTTTGTTGGAGCACGTTTAAAACATTGGATTCAAGATATTCAAATTCATTTTCATTTAAAAACTTGCCTAAAACAATGCTTTAATATTTTAAAGCTCGACTCCAGTGAAAATTATTTTCAAAGCAAAACATAAAATTTCAAAAGAATTAGGCTTCGACTACTCCCCTATAAACTGCTAAAACAAGTTAGCACACAATTTATAACATCAAGTGCCCATAACTTCACAAATAATATCCAAATATCTAGATCACTCATATGTAATCCCATAAGTTCCTTATAGCCCCTAAAAATGTATCTAAAAGCAAATAAGTATAAAATACAATGAAAAATTAAAATCGTGCAAAACTTGCACGAGTGGTTTTTATGCCAGAATTATTCAAAAACAAAGTCTAATGTTTTAAGCTTCAAAATCCTTTACAACTTACACTTAACACTGTGAAAAACTAAAACCAACGCAAGTTTTACCATGTTTCTTTGTTCGAGCACATTTAAAACATTGGATTTAAGATATTCAAATTCATTTCCATTTAAAAACCTGCTAAAACAATGCTTTCATATTTTAAAATTTGACTCTAGCGAAAATCATTTTCAAAGCAAAACATAAAATAGCAAAAGCATTAGGCTTTAAGTGCTCCCTCTAAAAACTACTAAAATAAGTTAGCACACAATTAATCCCTTCAAGCACAAATAACAACTTGACAAAAAAAATCCAAATATCAAGATCATTTATATGTAATCCCACAAGCATGGATTTATTTTTAAATTAATATATAATAAATATTTATTATTATGAATAATATTAAATTTAGTTTAACTTATATATTAAAAATTATATATATAGTTTAGTATATTATAGTTTGATTTAATATTATATAAATTTTAATTTTTATTTAATTATTACTAATTATTATTGATATAATATATTAATACTACCTAATTAATTATAATAATTAGTTACTAATAATTATTAAATTATTTATAAATTATTAGTTTTTAACAATTAATATATTATTATGTAATTAATATTTATAATTTTAATATTAAATGTATTAGTATAATTTAATAATTAATTTATACTATATAATTTATTAATTATAAATGTATTAAATTTTATCTATAAATTAATAATATAAACATATTTATTTTTTTAAAATAATCTTAATTTATAATAAGTTAATAATTTATATATATAATTAATATATATTAATTAAAACAATTGTTTTATAATAAACTAGTAGTTAAGAATATATTTTATCTAATTATATATATAAATTTACTAATTAATCAATCATTTAGTAGTAAACAAAACTAACCATCTTATTTACTATAATATATATTATCTATATATATAATTATATATTATATAAATAATTAATTATTATATTTATTAAATAATTATATTATAATATTATTTTTAAATATTTTTGTAAAATATAATGTTAATAAATTTAATATTAATTGAACTATATTTAATCCTATATACTATACAAGTTATTATTATAATATAATATTATATAATTTATAGTTTAATATAAATTATAAGTAACAATTTATAGTATGACTAGAATAATATAATATATTATGATAATAATTAATTATTATTAATTAATATTTTATAATTAATTTATAATTTATATTATAAATTATTAAATATAATACAATATATTATGACTTATTAATAATATCATTAAAAATATTTAATTAATAATTAGTTATAATTATTATTAGTTTTATGAATAACTTATTAGTTAATATTACTAGTTATTAATATTTACAACAATTATATAGATATGAAATAATTGTATAGTTTAATTAATATTTAATAACATATTAATATAATAAATTATTATTATTATATTTAACTTATTATTATAATAAGATTAATATTATATAATATTGTATTTTAAATGATTATTTAATTTATATATTATTTAATGTTATTATATTAACTAATTATATAATATAATTAATATTATTAGAAACAATTGTAAATATTTAATTATTGTTATTAATTAATATTAGTTAATTTATTAATTAACATTTATTAATTAGTAAATTAATAATATATAATTAATTAATATATAATTTAATATAATAATTTAATTAAACAAAATAATTTAATAAATTAGTGTTATTTTATTTTGAATAAAATATTTCATATTATTTGTTAAATTATAAAAACTAATTTATTAGCTAATTATTATAACAAACAGTATAATAATTAGTTATTATTAGTTTATAATTAATTTGATTAACAAAATATTTTTTTGTCATACAACAATTGTTTCAGGAAATAATAATTATTTCATTATAAATATTTAAAATAATTAATAAATTATTTATTTATAATTAAATATAATATTAATTTATAAAAATATAAATTATGTAATGAATTATAAATAGTTTTATAATTGTATATTTTAATAAATTTATTACAATTAAATTAGTTAATAATTTTATAATAATCAAATAGTATAATAATTAAATGTATATGTGAATAGTCTATTGAATCAATAATTTATTAATCAATATCGATAATTAAATAATAAAAATTAAATATTTTAATTTAAATATTTAAAATTTAAAATTTAAAATTATTAACATTCAAAAAATTAATCAGTAAAATATATGTTTTACGACAAAACAAAATATCATAACAATTTGAAATAGATAATAGCTCGAATGGATATGACTATTTAAACTTGTTTGGTAAACAAATTTATTTTTTAAATATCCAACTTTTAATTTTTAGAATATTAATAAATTAATAAATTTTATTTAGAATAAACTTGTTTGAATAAAATAGATTTATTTTTTAAATCTTTTACTTATTAATTTTTAGAATTTTAACAAATTAGTATTATTTTATTTTGAATATGCTTTTATGCGCAAAAACAATTGGTTTATGACAAAACAAAAGGTCACAATGATTTGAAATAAATAATTGTTCAAATAGTCATAACTATTTGAGCGTGTTCAGAAAATAAATTTATTTTTTAAATTTTTACTTATTAATTTTTGAAATATTAATAAATATATTAATTTAAATAATAATTATTTATTATTACAAATAGTCAAATATTTGTAATTAAATAATAGTTTATATTTATTAATAAAGTTATTGAATATCTAAATATATTATAAAATAATTATATATAATATATTAATGTATAATTATAATTTATATAATTTATAAGAATAATTTGTATTAATTATTAAAATAATTAACTATTATAATTATAATTTAATATAAATAAAATTCTTAGTTATATTATATAATATTTCAATAATATACAATTAATAGTTTACTTTTATATATTGATTACTTTAAAAAATTGATAATGAATCTTCTAGTAATATATATAATCAATTATTACTTATTATATTTAATTATATAAATTTTAAAGCTTATTATTAACTTAATTTGATTATAAACTTATTGATCAAATTATTGTGATCAAATTATTGCTAAATACTAAATATTTAATCTATATTTTAAAATATAGAATAAATAGTCATAACTATTTAAACTGGTTCAGTAAATAAATTTATTTTTTATGTTATATTCAGTATTATAATTAGTTAATATTATATATTATATAAGTTAATTATATTTTAATATTAAACTATTAATATATATATTTAAATTATATTAAGTTTGCATTCTCACCTTTCATTGGTTCTACAATCCAAAAATAAATAGTAATGTATATTAATATATAAATTATTAATTATATAATTCAATTATATAAATTAACAATTAGAATATTTATAAAATAGTCATAATAGTCATAACTAATAACGATAATAAATGATAATAATTCAATTATTTATTGATAATTTATTATCAATAAATAACATACAAAAGAAAATAATAATAGTTAATAATTCATTGATGATTTAATTAATATTTTATTTAGTTTAATTATTGAATTAAATAAAATAGATATATTAATTTTATGTTATAATTTATATATTATTAGTATAATAATTAATTCATTATAAATTATATTATAATTTTTTAATTTAATAATAATATATATCAAATAAATATTATTTTATTAACAATAATTATAGTATATATTATTACTAATGAATTATAATTTATAAATTTGTGTCATAATTAGTATACTTTAATCTAATAATAAATTAGATTTGTATTAATTAACAAAAGATAATTAATAAATATATACTATTTATTTATATTTAAAAAAGGTTATAGGATATTAATTATAATTAATTATAATGTTAAAGTTTAAATATATTTAAAATTATATAATTAATAGTAAAAAGTATTATATAATAATATAAACATCACTACTTATATTATATTCATATATAATAAATAGCTTATTTATTACTATATAAATATTAATGAAATGTATATTAATAATTAATATTAATTATAAATAATTTATTTTTTATATAAAATTAATAATTAATTTATGAGTATCTTTTGTAATAATATTTATGCTTTTCGTTAAATTTATATTAAATAATTATTAATTATTAATAATAATTATATTATTAAATTTATATAATACTTATTTATTATAATTATAACATTTATTAATTAATATAGAATAATTTATATTAAAAAATAAATCTATTTACCGAACAAGTTCGAATAATTATGGCTATTCGAACAATAATTTATTGGATTTATCTTAATATAAATTAAATAACCTAATATTTTATATATTATATGTTATATATTTAATATTTAATATATTAAAATTTATAATGATATAAATTTATTATATCTATGTAGTTTACAAAACAAAATGTCATAGCGATTTGAAATAGATAATTTATAAATATACTCAGATAATTATTCAAATAGTCGAAACTATTTGAATTAGTTTGGTAAACAAATTTACTTTTTAAATCTCTTACTAATTAATTTTCTAAATATTAATAAAATTATAATACTATAATTATATTATAAGTAAACTTATATATTAATAATAATATTATTATTATAATAAATTTATATTTATTTATGATGGGATTTTATTTATTATATATATAATTAAATATAGTTCAATTAATATTAAATTTATTAGCATTATATTTTATAAAAAATTATTTATAATTAATATTATAATATAATTATTTAATAAATATAATAATTATTTATTTATAGTAAGCTTATTCGAATTAAAATAATGCTAAATATTTTGACAATTAATAAGTATAAAATTCAAAAAATAAATATGTGTATCGAACTAGATCAATTAGTCATGATTATTTGAATAGTTATTTATTTTAAATTGTTATGACCTTTTGTTTTGTCATAAAAGAATTGTTTTAGTTCATATAAGTTTATTCGAAATAAAATAATACCATTTTATCATTATTTTGAAAATTAATAATTAAGAGATTTAAAAAAATGAATTTGTTTACCGGATAACTTTAAATAATTATGACAATTTGAGCAATTATTTTATTTGAAATCACTATAACCTTTCGTTTTATCCTAAAATAATTTTTTCTATTCATACAAGCTTATTTCAAATAAAATAATATAAATTGATTAATATTAAGACAATTATTATATTAATAATTTAAATTAATTTTTGTTAATATAATCAAATAAATGTTAATTAATTTAAAGAATATATTGAAATAAATAAAATTATTTTATAATTCAAACTAAAAAATTATTAAATAATAAAATTTATATTATAAAATTATAATCAATAATATTTATTGATAATATTTAAATTATTATCAATAATTTATATATTTTATTTTAAATATAATTTATATATTAAATTTATTTTTTAGTAAAAAATATCCAATTAAATTGAGTTATTATGAATATTAAATACTGCATGTAAATATGACATTTGTTTATTAACAAATTTATATTAAATAATCTAGATATAATATATTATAATTCATTATATGATAATTAATATATATTAATGATTATTTAAATTAAAATAATTTAATTACATATAATTAAATATTAAATATTTGATTATAATAATTTAATTTAATAACAATTAGTTATAATTCAAATATTTTTAATTGTTATAATTTAATATCAATTAGTTTTTCATAAAACAAATTTAATTTATAATAAATTTATAAGATTTAATAATCAAATTATTTAATTATTAAATTTAGTGTTAATTAGATTATATATTTTATTCTAAATAATTTTGCATGAACAGGAACAATTATTTTACGACAAAACAAAATATCATTAATATTATATAATAATCATTGTTTATTATAAATTATAATAATAATTTATAGAATTAATAGAATTGAATAATAATTATTTAATATGTAATTAGTTTATAATATAATTTAATATAGAATTATAATTGTTTCAAGAATTAATAACAAAATGATTATATTATAATTCTTAATTTCGTATTAAATTTATGAAAAAATATTAAATAATTTATTAAATTTACTCCATTTAAGCTTGTATTAACTGAAACAATTGTCTTATGAAATAATTATTTATTTCAAATTGTTATAAATTCATAAATTATTACAAACTAGTAATATTTGTTAAGCATTTAAGGATATATTAATTATTCAAATAACTATTGTTATTTAATTATTATTATAATTATTATAATATTATTTGAATATTATATTAATTTTATAATTAAAAATTAGAAATAGATAATAATATTATCTAATATAATATAATTTTATTAATTATATTATACTTAAATTATTATTAAATCATATTATTATTTAAATTAATTTAAATAAAGATTAAAATTATTATTAAATAAGTTATTTATTAACAAATATTGTTACTCATAAAATATTAATTAAACTATTTAATTAAACTACTAATTAATAATAATATTATTAAGTTATAATAATCTCTATTTTAAAATTAGTTTTAAATATATTTAAATAATTTATTATATAGTATTATTATATAATTTAGTATTTTATCAAATAATTATATTCATGTATATATATTAAATAAATATATTATGTTAATAATAAAATTTTTGCTTAACTTATATGCTCGATAGTGGGTTAGGATTTTTATAAGGGCTTGTAAAACTCTTATTATATCACTGGCAAGTGGATCAAAGTTATTAGGTGTGAATTTGGTTGCTTTATGTTATTAGCTGTGCAAATGTGTTAATAAATTTAATTAAAATTATAATACTAAAAATATTTTAATACTAAATCTTGTTTAGTATTAATTATATAATTAAATTAAATTATAAATATTAAATATCCTAAATGTTCCAAAAATTATTAATAGTCATAGGAAAATTTGATAATTATACAAATATAATTATTTGTATTAATATTTATAATTTAAATATTATTACTAAAATTAGCAATTTCAAATAATTGTACTAATTTAGTATTAATTATTTAAAGAAAATAATATATCTTTAACAATATATTAAATAAATTATTATTAATTATTTAATATAATAGAATATTAATTAATTAATATTATTAATTATGTAAATATTAGTTTGATAAATTATACATAACTATTATTCAATTGTTTAATAAAATTATTATTATTATATAATTAAATTATATAATATTTATTATATTATAATAAATATTTAATTTAAATATTTAATATATAATAAATTATATAATAAATAAATTAAATATATTATAATGATAAACATTTACTTATTAATTATATAATTTAACTATTATATTTACTAATATTTAATATTACAGATTGTTATTAAATAATCATAACTAATTTTATTTACGTAATATCAATTGAATTATTAATAAAATTAATAAACTATAATTAATATAAACAATAATATTAATAATAAATTTATTGATATTTCGTAAATTTTTATTAATAAGTACAAGATTTGAACAATTATCTATTTCAAATTGTTATGACCTTTTATTTTACCGTAAAACAATTATTTATGTTCATACAAGCTTATTTCAAATAAAATAATATAAATTTACTAATATTCCAAAGATTAATAAGTAAAAATATATAATATAATATTTTATATTTAAAATAATTAAAATTTAAATAATAAATATGACTTTTGTTTTGTCATAATTATAAATTTTTATTTATAAAAAGTATAAATAAAATTAATACTAATTTTAAAATATTCATTTATAATAAAATATTAAAAACATAAATATTTACTATTATTATAATTAATTATTCTATTAATAATTATTTAATTCAAATATTAATAATTATTTTTAATAAAATAATGTACTATTATCAAATTTTTATTAAAATATATAATAATTATTAATATTTTAATTAATAAGTATTTATAACTATATCTTTATAAAATTAAATTATTTATTATTATTAATGAATAATTAATATTCATAAATATATATAATTTTTTTTTATTATATAAATTATAGTTAATAATAATAATTATAATAATTATATTTTAATAATATAATATTCTAAAAGTTAACAAGTAAGAGATTTAAAAAATAAATGTATTCGTTGAACCAATTCAAATAGTTAAGACTATTATAATAATTTTCTATTTCAAATCATTCTAACCTTTTGTTTAGTCATAAAATAATTGTTCAGTCCATACATGCTTATTTGAAATAAAATAATACTATTTATTAACATTCAAAAAATTAATAAGCAAGTAATTAAAAAATAAATCTATTTACCAAACACGTTTAAATAGTTATGACTATTTAAACAATTATCATTTTAAAATCTTTATGACCTTTTGTTTTATCATAAAACAATTTTTTTATTTCGTAAAAGCTTATCCAAAATAAAATAATATTACTTTATTAATATTTCAAAAATTAAGAAGTTGGAGATTTAAAACATAAATCATTTTATTGAATCAATTCAAATAGTTATGGCCATTTGAACAATTATCTATTTCAAATCATTTTGAACTTTTGTTTTGTCATAAAAGAATTGTTTTTCATCATACAAGCCTAATTATAATAAAATAATACTAGTTTATTAATATTTCAAAAATTAATAAGTAGGAGATTATCTGTTTGTTGAATTAGTTCAAATAATTATGACTATTTAAACAATTATATAATATATCATATATTGAAATTTAATATATTATAATTAATAAAAGGTCATAATTTATCACATTCATTAATAATATTTATTATATAATTATAGTAGTTTAAATTGTATTATTAATTGTAATAATATTATTATATTATAAATTATATAATAATTAAATATAACTAATATCAAATAATTAATAATTTTGTAATAATTTAAGTTAATGACCACCTCCGTCATGAAATCGGTGTCTCCCTAATCTCATGTCCTAGCCTCTGATTCCGCTTCCCTTACCCTTCGTCGTGACCTTCTCAACCGAGAATCATTGGAGGTCACTTATTTAAGCACCAAAAGCATTCACTTCATGGGAGGGTTTGAATTCGAGGTGCGTGAGGATGAAAAGATGGTGTTGTGTGGCTCGTTGCAAAGGATGGAAAGAGAGTGGAGCATGGATTGTTATATGGCAGTCGTGACTATAAAGCTTGGGAATTCTGCATTTTTTCAGCCGAAGATGGGGGTTTTGGCGCCGGGTATTGAAGTTTATATAATTAAAACTTCAACTTAATTAATTTACTTATTATTAATATTTACATAAAAGTAATAAATGTGTAATTAATTACTTATTTAATTATAATTATTAATTACATATTAAATAACTATTTAATTATAAAATTAGTAATTAAATATTACTAATATAAAAATTATAATATTAACAATAAATTAATAATTAAATTAATATTAAAATTAAAATCCTTATAATAATTTAGTTAAATAAATAATAATTATTTAAAACAAACTTGTAAGATATGAAACAAGTATTTAAACTTATATTAATACTAAATTTATATATATATATATAACTATAATTAATATAGATTGTTCATTATAAGTTTAAATAACAAAAAATTACAATATTTAATTAATTTATTATAAACTATTAGTTTATTTGCAATTATTATGTAAATAGATTATAATTATTAAATTATTAGTATGATTAATAATCTTAATTATAATTATTATTTAGATAAATTATATAATAACTTAGTAATATTAATTATAACTAATATACATTATCAGTATATTATTTAAGTTCATAAAAACTTATCTGAAATAAAATAATACTACTTATTAATATTTCAAAAATTAATAAGCAAGAGATTAAAAACTAAAGCTGTTTTCCAAATCAATTCAATTAGTTATGACTATTTAAACAAATATTAATCTCAAATCATAATGATCTTTGTTTTGTCATAAAACAATTGTTTCTAATCATACAAGCTTATTCGGATAAAAATAATACTAATTTAATAGTACTTCAAAAATTAATAAGTGATTTAAAAAATAAATGTGTTTGCCAAATTAGTTCAAATAGTTAAGACTATTATAATAATTATATATTTCTATAATTATTACAATTTGTAATAATAATTAAATTATTAAATTTAATAATTTATTTATTAAATAAATAAAATTAATATTCCATATTTATATTATGCTAATAAAGTTATAATTAAATATTAAAATATAAATATAATTTTAATTTGAAATTATAAATAAATAATTATAATATATTAATTATAATATATATCTATTATAAGATATATATTATAATATTAATAATTTATTAAATAATTAGAAGTATCAAAGAAGATACTATAATTTAATTTCTATATTATAAAATATTGAATAAATAATACTTAAGTTTATTAATTTATAAACTTTATTATAATATAATTATAATAAATATAATATTATAATACTATTTATAATTATTATTCAAATTAATAATATAAAAAATATTTATTATATGAATAATTATCTATTTCAAATCGTTATAACCTTTTGTTTTATCGTAAAACAAATGTTGTTGTTCATATAAGTTTGTTTGAAAAAAATAATATTAATTTATTAATATTTCAAAAATTAATAAGCGATTTAATAAATAAATCTATTTACCATACTAGTTCAATTAATTATAACAATTTGAACATTTATTTATTTCAAATCATACTAAATTAATAATTTGTTAATAAATTTGAATCGTACCTTTTGTAATTTGAACTTATTAAAAGTTTTTAAATTGAGTTGTCATGCATTCAGTATATGGAACTTAATTTATTATAAGTATTAAATATTTATAACACTAATAAATTAAATGAAAAATAAAATTGATAAATATTATTATTTTAATTTAATAATGTTATAAAACTATATTAATTAACAAATTAATAAACTACTATTTATTATAAGTAGAAATTATAACAAGGGCAATATAGTTATTATTTGTATAATAATATACTTGTTATACAAATATAATAATTTTAATTTTAATTTCAATTAAAATTAATATTGTAATTAATAATTAGTAGATAATAATTTTATTTCAAATGTTAATAAATTAGCATTTATTAATATAATATGTGAAATATTATTAGATATAAATTATAATTAAAATTTAAAATATGCTAATTACATTGTAGTCATTATTTAAAAAATGACTATTTTTAATACTATTTTTAAACATTGAAAAAATTATAATGATCCAAACCAATTATAATTATTATAATTATTGAGAATGCCATTAAAAATTTAATACTTATAATTAATATTAATTATTATAAATTATAATATTATATTATTATAATGTTAATTTAAATAATAATATAAAAATTAATAATTAATATTTATAATTTAAATGAAATTTGAATTTTGATTTGTAAATTACCTAATTTATTAAAATATTAATAATTATATTTTTAATTATTATATTATAAATTATTTATTACCAAATTAAAGGAGGTGATTAATTTTAATTAATAATAATAATTTAATAATATAAACTTATTTATATAATTAATTACAATAATTTAATATAATATTATTGAATAAAATTATAAAATTAGTATATTAATTGATTAATTTAATATTAAATCTATTTTGATTATATTATTGATAATATTTTAATCAAAAGTAATAATGTTAGTTAGATTAGTAAATTAATTATAATATTAAGTTTATAAGTTTAATATAAGATTATATTAATACTAATAGTATTTATATTCATTAATTATATATATTAATAATTATTAAGATTATAATATATATAATTATATAATAATATAAGATTATTAAAATATAAATTATGATTATTTAATTTAGTTTACAATTATATATTAATTTTATATATTATTAAATATTTTAATAATATTAATTTAATAAATTAATTATATTATAATTTCAAATAACTATAATTATAATATACTTATTTCAAAATTATTGCTTATTATAAGTTAAATACATTATAATATATTTATCATAAATAATTAATTATTAATATTAAACTATTTAAAATATCTATTATAATAAATTAAACAATTAAATATTATAATTTTTGACCTTATAAAGGGAAAAATAAATTATCGATCGTTCTTAGCCTTTTACTGGCTTTCAAATGCTTGTTGTTGAAATCTATTCCAAGGTCTGGGTAACCTAAGTAACAAGAAAAGAAGGAAATCAACCAAATTATATTAATATATTTAATATTTAATATTTATATTAATAAATTATAAAATATTTACAATTGTATAATTTATAAATTAATCAATATAGTTAATTATTATATTAACTATTTGAAAATATTTAAATTAATTAAAAAATGGATTATTAATTATTCATACTACAATCTTTAATAATATAATATATGATTCATTAAAATTTTATAATGAATTTGATTAGTTAATGTTAATTAGTAATAAAATATTATTAGTACTAATAATTAATCTCAAACAATAATTTATAATATACAATAATATATATTAAATTATTAATTGTTTCAAATTGTTATAATTAAAATTTTATAAATAATTAATATTAACAATAATATGATTAATTAACAAATTATCAATATGTATTTATTGTTATTATTAAAATTAATAAGATTAATTTAATAATAATAATAAATTTATATAATTTATATTTAATTAATGTTTATAAATTAATTGTTATTTATTAATTATTAAAATAAATAAATAAAACCATTAAATATAATATTTCTAAACAAAAGGTCATAATGATTTGAAATAGATAATTATTATAATAGTCTTAACTATTTGAACTAATTTGGCAAACACATTTATTTTTTAAATCACTTATTAATTTTTGAAATACTATTAAATTAGTATTATTTTTATCCGAATAAGCTTGTATGATTAGAAACAATTGTTTTATGACAAAACAAAGATCATTATGATTTGAGATTGATATTTGTTCAAATTGTCATAACTAATTGAATTGATTTGGAAAACAGCTTTAGTTTTTAAATCTCTTACTTATTAATTTTTTGAAATATTAATAAAGTAGTATTATTTTATTTCAGAAAGTTTTTATGAACTTAAATATTATAATGATAATGTATATTAGTTATAATTAATATTATTAAGTTATTATATAATTTATCTAAATAATAATTATAATTAATATTATTATTCATACTAATAATTTAATAATTATAATCTATTTACATAATAATTGCAAATAAACTAATAGTTTATAATAAATTAATTAAATGTTGTAATTATTTGTTATTTAAACTTATAATGAACAATCTACATTAATTATAATTATATATATAAATTTAGTATTAATATAAGTTTAAATTACGTGTTTCATATCTTACAAGTTTGTTTTAAATAATATTATTTATTTTAACTAAATTATTATAAGGATTTTAATTTTAATATTATTTAAATAATAATTAATTTATTAATTTAATATGGTTTATATTAAATTTTTATTAGTCTAATAAATCTAATTAATATATTATCTTTCAAATATTATCTCTTACTTACAATTATAGATAATTATATAGTTAGAATATAATTGAATATTAAAGATAATATAAAATATTATATATTTTATTAATTAGATAATAAAAGGCCTATTAAATATTATTTATTATTATTTTTTTATTAATTTTATGGTAATAATTAAATTATTAAAACTACAATAGATAATTTTTAATATTTTAATATTAATTAGATAATTGTTCAAATAAGTTTATTATTTAATTTATTAAATAGATAATATTGATATAATTATTAATTATTTTAATATAAGTTAAGTTTTATAATTGTTTTATAAAACTTATTTAAATTATCAAATAATTTAAATAAGTTTAAAATAATAAACTTATTAAAATTAATAAGTTGAACAAACAACTATTTGAATATTATTCTAATTTAAGTTTAAATAGTTAAGACTATAGGGAATATAATTATTTTTTAAATTAATAATTATTTAAATAATAAGATTTAATAATTTAAACTATTTAAACTTGTTTGGTAAATATATTTATTATTTAAATCTCCAACTATTTCAAAATATTCAATTTATAAGATAAGGGTCATAATTTATTGACATTCAAAAAATTAATAAGCATGAGATTTGAAAAAATAAATCTATTTACCGAACAAGTTCAAATAGTTATGACTATTTCAACAATTATCTATTTAAAATCATTGCTAGTAATAATATCAATATTAGGTATAATTATTCAAATAAATTACAATTGTTATTAAATAACAAACTCTTTATTATTATTTTGATTGAATTATATTAATAAGTTTAAATATTATTGACTTTTAGGTATTTGTTAAATAAATAATTATTATTTAAAACAAACTTGTAAGATATGAAACAAGTATTTGATGACTAAACAAAAGTAATAAATTAGTATTATTATTTAATTTATTAATTTAAATTTTAAATTTTAATTTAATTATCAATTTATTTAATTAAATAGAAAATTAATAATTAGCAATTAATACTTTAAAGAATTAAATTATAAATATAAATATTTAATTTTAATTATTTTAATCTATTATTTTAATTTTCTATTAATAAAAATAAACATATATTAATAGAAATATATTTGTAATATGACGTGTATAATTAATTAATTATTTTTATTTCTTTATTTTAAATTATACGATATATATTATAAATATTATTAACAATCATTATAGTATAATAAAATAGAAATAGAAATATATATGTGAAATTAAAGTTATTATTAAAATAATTATTAATACAAATAAATCTAATTATTTTTATAATTAATAATAACTAAGATAATAATATAGTATCTTAAATACTAAATTTAATTTTTTATTAATATTAAACTTAAATAATAATTACTAAATTATTAAGGATAAATTTTGTTTAATTTAAATTTAAATTAATTCATAAATATAATAAATATTCAAATTTTATTTAATTAATTAAAATATAAATATTTAATTAAATATATTTAATAACTATTATTAAATATATTTTTAGTAGTTATATTTAATACTATAATATATATTAATTTTAAATATTAAATCTAATTTATTTATATAAAGAAAATTATTTAAAATTTTTTTAAATTTTAATTGTATAGATTAACTATTTAGATATAACTAAATAATATTTATAGTTAATAATTTAATAAATTATATAATTTAAATTATATATTTAAATCATAAGAATTATTATTTATTTAACTATTTAAATTATTTATAATTGATTAAAAATATATATAATAAGAGTTTATATTTAATAAATTAATAATTAAAATTATCTTTAATTCTTTTAAATAATATAAAAGAATTAAGCCATAAGCTTAATAATAAATATAACTATAAGTAATTTGAAATATTAATTAAATCATTCTTATTAATAGTATATATTTTAATTAAATATTAAAATATTATATAACTATTATATAAATTATTAAACCAAATTTATAATTGTTTTAATTTGATTATTAAATTATATAATATATACAATATACAATTATAAATTAATTAATAATAGTATAAATTTAAAAAAATTAGTATATTATTATGTATTCATAAATAATAAAATAATTTATTACTTTATTAATATACTTTGATAATTCTATAATATAAGTCCAATTTATATATTTATATATATAAATATCAATATCATTTAAATATTAATTTAAAACTTATAATATTTAATAATATTATATTAAATTATTTTATATAATATATTATTTTAATAAATTGATAATTAAATATTAATAATAATTCATATTAAATAATTATTATAAATATTTTATTAGTTTAATTAATATTATATTATTGTTTTACTAATTACTAAATCTATACAATTATTAATTAATATTATATTTGTTATATATTATAATTATATATAATAAATATATAAATTTAATTCAAATAGATCTATTATTAGTATATTATTTTGAATAATATTTCCTTATAATAATCTTATTCAAAATAAATAAATTAATATAAACTAGTAATAATTATATTTATTAATTATAAAATAGATTAAATATAATTTAATTTGATATTTTAATTAATAATTTTAGTATGATTATCTGAATCAATAACTCAATGTATTCGAAATATTTATTTTAATATTAACAATAATAAATATTAATAAATTAGTATAAAAATTATCACTATTTAGAATCGTTATAACCTTTTTGATTTGTCATAAAATAATTGTTTTAGTTAATACAAGCTTAGACGGAATAAAGTAATACTAATTTTTAATATTTTTTAAATTAATAAGTAAAACTTTTTATAAAAAATATGTTCATTGAATCAATAATCTGATTATATTATATAAATCATAGTTGTTTATAAATTTAATAAGTAATTTATAATTACTATAAATAAATTAATAATTATATTTATAAATAATTAAATTATATTTTATTCATAGGTCAATTATTAAATATAGTTTATAATATATAATTTAATAACTATTATATAATATATTATTATATTATTATAAATTAGATTATTATTAATTATAACAATTATTTTAATTTTAAATTAATAAGTAAAATTTTAATTATATAAATAAATTAGATTTAATATTTAAAATTAATATATATTATAATATTAAATATAACTAGTAAAATATATTTAATAATAATTATTAAAATATTTGTTAAATATTTTGAAAATTAATAAATATAATTATTTATTAGTTATATTAAATTAAAATCAATAATTCATATTAATATCTTTATTTTATTATCATACAAGCTTAATCATAATATAATTTATCTAATAATTATGGTTTAATTAATAAAATATATAATTATTATCCAATAATTGGGTTTAATAAATAAGCATATTGAACAAATAATTTTCTTAATAAAATTATAATCTATTAAATAATAATGATTAGTTTTAATAATTTAATTAATTTAAATATTAATTAGAACAATTAATTATTACTATATATAATAACTATATTATATAAGAATAATAATTTTAATAAAAATATTATAATTATTAAAATTATCGATAATAGTTTATTGATTATTTTAAAATTATCATTTTAAATTAATTTAACAAAATAGCTTTATTTTCTAAAATTTTACTTATTAATAAATTTATATTATTTTATTCAAAATATGCTTGCATGAACAGAACCAATTTTTTTATGACAAAACAAAATGTCATAATATTTTGAAATAGATAATTGTTTAGATAGTCATAACTATTTCAACTTGATCGATAAGAAACAATTGTTTTACAACAAAATAAAATGTCATAACAATTTGAAATAGATAATAGTTCAAATGGACATGACTATTTGAACTGGTTCAGCAAACTAATTAATTTTTTAAATCTTCAACTTATTAATTTTTAGAATGTTAATATATTAGTATTATTTTATTCCAAATAAACTTGTATGAATAGAAACAATTGTTTTATAACAAAACAAAAGATCATAACAATTTGAAATATTTATAATATATATTGTTATTTTATATATCAATAGATGAGGCTTGCACTGAATATTATATTATAATATAATGAATTAATAATTAAGTAATAACTTAATATTAAATTGGATAATTTATAATAAGCTTTTATTATTTATAATAAATTTATTATAATAAATAGTTTACTTATACTTAAAGAATTATTTATTTAAAAATAATTATATCTTAATAAATAGTTATAATAGATATTTATAAGTACTATTATAACATATAAATATTAGTTATTTAGATTTATAATTATTATCAAATATATTTATATTAATTATATGAATAAATTATAAATTATAAACTATAATATATTATAAATATATTTTTACTATAAATAAGTTTATCTAATATTTAATTATATAATTTAATATTGCTATAATTTAATATAACTATTATATATTATTATATTAATAAATTAGATAATTATTCAATTTTATAATGATACTAAAATTATGTATTATAATTAATAGATTAATTAATTAATTAAAAATTAAGAATTATTATAATAATTTATTAATTAATAAATTTAAATATTAATTAATTGAATATTATTTTAATATAATTATTTTATTAGTATAAATATTAATAATAGTCATATTTTGAATTAACTATTCAATTTAATAATCATTAATTATTCAAATTTATTTTTATTATTTAATTTATATTGTTAATTAAATATTACTAAATCTTATAAAATTATGAATAATAATTATCTACATTATTAAAACTAATAAATATTTAAATATTTTATAATATATAATTAAATATATTGTAATAATTATAATATAATAATTATCTTAATTATTAATATTTATTGTATCAAGTTATTAATATAATTTATATTTATTTTAATATTAAATAGTTTATTATTTGTTTAAAATAATATATATTTAAAATAATAAGTATTATTATGTTAATTAGCATTATTAATGTAATAATAAATTTATTAATTTATATTATTACTAAATATATATTATAGTATTAAATATAACTAGTAAATTAATATTTAATTTTAATAATCCTAATTATTATATAATAATAATTTAGTATTATTATATTCTAATTGATTATTTTATAGTGTAAAATAATTTAGTGGAGTTTTATTTAATTAAATAAGGATATTTATATTAGATTAAATTTATTTAATTATCTATTAAATTCAGTTAATTATATAATTTATTTATCTTTATAAATTATATTATAACTAGTATAAATTAATAGTTAATTTACAATTAATAATTCTTACGATTTAATTGTATAATTTAGTCTATTAATTATATTATAATTATGTATGAATCATAATAATTATTTATTTTAAATATTAATTTATTTAAATAAATAAATAAATATTATTGATTAAATCATAACTATTTAATATGAATAATTATATGAAATTATAATAATTAAATTAAATAATTTTAATTTTAATATTAAATTATTAAAATGATTTATCTATTTATTAATTATAAATTTATTTAATAATTAATAACTATATATCATAATAAAAAATATATAATAAAATTAATAATTAGTAATTAATATATATGGGGGCTTTCTATTGTTTAATAGATATAATAAAAATTATTATTATGCTACTGGATAATATAATTGATAAGAACAATTATCAATATTGCCCATTTGTTTTGTCATAAAATAATTATTTTAGTTCATAAAAGTTTAATTATTAATGATAAAAGACATTGACTTAAAATTTATTAATTATATTTTACACAAAAATATTATAAACTATTATTAATTTATAATAATATAATAGTAAATATTATAAGTTTTTATATTATTAAATTAACTATAATATTGAAAATTAACACATAATTTATAAATTATTAAATATTAACATGATAATTTATATTTATAATTATAATTAAGTTATTATAAATCTAATAAGTTTAGATAATTATAAATTATAATATATTTATTGAATTCCATTGTTATAATGTTTAATATAATTTCGCAATTATAATTAATTATAATAATTATTATAATGATTAATATATATAATTAGATTATATATATTAAATTATTAATAATAATTTTTATTATTTATATAATTTAAATTAATATTAATAATTAAATCCTAAATTAATAAGTAAAAATTAAAAAAATAAATCTATTTATTTAATCATTAAAAATAAGTAAAAATATAATAATTAGTTATTATTTTATTGTATTAACTTGTAAAATTATTTATTTATTAATTATAGTAGTAATTAATAAATTGTTATATAATATTTAATAATATAAATTTCAAGTTATAATAAATAATAAGCTTTAATATATAAATATTATATAATATAAATATAATTAATTAAAAATAATTAATTTATTTATAACTTAATAAATTGATTATTAACTATTTGATTATTTTTGCATATAATTAGAATTATTATATATAATAATTATATTATATATAATACAATTTTGTTATTATAACTTAATATTGATAATGTTATATTAAATATTTTATTAATTCTATTAATAATAAATAATTAAATAATATTATTATATACTATTTAATTATTTATATAAATTAATTTTAAATAATATATAAATTATTAATTATTATTATAAATTATAGTTATTATATAATAATGTGATTTAATTATATAATAAATAATTATTAATAATATATTAACATAACTAAATTATATTATATTTAATATATATAACTATTATTGATGAACCTCGTTTAATCTATTTACAATATAATTATAAATAATATATAATTAATAATTTAATTATAAATTCTTAGTTAGTTTAAATAATAATATTATTAATTATTAATAATAAATAATAGTCAAAATATAACTAATAGTAATAATTTTAATTATTATTAATATTTCCAATATAATCATATTTAATTAATTATAACTTAATTATAAAATAGATTAAATAATAATATACTTAATTATTATAATAATTAATAAACACTAATATATCAATAAAATAATATTGAATAATATTATGATTAACTTATTATTAATAATATAGATGTTCTATTATATTTATAAATATTTTAATTAATTAATTAAAGTTTATAAAATATAATTATTTAAACTTGTCCGGTAAACAAATTCATTTTTTTAAATCTCTTAATTATTAATTTTCAAAATATTGATAAATTGGTATTAAAATAATTAAATCAATTAAAGTTTAAATTAAATTAATTTAAACTTAAATTAGAATGATATTCAAATAGTTATGAATATTTGAATTATAAGATTTGAATTATTGATTTTAATAATTATTTAAAATTGATAATTAAAACTTAAATAGATTATTAAATAGATAATATTGATATAATTTATTAAAATAATAATAATAATATTAATATTAATTTAATTTATAATATATTATAAATTAATATTTAATATATTTTTATATATTAAAATAGTTTAGTTATATATCAAATTATTAATATTATAATAAATATAATTATAATATAATTATAATATATTTAATATAAATATAATTAATTTAATACTTAATTATTTATTAATTAAATAATATAATATTATATAAATATTATTAGATAATATATTTTAATATTACTTAATTATATATAATCTAAATTAGATTTATAATATATAATATATTTATATATATTATAATTATTATTTAAACTAACTATTTGATAATTTAATAATTATAAATAACTATAATTAATTATTAAAAAGTAGATTAAATATAATCTAAATTAATATAATAATATTAATTATAAGTATTAACATACTTAATATATAATAATTTATAAGAATTTAAAATTTAATATTAACTTAATATTAATTATATTAATAATTAATAAAAATAAATTATCTATAAGTTAGGAATATGTTTAATTTATTAACAATGATTTGAAATTAAATATTAAAACTATTATAATTTATTTAATATATAACATTTATTTCTATTTATATCATAAACATATTGATAATTAAGTCAATTTATAATATTGTATTATTATTAATTTATATTTATATAATTATTTAAATAACATCACATTATTATTAATATATTATAATTATAAGATTACAAATTTAATAATTATATATAATTATAAATATAATAAATTAATATTATTTTATATTAAATTATAATTATAAAATATAAAATAATAAATTATTTATTCTAATATAATTTTATAAAAATATAACGGTTATTTTTAATAAATAATTATAATGTAATATAATAAATTATCATTAATAATTATATAATTGAACAATTATTTATTTCAAATCATTATGACTTTTTGTTTTATCATAAAACAATTATTTTTGTTCATATAAGCTTATTCGGATTAAAATAATATTAATTTATTAATATTTTGATAAATTAATAAGTAAAATATTTTAAAAATAAATACATTTATAGAACATGTTCAAATAATCATAACTATTTGAATAATTATCTATTTCAAATTGTTATGACCTTTGTTTCATCATATTAAATTCAAATCATAATATGGTACAAATAATTATATAATTATATAATCTAATTAATTATTTGAATAAAATAGTATTATTAAAATAATATTTAATAAACTCTTAAAGAATTTATTATAATCATAACTATAATTATAATAGTTTATAATTTTATTAGTTAAAAATTATTAAAGTATAAATTTATAAATTAAAACATTTTATAAATTAGTTCTATAATTATAATGATCTGGAAATCATAGTTTATATTTATGATTATAAATAGTTATTAAAAAAATAAAGATATTTATTCTTTATATTTATAAAGAATATTATAAATTCTTAGTTTAATCAGTTTAAACTGAATTATTAACTAAAATAGTAATAATATATATTATAATATATATTAAATATTGTTAATAATGTGTTTACTAAACAAATTCAAATGGTTAAGACTATTAGAAAAATTATTTATTTCAATTTATTTCAATTTATAAATATATTCAAATAATTATTCAAAGAGTCATGACTTTTTGAATTTGTTTGGTAAACTTATTTTTTTAACTATAATACTATACTAATAATATATATATTTAAATTAGTTAATAATTTTGTAATAATAAAATAGTATAATAATAAAATGTATATGTGAATAGTCTATTGAATCAATAATTAAAATATTTATGATTATTTTAATTCAATATCTTTATATTATAATTAAGAATCAATATTTCAATCTAAATAATCTTATATGAACGGAGATAGATAATTGTTCAAATAGTCATAACTATTTGAATTGGTTTGGTAAACATATTTAATTTTTAAATCTCTTATTAATTTTTTAAATATTAATAAATTAGTATTATTTTATTTTGAATAATTTTGTATAAATAAAAACAATTGTTTTACGATAAAACAAAATATCATAACAATTTGAAATAGATAATAATTTGAATGGATATGACTATTTAAACTTGTTTGGTAAATAGATTTATTTTTTAAATATCCAACTTTTAATTTTTAGAATGTTAATAAATTAATATAATTTTATTTAGAATAAACTTGTTTAAATAAAATAGATTTATTTTTTAAATCTTTTACTTATTAATTTTTAGAATTTTAACAAATTATTATTATTTTATTTTGAATATGCTTTTATGCACAAAAACAATTGGTTTATGACAAAACAAAAGGTCACAATGATTTGAAATAGATAATTGTTCAAATAGTCATAACTATTTGAACGTGTTCAGAAAACAAATTTATTTTTAAAATTTTTACTTATTAATTTTTAGATTATTAATAAATATATTATTTTAAATAATAATATTTATAATTTAATATAAATAAATTTCTTAGTTATATTATTATATAATATTTCAATAATATACAATTAATAGTTTACTTTTATATATTTGATTACTTTAAAAAATTGATAATGAATCTTCCAATAATATATATAATCAATTATTATTTATTATATTCAATTATATAAATTTTAAAGCTTATTATTAACTTAATTTGATTAAAACTTATTGATCAAATTATTACTAAATACTAAATATTTAATGTATATTTTAAAATATAGAATAAATAGTTGTAACTATTTGAACTGGTTTGGTAAACAAATTTTTTTTTACGTTATATTTGGTATTATAATTATTATTAATTATTCATGTTTTGGTAATAACATGAAGTTGGATGTTAAGGCTGTATATGGGAGCTTGGGGGCTACAAACGGGCTGGTATGTTGATGGATAAGATGGCAATGGGGTTGGCTAATATAGGTAGGATGAGGTATTGTTCATAGTAGGATAGTATGGGAATATTATTATTTTATTAAAATATAGTTATTTATTAATAATTTTAATTTCTTAATAATTATTAAGAAATAAAACAGATTTGATATTAATCTGTAATAATCAAATTAAATAATTATCTATTTGTAATATAACAATATGGCTTGATCAATAAAATTTAATATAGAATTTTAATTATATTTATGCTCAAATAGTCATAAAAAAATTAAATTTAATACTAATAATATTTTAAATAGTTATGACTTAAATAACTTGTATAGCTTATAATTATATAATAATTATATATAATATATAATATAATAGTATTATATTAAAATTATAATAATTATTTAATTAATAATTTTTAACTATTTAGAAATTTATTATTATATAATAATAATTAATAGTTATTATATATTTACAATCTATTTGAAATAGTATTTTGAAAACTAAGAAGTAAGAGATTTAAAAATAAATTTGTTTACTAAGCCAGTTCACTTAGTTATAACTATTTTAACAATTATTTATTTCAAATTGTTATGACCATTTGTTTTGTCATAAAACAATTGTTTCTGTTTATCTAGTCTTGAAATAAAGTAATACTAATTTATTAATATTATGAAAATTAATCAGTAACAGATTTAAAAAATGAATCTATTGGCAAGACCAATGCAAATAGTTATGACTGTTTGAGCAATTATCTATTTCAAATCATTATGATCTTTTGTTTTATCATAAAACAATTGTTTTTGTTCATACAAGCTTATTTAAAATAACATAACTCTAATTTATTAATATTCCAAAAATTAATAAGTAAGAGATTTAAAAAATGAATTTATTTTCTGAATAAGTTCAAATAGTTATGACTATTTGAACAATTATCAATTTCAAATAGCTATAGCTATTATTATTTATAATAATAATATTAATTTATATTATTTAAACTAGTTCAAATAGTTAAGACTATGAAAAATTATTTATTTCAACTTGTTATAACCTTTTGTTTTGTCATAAAACAATTATTTAAGCTCATAGAAGCTTGTTCGGAATAGAATAAAATTAATTTATTAATATTTCAAAAATTTATAAAAGATTTAGAAAATAATTCTACTTATGTAACCAATTCAAATAATTATAACTATTTACACAATTATCTATTTCAAATCATTATTACTTTTTATTTTGTCATAAAACAATTGTTTTTGTTAATATAAGTTTGTTTGAAATAAAATAATACTAATTTATTAATATTTATAAAATTAATCAATAAGAGATTTAAAAGTAAATTTGCTTACCAAACCATTTCAAATAGTTTTGACCATTTGAATAATTATCTATTTCAAATCATTATAACCTTTTATTTTATCATCAAATAATTTGTTCTATTTATACTATTTTATTCCAAGTAATTGTACTATAATATCTTTGTTATATTATTATTATATTAACTTGATTAATATTATACTATTTATTTATTAATTTAATTAATATTAATTAATTATATTAATAGTCATAACTAATTTTATATTATTATTATTTAAATTATTATAATGTATATTAATAATATAATTATTATAAAAAATTATAATATATCCATCCCCGTATAATAATATAATTTAATTAAATTTATTATAATTTATAATATTAATATGAAATTAATAATAATAAATTATTTTATTTATAATAAATAGATTATAAATACTTTAATTAAAATCAATCAAATAATTAAATATAAATTTAATAATAATTGTACAATTGTCACTTAGATGTCCTAATTTATTTAAATTATTATATTTATTTAAACTATTCAAATAATAGAACTAATCATTATAAAATAGGGATATATTTTAATTAGACTATTTTACAATAAAGTTAATATTATTATACTATTAGATATATTAATAATATTATATTCTATTATAAATAGAAATTAATATTATTATAATTTTATTAACTGCTCGGTAAACAAATTTATTATTTAAATCTTTTACTTATTAAATTTAGAAATATTAATATAATTTTGATATTATTACAAATAAAAATTAATATTCATTATAATTATTTATAGTTATTTATATAATATAAAGTATTAATATAGATATAAATAATATATATAATTTATTATTTAATAACATATTAATATAAATAAATTATTATTATAATAAGATTAATTATTTATTATATAATATGTGTATTTTTATTATAATATAATATATTGTTCATATTTAACTAATTAGACTATTATTATATAATTAAGTAAATTTGAATAATTATATTAATTTATTACTTATTTAGTAAATGTCTATTATTAAATATAAATAATAATAAATATTTATATTATAAATTATTTAATTAGTTTTCATAAATAATGAATAATATAAATTTATTAATGTTCCAAAAATTAATAAGTAAAAATTTTAAAAATAAATTTATTTAAAAATTAATGTTCCGAAACTAGCTGTTTCTATTCATACAAAATTATTAAAATAAAATAATACTATTTTATTACTATTTTGAAAATTAATAAGAGATTTAAAAACTAAATCTCTTTACCGAACCAGTTTAAATAGTTATGACTATTTGAATAATTATCTATCTCCAATTGTTATTATTTTTATTTTATCGTAAAACATTTAATTTTTGTTCAACAAGCTTATTCAGAGTACAATATTGCTAAATTAATAATATTCTAAACATTAATAAGTAAGGATTTAACAAATAAATGTGTTTGTTGAATCAGTTCAAATAGTTAGGACTATTAGAACAATTATCTATTTCAAATCGTTTTGACCTTTGTTTAGTCATAAAATAATTGCTTCAACTCATACATGCTTATTCAAAATAAAATAATACTAATTTATTAACTTTTAGAAAATTATTAAGTAAGAAATTAGAAAAAAAAACTATTTACCAAACAAGTTCAAATATTTTTGACTATTTGAACAATTTATCTATTCAAATTCATTATGACTTTATATTTTATCATAAAACAATTGTTTTAGTTCATAAAAGCTTATCTGAAATAAAATAATATTACTTTATTAATATTACAAAAATTGATAAGTTAGAGATTTAAACATAAATTAGTTTATCAAATCAGTTCAAATAATTATGGCCATTTAAACAATTATCTATTTCAAATCATTATGAACTTTTGTTTTATCATAAAACAATTGTTTTTCATCATACAAGCCTATTCAGAATAAAATAATACTAATTTACTAATATTTTGAAAATTAATAAGAGATTTAAAAACTATATCTGTTTATCGGATCAATTCAAATAGTTATAACTATTTGAATAATTATCTATCTCAAATCAATATGATCTTTGTTTTGTCATGAAACAATTGTTTCTGTCCATACAAACTTATTTGGAGTAAAATATTGCTAAACTAATAATATTCTAAAAATTAATAACTAAGAGATTTAAAAACTAAATGTATTTGTCGAACCAATTCAAATAGTTAAGACTATTATAATAATTATCTATTTCAAATCATTCTGACCTTTTGTTTAGTCATAAAATAATTGTTCAACTCATACATGCTTATTCGAAATAAAATAATACTATTTTATTAACATTTAGAAAATTAATAAGTAAGGAATTAAAAAATAAATCTGTTTACTAAATAAGTTTAAATAGTTATGACTATTTAAACAATTATCATTTTGAAATTGTTATGACCTTTTGTTTTATCATAAAACAATTGTTTCATTTTATAAAAGCTTATCCAAAATTAAATAATATTACTTTATTAATATTTCAAAAATTAAGAAGTTGGAGATTTAAAACATAAATCATTTTATCAAATCAATTCAAATAGTTATGGCCATTTGAACAATTATCTATTTCAAATCATTTTGAACTTTTGTTTTGTCACAAAACATTTGTTTTTCATCATACAAGCCTAATTAGAATAAAATAATACTAGTTTATTAATATTTCAAAAATTAATAAGTAGGAGATTATCTGTTTACTGAACTAGTTCAAATAATTATGACTATTTAAACAATTATATATTTCAAGTCATTATAATCTTTTGTAATTAGTTACAAATATATTTATTTAAATAAACATAATAGTATAATAATTTATTACTATACTATTATAATTATATTATTATATAATAATTATAATACAATTAATATTAATTATTAATTATTGTTAATAATTAATAAAATAATAGTTATGACTTGTAATTATAACAAATTATAATTATATTTATTTTTAATATAAAATAAATATTATAATTTATGATTATTAAAATTATTAAGAATATTATATTATAATAGTTATTATAAATTATAATTAGTTGCTATTGTTTATAAATAATAATTACTATTTAAATAGTGTAATAATTAATTTATTAATTATCATTATTTAATTTAAAAACAATTATTAATCATTTATTTAATACTATAACAATTAATAATTATTAATACTAATTAATTAATATTTCAAAATTAAATATTATTATATTATTATAATAATTAATACTAAATAATTATAAATTTAGTATATTAATATTTTAGATAAATCTTAATTTAAATTTAAATTTAAATTTAAATGTAAATATTGAAATAATTAAATATTTATTCTTTAGTATTATAATTAAATTTAATTATTATAATACTATTTGTAAACATAATTAATTTACAAAAATAATAATTATAAATTTATAATATTATTATTAGTGAATTGAGATTATATTATATAGAATATAATATATAATAATTTAAGATATATAGTGGTGAATAATCAATAATATATAATATTATAATAATTATATATTTATATAATTATACTATTAACTAATATAAATATATTCCTTATTAATTTAATTAATAATATCATTAATAATAATTAAAATTATATAATTTATTTATATATTAGTTAATAGTATAATTATTTTAATAATGATATTGTAAACTAATATATTATAAATTATAAATTATTTATAATTATTATTAAGATGAATTATCGTTATAATTAAAAATATATAATTTAATAATAAAACTATATATACTATTAAAGATTATGAATAGTTATTATAAAATAGTCATAACTATTTGAACTTGTTTAGTAAACAAATTTAGTTTTTCAAATATCCTGCTTATTAATCTTTCAAAAGTTAATAAATTAGTATTATTTTCTTTCAAAAAAGCTTGTATGAACTAAAACAATTATTTTATGTTTAAACAAAAGGTCAAAACGATTTGAAATAGATAATTATTCTAATAATCTTAACTATTTGAACTGATCGACAAACACATTTATTTTTTAAATCTCTTATTAATTTTCAAAATATTATTAAATTAGTATTGTTTTTATCTGAATAAGCTTATATGATAAAAAATAATTGTTTTATGACAAAACAAAGATCATAACGATTTCAGATTAACATTTATTCAAATAGTCATAAATATTAGAACTGCTTTAAAAAATAGCGTTAGTTTTTAAATCTCTTGCTTAATAATTTTTGAAATATTAATAAAGTAGTATTATTTTATTTTAGATAAGTTTTTATTAACTGAAACAATTGTTTTATAATAAAACAAAATGTCAAAATAATTTTAAATAGATAATTGTTTAAATAGTCATATCTATTTGAAATTGTTCAATAAACATATTTATTTTTTTAAATCTCTTACTTTAATTTTTTAAATGTTAATAAATTAGTATTATTTTATTCCAATTAAGCTTGTATGAACTGAAATAATTGTTTTATGACTAAACAAAAGGATATAATGATTTGAAATAGATAATTATTCTGATAGTCTTAACTATTTGAACTAGTTCGGCTAACATATTTATTTTTTAAATCTTTTATTAATTTTTAAAATATTATTAAATTAGTATCATTTTAATGCAAATAAGCTTGTATGAAAGGAAACAATTGTTGTATGACAAAATAAAGATCATTATGATTTAAGATAGATAATTGTTCAAATAGTCGTAACTATTTGAATTGGTTTAGTAAATAGATTTAGTTTTTAAATCTCTTATTAATTTTTAAAATATTAATAAATCAAAATTATTTTATTTTGAATAATTTTGTATGAACAGAAACAACTATTTTATGACAAAACAAAAGGTCATAACAATTTGAAATAGATAATTGTTCTAATGGACATGACTATTTGAACTTGTTCGATAAATATATTTATTTTTTAAATCTCGTACCTATTAATTTGCAAAATATTAATAAAGTAGTATTATTTTATTTTGAATAAACTTGTATGAATAGAAAAAATTGTTTTATGACAAAACAAAAGATTATAACTATTAGAAATAAAAAATTGTTCAAATAGTTATAACTATTTGAGCTTACTCGGTAAAAAAAATTATTTTTTAAATATTTTACTTATTAATTTTTGAAATATTATTAAATTAGATTATTTTATTTTGAATAAGCTTATATAGACAAAAACAATTGGTTCATCACAAAACAAAAAGTTATAACTATTTGAAATAGATAATTGTTCAAATAGTTAGATCTATTTGAACATGTTAAAAAAAATTATTTTTAAAATTTTTACTCATTAAATTTTGGAATACTAATAAATTTAATTATTTTATTTGAAATAAGCTTATATGGAATAAATTAATAAGTATATTAAATTATAATTGCTACAATAACCATTCAATTATTAAATATAATAAATTTAACTAATTTATTAATTATAATATATTTAATTTATAATTATAATTATTATTAAATAATAATTAATAATAATTAATTAATATAATTAAATTAATAATATAAATTATTATTATATAATTATTATAACAATTAATTATTACTATTTTTATTTAATAATTGTAAAGCAATAAAACTAATTTATACAGTTAAGTTTATATTATTATAAATTATATAAGATTATTGACTATATTCTATTATAATATAATATTATATAATTTAATAATTTAAACAAATTATATATAATAATTGTTATTAATTTGATTAATTATTAACTAAATGTTTAATAATTATATAATTATAATAATCATAACTGATCATAAATATTAATAATTCAATATTAATTAAAAATTTAAATTAATTATAAGAATTATATTAGGTTATAATATTGAATATTATATATTATAACCTAATTGATTATAATATTATTTCAAATTTAAAGTTTATAATTAGTTATTAAATGTGTTAATTCATTTAATTTATAAATTTAATATAGTATATTTTATATTAAATTATTTCAATAAAATATTATTGAATTATAAATTATTTATTAAATTATATTAATATTAATATTAATAAATTTGTTTACCAAACTAGTTCAAATAGTTAGGAATATTTGAACAATTATCTATTTCTAATTGTTATGACTTTTTATTTTGTCATAAAACAAATTTTTTTGTTCATAGAAATTTATACGAAAATTAAAAAATACTAATTTATTAATATTCTAAAAATTAATTAGTCGAAGATTTAAAAAATAAATCATCTTACCAAATAAGTTCATATAGTTATTACCATTTAAATATAATATTATATATTTTAATAATTAATAATTTATCAATTATTAGTAATGAATATATTGAATATATTAAAATTTATATATTATAATACTATATAATTCTATATATTTAATTATAAATTAAATATTTTATTTAAATCTAATTGATTTACTTGTTAGATATCAATTTATTTACATTAGATAAAATAATAGTATTGTATAATTTATCTGAAATAATTAGCTAATTTATTAAAATAATAATAAATTATGACAATTTATCTTATATATATTATATAATTATGTATAAATCAAAGTTCGTAATTAATTATCCTAATTATTCATGATTTAAATAAAATAAATTAAGTATATAAAAGTATAACTATAATAATTTAATTATAATAATTATTTAATATTTTTTGTTATTTTAAATGTTCATTATACAAGTTTTATAATTAAAGTATAATATTAATTTTTATTTGTTCATTAATTATTTAATTATTATTGATTTTAATAATACATTTAATTATTTATTGATTAATTTTATTATTAAGATTATTTATTGTTAGTAGTTTAATAATCATTGGAATTAGTATTATTATATTATTATTAAAGTACTAATTAACATTGTCATTATTTAATTTATTATATTAATATTTATAATATTACTAATAATTAATATTATTATAATATTATTTTTATAATATTAGTAATTTTGTTATCCAAAATTAGTTATGACTATTTAGTAGATTACTATCATTAATATAGTTATTAATTAAAATAAATTAGCAAATATTAAAAAATAAATATTTTATCGATCAAGTTTAAATAATTATGACTATTTGAACATTTATCTATTTGAAATCGCTATAACCTTTTACTTTGTCGTAAAATAATTTTTCCTATTTATAGAAGCTTTTTTTGAATAAAATAATACAAATTTATTATAAAATTGATCAAATTACCCTCTTGTGACAGTTTATAATTTTAATTATTAAATCTCTTACTTATTAATGTTTAAAATATTAATAATTAATATTTTAATTAATAATTTACTTTTAATAAAATAACATTAATATTTGACTATTAAGAACAAGCAATTGTTAACTTAATTATAATAAAATAATTATATATATAATTTACTTTTCATAACTAATTTAATGATTTAATGATTAATAGTTAAAAGCATAAAAAACTATATTTTCAAAATAATAAATCAAAATAATATCATTATAATCTACTAAATTATTTAATATTCTAACCTAATGCTCCATAGAGTGTTGGCATAAGTCCCAGGCCCATGATAGTTGGTATCAGAGTAGGTTCTGGTTATATAGTAAATAGTTTAGGTATTTTAATATAATAGTTAATTATATAATCTTAATAATATATAAGATTTGAATACATTTAAAATAATAGTATCATTTTATTAATAATAATATTTAATTAATAAATATTAATTAAATTAATTATATAAATTAGATATAATTTGACTTTTTGTTTAATTTTACCAAATTTAATCAAGTTGTTAATAAATTAAGAATTGGGTTATTATTAAAATAATTTTTAATGTTTTTATTAATATAAATTTGTTTGAAATAAAATAATACTAATTAAACTTAACTTATATTAAAATAATTTATTCTATTAATTTATTTTGTTAGTAGTACTTAAATTATTAAATATTATTAATTATTATATAGTAATTTAATTATTATCTTAATTATAAATTAAAACATCTTTATTAATTTTTAGAATATTAATAAATTAGCATTAATTTAATTATTAATAACTATATACTAATTAATATATATTCTAAATATATGTTTTGTAATAATTAATTTAAATTATAATAATATAATTATAATAAATTATGTTAATATTATTTAGATTTTAATAATAATTATAATTCAATTAATATTTGAATTATTTTAATCTTATAATAATATATATTTATATATTATTAAGTATAAGTTCAATTAATATAACTTAACTATATATAAATATATTATTAACATATAATAATTATAATTAATATAATTATATTTAATATTATTGTATATATTAAAGATTAAAACTATAATAAAAAAATCTATATATTGTTCATAATTAAGCATATAATAATTATATGTAAAATTATATATATAATTAATTTATAATTTAATATATTTATTATTTAAATAATAATGTAAATTTAATAATTAATAATTATCTATAATTATATAATTAATAATAATTAACTATAAATTAATATTATATTAATTAAATATAATTTATATTATTAATAAAAAATAATAGTTCATAAATACTAATTATCATTTAGATTATTAATATTATTTAAAAAATAAATCTATTTATTGAACTAGTTCAAATAATTATAACTATTTGAACAATTATATATTTCAAATCGTTATAACTTTTGTTCTATCATAAAATTATTATTTCTATTCATAGAAGCTTATTCGTAATAAAATAGTGCTAATCTAATAAGATTCTGACAATTAATTACTAAGAGATTTTAAAAAAATAAATTTGTTTGCCAAACCACTTCAAATAGTTAAGGCAATTTCAAATTGTTATGACCTTTTTTATTTTTTTGTAAAATAAATTTTTAGCTCGCACTAACTTATTTAGAATAAAATAAAATAAATTTATTACTATTTTAAAAATTAATAAGTAAGAGATTTAAAAAATAATTCTGCTTGTAAAACAAGTTCAAATAATTATGACATTTAAACAATTATCTATTTCAAATCGCCATTGCAAAAGCAATTTATATATCAATTTTTTATATGAATAGATAATAAACTATTGATTTGTAACTTCAATATTATTTTTATTAATTAATAATAATTATAAAATAATTATTATATATTATATTAATATATTAATTATAATTATATTATTTTATAATTAATTAATTAATTATTAATAGATTTATTATAAATAATAAAATAATATAACTGATTTAAACTATACATTTGAAATATTAAAATTAATAATCTAATTTATTTATATAATTAAAATTAACTGAATTTAATTAATTATTTTGGATAATTATTTAATATTATATATAATACTATTAAACTTTTTATTAATTTTAATAATCAATTTATTTAATTGTTATTTTAATTGTTATGATTAAAAGATTTAATCTAATCCTTTGTTAAATTAAATTAGTACCTCTTTTATATTTAAAATTATAAATATATAAGCATTCTTTATTAATAGTATTTATATTATTAAATACCTGTTATTTAAACTAATTAACATTAATAAAAATGTTATTAATAAACATTTAATTATTAATAATTAATAATATAAATAGTTTTGTTAGAAAGTAAGTAATAATTAAATTTAATATTTAATTACTAATTTAATTATAAATTAATAATTAGTTAACAAAGTTATTATTGTAATGCTTTAAAATATTAAAATGGGATTTGGATCATTATAATATATTATTATAACAGTTAATAAATTAAATATTATAATATGAATATTAATAATAGCTAACAAAAATTAATAAAAACAAGAATTTATTAAAAATTCTATAATAATATATTGATATTATATTTATAGTATAAATTATACTATAACTTAATATTATTATATTATTATGGAATATAAAAATTAGTTATGACTATTAATAATTGATATTTATAATATTACACAATATAATGTACAACGATTACTAATTATAAGGTAAATTATAATTATCATTATTAAATTCATTTTAAATATTTTATAATATGTATATTATTATCATTTATAATTAATTATCCTATTAATTATCTCATTGTTATAAAAATTATAATATAAATATAATTAATAGTCTATTTATATTCATTAATAGTTATTATTAATATAATAATTTAAACTAATAATCTAAAAATTATCTAATACATAATTAACATTATTAATAAATTAGGCTAAAAAATTAAAATTTATCTAATTAATAAATTATTTTATCGTAAAATAGTCTAATTAAAATATATTTTTACTATATACAATATGAAAAATATCTATTAACTATTACAACTATATTTTTCCTATTATAATTGTATGAAAAATATCTTAAACAACAATTTGAAATTATTAATATTCATAAGAATTATTACTAAATCTTATTATAAGCTTAATAATAATTTATAATGAAATTATATATAATTAATATTAAAAAATTAATTAAAAATTATTAATATATAATCATTATTAATAAGTAATTTAAATTATTACTAAATAAGGACAATTGTTTTTTAAATAACTAATAATATTATAATTAATAATCAAATTATTAATTAAACAAATTGAATTTATAACAATTATAATATGAATATATGTTAGCTTTTGGATTAAAATATTAATATAATATTTATTATAATATTTAAAATATATATAATATGTGTTGTATTAATAAGATATTATTTCAAATCGTTATCACCTTTTGTTTGGTCATATAACAATTGTTTTTTTATCAAACATGATTATTCAAAATAAAATAATAATAATTTATTAATCTTTCAAAAATTAATAAGAGATTTAAAAAATGAATCTATTTATTGAACCAGTTTGAATAGTTATGACTATTTGAACAATTCTATATTTCAAATCATTATAACCTTTTGTTATGTCATAAAATAATTATTTCTGTTCATACAAGCTTGTTCAAAATAAAACAATACTAATCTAATAATACTTAATTAAATATTATATTTTAAAATTTATACAAATTAAAGATTGTAACTGTTATAATTTAATACTGATATTAATAATTATATTTATATAATTAAATACTTATTTACTGATATTAAGTAAATAAATATATTATTATATATTAGTTAAAATTAATGTGTAACAATTGTATACTAATTGATAAATTATATTTAACTTAAGTTAAATTATATACAATTAAAGATTATTAATAAAAAAATTATAAAATATAGTATATAGCTATTTTAAATTAATTATAATATCAATAATTATTAAATTATAATTAATAATAAATTATGTATCATTTAATAGTACATTTAAATTATAATATAACCTTTTTATAATATGATTGTCATATAATATATTAATTATGTGATATATAGGAATTTAATTAAATAGTATTAAATATAAAATAATTATATTAAATTATAATTAGAAATTAACTAAATTAATTTTCTACAGTATTAAATTATTATTCTTTAATTATTAAAGGCTGATTCGGTAAACTATAAATTTACTTAATATTTAAAATTTAATTATAATAAGCTTATTATAAGCTTATAATTGTAATACTATTAGATAATTACATTGTTATATTAATAATTAATTTACCAGGTAATTTATATAATAATTTATACAACTAAATTCATATAATATATTAATTATATTATACTATAATAAATATATAATGTTTATATTTTTTGATATTAAATATTATTAATAATTATATTATTATTATAAATTAATAAAAAATTAATATATTATAATAAATTGTTATTATTATAATATTATTAATATAACATTATATCAATATAGTAAATTGTTAGCATATTATATTAGTTATTCAAATATTTATTTATTTATTTATTAATATAATGTTTATTCAATTATTATTAAATATTTTGCAAATTATTATTATTATTAATTATTTCATAATTATTAATAATTAATTATTTAAAATTGTTATAATTATAATTGATAATAATTATTATTAGTATAATATAAATTATAATAAATATTAATATTATACAATTTTTATTATTATACTATAATAATACATATATATTAATATATAAATTATTATAATTATAATTATTAAATTAATAAAATTTAATTAAAATTTTAATTAATATTTTATTAAATTATTAATTTAAAATAATTAATTGGTTTTTATGAATATAAATTATTTATTATATTAATATAAGCTTATAATATTAATCAATTTGAAATTTATTTATAATTTATTTTATAATATAATATATTAAATTATAAAATATTATTAATAATATTTAATTATAATAATTTATTAAATTATTACATGATACTATATAAATTAATTATTATAATAAATAATAATAATATTATAAATATTAATTAATATATGACTATTAGTTGAAAATTGAAATTATATTAATATATTAAATTATAATAGCCAAATTGATAATTATACTATATAATTACTAAATAAAGATTAAAAATAATATTGTAATTAATAAGCCAAGTTATTTTAATTGTTTTCATTATTATTTTTAAATTTTTATATTATATCAATCCCCGTACCTATACCCAAAGGATATTTTAATTTTAAGTTATATATTTATTATAACATTAAAATAATATTAGTATTAAATTAATATTTAATGATTATGATGACTAAAATTAATATTTATTAGAATTAAAAGAAGTTGATTTATATAACTATTGGGTTTTATAATGAGAATAATTAAATCAACTATAAATTAGTTAACTTAAATTTAATGAATTGATATTATAATATGGATTATAATAAATGGTTATTATATTATATTATATATAGTAATTGCTTATTATAATCCATATTATAATTATTTAATGAACTATTATTAATATTTATAATAAATTTTTAATTAAATAATATTATAATGTTAATTAGATCGTTACAATTAATTATAAATTATTATCAATTAATAATTTGTTAATATTAATTAAAAATACTATCTCAAATTAATATTTATGTATTGTAATTATAATTTAAAATTATATAATTAATATACTATTATTAATTAATATTTAATTATAATATTTAAATATTAGAATTGTTTTAATAATTGTTTAATAAATTAATTAATCATTAATTAAATATAAATTTATTAAAATTTATACAGTAATTTAATTATATTTAAAATTGTCATAATAAATTGCTATTAATATTATTATTTATTAATTCAAATTTATATTCACAATATAATTTTTAATCCATATTATAATTATTTAATGAAATATTATTAATATTATCTAATGCCATTTATATATTCTATTAATTATTAATATTAAATATTAAATATTAACATATAATTAAATTGTTATAATTAATATAGAATTATATCAATATATTTTTAATTACTAAAAATAATAATAATAATATCAATTATTATATTTTATAAATTAATAATTAATATATAATTATTTGTAACATTAAAAGTATTATTTAATTATTATATGTTATAAATATCGTATATTAATAATTTATTAATTGTTCATAAATAATTGTCTATTAATTTAAATTAAATAATACAATTTATTATTATTTATTATAATAAAATAATATTATTTATTAATAATAATTTATTAGTTTATTAATATTATTATATATTTTTAATAATATATTATAATAATATTTAATAATATTAAATTTAATTAATTAATAATATTTAATCTTCATTTATAAATATAGTATAATAATATCTAATTTATTAGTTAAATTAATTACCATAATATGTAAATTAAATAAAAATAATAATTTTTGAAATATTATTAACTATTTTAAATAATATTTACTATTATAAACAACAAATATATATTATTTATTTCAATTAATATATAGTACTATATAATTAGTAAAATTAATTTAAAATTTAAGTAATAAACAAATGTTTATTTATTCTATTAATTATCTATTTTAAATAAATTAATTATTTGATAATATAATTATCAAAATTACTAATTTAATACTATATTATTCTAATCTATTATAATTATAGTAATTGTAATTATAATATTACAAAGGATTAAGTTATTATATTTATTATTAGAACAAGTTAATTACTAATAATTAATATTATTTAGAATAATTTAATAATATTTGATAAATATACAATAATTGATAATATTGTTAAGATACGAAAGCAATAATATTTATGTACCAAATAAATTTAATGTATTGTATTAAACTTGTTTGATATTATATTAATTATTTAATTTTTAGTTATACTTATAAAAATAATTTATAAATAGTTATTTAATAAGACAATTAATAAGTAAAAGATTTAAAAATAAATCTATTTATCAAACAAATTCAAATTATTATGACTATTTAAATAATTATTTATTTCAAATTCTTATAACTTTTTTGTTTTGTCATAAACAATTGTTAGAATAATTATACTATAATTATTATAGTTAAATAAATTAACAATATAATTAGTGTTAATATAATAACTATATATTATATTAATTTTATGTATATAATTTAGTAATTAATTATATATAGTGAATATAATATAAATTACTATATATTAAATCTATTTAAATAATTGATATTATTTAATAATATATTATATTAATAATCTAATATAAATTAATAATATTTTATATAAATTAATTTATATATTATATCTATATAATATAAATTTAATATAATATCATTATGAACATTGTTAAGGACATAAATATAATTAAATGTATATGTGAATAGTATAATTTATATTATATATATTATAAATTAACATAATATTAAATAAGTATATTTTGATATTAATATAAATTATTATTAATATAAATATAATATAAGTTATAAACAAATTAATATAATATTATTAATATATTATAATTTATTAATTATTAGTATATAATAATAATATATTATTTATTTCAAAAATAATAGTCATATATTAATTTTTGGAACATTAATAAATTTATATTATTTTATTTGAAATAAGCTTGAATGAATAGAACCAATTGTTTTATGACAAAACAAAAGGATGTAATGTTTTGAAATAGATAATTATTAAGATAGCCATAACTATTTGAACTTGTTCGATAAATATATTTATTTTTTTAATCCTCTTACTTTTTAATTTTTGAAATATTAATAAATTAATATTATTTTATTTCAAATAAGCTAACATGAATTGAAACAATTGTTTTATTACAAAACAAAATGTTACAATTATAATTTTTTAAATAATAATATTAATTATAATTATATCAATATTACATTACTAATTATATTATTATTATTATATTATATTAATATATTATACAAAACAAAAGGTCATAACAATTTGAAATAGATAATTTTTAAAATGGGTCATAATTATTTTGAATGTGTTCAAAAAACAAATTTATTTTATATATTTTTTCTTATTAATCTTGGAATATTAGTAAATTTATATTATTTTATTTGAAATAAGCTTGTATAAATAGAAACAATTGTTTTATGGCAAAACAAAATGTCATAACAATTTGAAATAGATAATTGTTCAAATCTCCTACTTACTAATAAAAAATTTATGAAATATCAATAAATTTATTAATAATATTATTCTTTATATTAATTATAGTTTATTAATTTTATTAATAATTCAATTAATATTACGTATATAAAATTAGTTATGACTATTTAATAACAATTTATAATATTAAATATTAATAGACCTAATAATAGTTAATAAATTAAATATAATAGTTAAATTATATAATAAGTTAAATTATAATATTTATTATAATATAATAAATATTATATAATTATATTATTAATTTAATTATATAATAATATTCATTTTATTAAACAATTGAATAATAGTTATGTATAATTTATCAAACTAATATTTAGATAATTAATAATATTAATTAATTAATATTCTATTATATTAAAATTAATTATGAATATAAATTATTTATCATAATTAAATAACAATATATACTAATTATAATTAAATATTTATCATATTTAAATTTAATAATTATATTTATAATGTTAATAAATAATGATTATTAAATTAATATTCAAATTATATATATAAATTATATATAATTAGTTTGTTAGCCTTGAATTGATCCTTATTTTGAAATGACAAAACATTAAGCTAAATAAGTTTGATCAATATTTTGAAAAAGATTTATTTAGTACATGTTCTTAAGTTATATATTTTGGTACTAAATAAATAATATGATTTTCAAAGCTTAAACAAACCTTTCTTTGTTTTCATATTTCTCAAACCAAATCTACCTTTAAAGATTATTTATTTGCACTTAAATGAAAGTCAAATTGTTGTTTTTAAAGTGAACTTATTCATTTTGGACTTAATATGACAATATTGGTTTTGAGAAATAGATTAACTTAAGAAAGCTGTTTTACAAGAACAAAGTTTTCCAACATTGAACTTATTTTATTTTTCTATATTAATTCATAAAGTTTTAGCTTTGAAAATTTATTATAATTCGTACACAGTGAATTAGGTGATGAACTTTATATGGATAGAAAGTCTTTTAAGTCTAGTTTCTAAATCTTCAAACAATTTGTGATTTGGATTTGTATAACTCAAATTATGATCAAATTAGTAAGTAGACTGCAAAATGGGTGACTACTACACAGCATAGACAAGATCGATCCCCTCTAGAAGGGATCGATGGCTTTTTCAAATAGAATGCTCCCAGGACTGAAATTTCAGAAAAGGGATTGATCCCTCCACATAGGGGATCGATCACCCCCATAGCCAATCAATCCTCTACAAAAAGGGATTGATTGGGTCATTGATTTTCAAGCAAAAATGGCCTTCCCCAAACATGAACTAATCGATCCCTTGAAGCAAGGGATCAATCCCCTTTAGGCAAAATCACTCAACGGCTATTTTATCAAGCTTTCAATGGCTACTTTCATTTCCCAAGCTTCCTCAACAGCTACTTCTTTAATTTCTCTATAAATTGGGCACTCCAACACACCAAGAAGATTGATGAATTAAGAGAGCAAGAGCCAACAAGCCATATTTTCATTCTCTCAAATAATCAAGAGTTTTTAGAGCTTCAAAGTCTATATCTTTGTATTTATTGTATCCAAATTATATTTCTTGTTCATTCATAATTTTGTTGTACTTAAACTTAGCAAACACTTAGCCTTAGGGAGGTTTTTTTATTGTTTGCAAAATTACCTTTGATATACAAGGGTGGAAGAGAATAAGAGGTGAGGTATCCTCTTGACAGCTTTGTAGTGAGATTGGGTAAAATACTACAAAAGGGTAAAGGTTTCTATCTTAAGCCTTAAAAAGAAAAAGATAGGTTGTATTTTCAACTCAAGAATAGTGGATTGAAGCCTTGGTGTGGACAACCAAGAAGAGAGGACGTAGGTGCCTTGTGGAGAAGGACCGAACCTCTATAAATCATTGTGTTTGATTTTTCTATCCCTATCTCTTTACAATTTATTATTGTTTATATTTGATTTTAGGTTCATTAATTGTTATTGTTTGCATTATATTTTCATCAAAAGTGCTTATTGTTTAATTTCCATTCAACTATATTGAAATCATTGTTTGGAAAGAATTTGGAGAAATCCAATTGACCCCCCCTCTTGGATCACCATCTCACCTAAAAAGCTAACACAATTATATAATTAAATACTTATTATTAAATATATTTATTGTACTATACAAAAATTTGTATAAAAATAAATTATAATTTATTAATTTAATTTCAAATATGCCTATTTAATAACTTATATTATATAATAGTTAATATTATAAATATAAAATCTTATTAATTATAATATTTTATAATTTATAATAGTCTATTATTTTAATATTATTTTTAAATTAATAATATAATTAATTATTATATTTATAATTTATAAAACAATATTTAATATAATACAATATAATTATATTATTTATAATGATTATAAATTATATATATAATGATGATTAGAAATATATTTTTTATATAATTTATTAACATATAACTTAATTATAAATTTATAATTTAATTAATAAAATATATATTATATAATTTTAAATATTATATTAATTAATATATAAAATAATATAATTATAATATTATCTCAGAGTTACAGGAAGATGATGAAGAGATATGGAGGATATATTTCGATGGGGTCACTAATAAAATATTTTATTAATGAGTAATTAATATAATATATTATTATTATTATCATTAATTGGTTATGGATTATTAAACCATTATAATTATTATATTATATATTATATTTATAATAAATTTAAATATAATCTAAATTTTATTTAATATTATTATAATAATATTAACTAATATTTAATATTTATATATAGACTATTAAGTTATATTATTTAATATAATAGTATTTTAAATATGAAGCCTACACCTTCTTTGTATCTTAAAAACTATTTTAGTCCTAAAACGTTTTTGTATTCACTTTGAAGCCTAGTTAAGACATTTTCAAATCCTAACAAATGCATACTAATTAGAAATCAAATAAGTAATTATTTATAACAATTGTTTAATATTAAATTAATTATACTATATAAATTTAGTATACTATTCAAATAATAGTACAAAAAGTATTAATAATAAATTGTTATAAATAATTACTTATTTGATTTCTAATAATTTAATTAAATTTTACTTTTTAATAGTATTAATTATAAGTTTGAAATATTAATAATTAATAATCAATTTGAAATAGATAATTGTTCAATTGGCCATAACTAATTGAGCTGATTCGATAAAATGATTTATGTTTTAAATCTCCAACTTCTTAATTTTTGAAATATTAATAAAGTAATATTATTTTATTTTGGATAAACTTTTATGAAATGAAACAATTGTTTTATGATAAAACAAAAGGTCGTAACGATTTTAAAATGATAATTGTTTAAATAGTCATAATTATTAAACTTGTTTGGTAAACAGGATTTATTTTTAATTCCTTGCTTATTAATTTTTGAATATTAATAAAATAGTATTATTTATTCGAATAAGCATGTATGAACTGAACAATTATTTTATGACTAAACAAAAAGTTAGAATGATTTGAAATAGATAATTATTATAATAGACTTAATTATTTGAACTGGTTCAACAAATACATATATTTTTTAAATCTCTTACTTATTAATTTTTAGAATATTATTAGTTTATTATTAATTAATAATTATATTTTAGTATAATTAATAATTAAATATATATAGTAATTAATTATAGTAAACAAAATTAGTTATTTAAAATATTAATTATTAATATATTCTATTAATTATTAATAGAATTATATTTAATATATAAATATTAATATTTTAAAATTTATTAAATATTATTATACGAATATAAATATTATTATTCATAATTGTTGTTTAGCAATATTTTGAATATTATAATATTATAGTATAATATAATTAAATTATAGTGAAATTAACTAATATAGAAAGGGGAAAACTACAATAAAATATTTTATATAGTTATTTTATAATAAATATTTATAAATAAATATTATAAAAAAATACGATTAGTTTCCTCGTACTAATCTATATATTAATATAACTTATTAATATATATTATGGAATATGAAATTATATTATTAATCTAATTCGAAAATAAGATAAAATATAATAGTTATATTTTATTATATTAATTAAATCATAATTTAAAATAATTAATTATCAGTACATAATTGAATTGTTAATTAAAAATTAATATATTATTAGTAATAATATTATATATTAAATAATTAAACTAAATTAATACAATAATAACTATATTGAATTATAGTTAACAAATTTAAATTAAAGTAAATTATTATTAATAATATAATAATTGGATTATATTATATTATAATATTAATTTGTAATTACAGTACTATAATATAAGTTATTATAATACTTAAATTAATTTAATTTAAATTAATATACTACTAATAATAACATTTTAATTATAACATTTAATTGTATTCTATATATTTCATTATAACCTTTTTAATGTACTATCGATTAGTACTTATTAATTAACTCAATTAATTTTTTCAATTATTAATATAATTGATTGTTTATAATTATAATTAATCATTATAATTAAATTTAAAATATTATATTATTTGAATTGATAATCATTTTATGACAAAACTAATAAATATATTATATTAACTAATAATTTAATTGTTGATTTAATAATTATATTTATAATATTATTAATTTATATATAATATATAATATTATAATTATAAATAATATAATACATAATTTAAATTATTATTAAATAATTTATAAACTATTTATAAATAATAAATAATATTTATTAATATTATAATAGAAATTATTATAAATTAATAATAGTATAAATAATAATAGAAATTATTATATTTTTAGAATTATATATTAAATAATATATTTACTCTATAATTTATTTATTTAATTCAAAAAATATATATTCAAATAATAAATATATAATCTAAATATATTATATTATAAATAAATGGTCATAATATTAATATTATTTTTATTATAATAATAAAATATATTATTATAATTATAAATTAATTATAAATAATTATTATAATATACTAATGAAATAACAATTGATTTGTCATAATTATTAATATTAAGTAAATATGAATTAATAATAAGTAGATATTAATATATAAAGTTAATAATTATAAGATTTATTTAAATACTGAATAAATTGTTAATAATGTAAATATTAACATTATTAGTTAATTAGTTTAATTTATTTAATAATTAAATTAATTAGTATATTATTAAATAATAAAAATTATTTAATTTAAATATAATTTAATATAATCACAAATAATATTGTTATGAACAATTATAATTCTATTATTTAAATTATAATAATCTAGTATATAATTGTTTATTTGATATCGATATTATTAATTAAACTTATTAAATAATAATAATTGTAATAATCTGAATTCATTAAAATTAATAGATATATTAATTATATCTATTAATTAATAACTATTAAATTTTATAATTTAACTAATATAATTATTTAAACATAATAATAATTATTTTATAATATTATTAATAATTTAAGTATATTAAATTAATAATTAACTATTTTAATATAATTTATTAGAAATATTATTATTATTATTTATAAAATTTTAAACAACTCACCCTTTAAACTATTATTATTATTATAAACAAATATTTAAAATAATATAAACTTGTATTATAATATTAGAACTATTCGAACATATTCAAAAAATAAATTTATTTTTTTAATTTTTACTTATTAAATTTTGGAATATTAATTAATTTAATTATTTTATTTGAAATAAGCTTGTATGAACAGAAATAATTGTTTTTATGACAAAATAAAAGATCATAACAATTTGAAATAGATAATTATTCAAATAGTAATCACTATTTAAACTTGTTCAGTAAACAGATTCATTTTTTTAAATCTCTTACTCATTAATTTTTAGAATATTAATAAATTAGTAATATTTTATTTCGTGTAAGCCTATATGAATTGATACAATTGTTGTATGACAAAATAATTAAACATAATAATTTATATTTAAAATTTATGATATAACAAATTCATAATTAATTGAATTATATTAATAATAATTATTAATTCAATATAATATGAATATTATACGTAATATTAATATTATATGTTAATATTATCATAAGTCATTTAACAATTATAAAATGATATTTTATCACGTTACAAATTAATTTATAAATTAATAAATTATTATTATAACATTATTAATAATAAATAATAAGATATTATTATTTATTAAATTAACATTAATTTATAAATTTTTTTATAAGAGCAGTTATTTAATATATCAATATGAGTAAAATAATTCTAATTATAATTATAAATCTATTTATACAATTTTAATAAATTTAATGTTATATTAATATTAATTAATATTAAGATTAATTTAGTACAACAAAATATAGAATGATAAATTATATGAACTATTTCGGTAAATAGATCTAGTAATTAGTAAATTAATAATGTTATAATAATAATCTTTATTTAGTATAATTAACTAAATATTAATTTGGTATTATAGTAAATAAAATAAATTAATTGTAAACTTTTCAATTACTAAAATAACTGATTTAAACTATACATTTGTTCAAATAGTCATAACTATTTAGACATGTTTGATAAATAAATTTATTTTTTAAATTTCTTACTTATTAACTTTTGAAAGATTAATAAATTAGTATTATTTTATTCTGAAGCTTGTATGATAAAAAACAATTGTTATATGACCAAACAAAAGGTAATATTTATTTCAAATAGATAATTGTTGAAATAGCCATAATTATTTGAACTAATTCGGTAAACAGAATCATTTTTTAAATCACTTATTAATTTTTGGAATATTAATAAATTATTATTATTTTATTTCAAATAATTATTTATAATTAATACTATATAAAATATTTATATAATACATATAAAATTATTTTTATTAAGATAAATATATTATAATATTAATATTAATAATTAATAGTATATAAATAATTAATTTATTAGTATATCTCTATAATTTATCATATGATTTATTATATATAGTATCCAATTATATATTATATTTATTAATTATATTATTGAATATATAATTATATAATATATAATAATTATTTATTTAAATAAATAAATAATTATGACTATTAAAATAATATTACTTTATTACTATTTCAAAAATTGAGAAGTTGGAGATTTAAAAAATAAATCAGTTCAAATAATTATTTATTTCAAATCATTATGACATTTTGTTTTATTATAAAACAATTGTTTTTTATCATACAAGCTTATTCAGAATAACATAATTCTAATTTATTAATATTCCAAAAATTAATAAGTGAGAGATTTAAAAAATGAATCTGTTTACCAAACAAGTTCAAATAATTATGGCTATTTGAACAATTATCTAGTTCAAATTGCTATAACCTTTTGTATTATCATAAAATAATTTTTTCTATTCATACAAGCTCATTTCAAATCTATTTACCGAATAATTTTGAATAGTTATATTATAAAACTAATATATTAATAGTAATATAATTTAGTTTGTATAGTTTACTGATATATATTATAGATATTAATTAGTCAAAATCAAATAGATTATAATTTATTTATTGATTAATAATAAACAGATTTATTATTAGGTTGATTTGAGAGCAATCTCACCTTTTTTTATTGGATCTTGTTCTCTTTTGAGATTCATCTCATACATAAGGAGAGAACTCATTAGTTTATAATATTTATATTATTATAAATAATAATTAAGAAATTTTGTTATATTACTATAATACTAAAATTTAAATTCACTTGACACATTCATAATTTAACCAATATATTATATTTATAAACTATTATTAAAACATTATATAATATAAATTAATTATATAATATTATTAATAAATAATTTTAAATAATAAATATATATGAATAATTATACTTAAGTATTATTAAAGTATAATACCTAATAATTATTAATAAATTAATTAATAATAAAAATATTTATAATGATTAAGTTATTATAATAAATTAATATATAAGACTATTTATTTTATATTATTTTATTCAAAAAAAGCTTCTATGACATTATTTATATTAATTGAAAGTTATTAATATTATTTAAGATTTATACATAATCATAATATATATAAATATTTAAACTAATTTGAACAATTAAGCTCAAAATATGTAAAATAAAAAGATATTTAACGTATACAGAGAAAAATCTATTTCCATCTTATAATTGGAAAACACTTGAATAACTTCGCATTGTCAATCCATTCCAATCAAAATGTACCTCATTTTACTATAGGAATTTTATTTTATTTTATAACAAAATATAATATTAAGATAGATATTTTATTAATAATACATTTAAATATTATAAAATTTTTAATATAATTATTATTCATGATCATTTAAATTAAATAATAATTTATTTAATTATTAATTATTTTTAGTTTAATAATTTAAACTTATAATAAGAGATTTAATAATTAAATAACTATTTAATATTCTAAAAAATAGATAAAAAATTAGTAATTAAATGATTAAATTAAAATAAGTATTATTGGTAATAATTATTATTATTAAAGAATCATTAATTTTTATAAGTATTAATTATATTTTAATTAAGATAATACCTTTAATTTATTAAAGATATTAATAACCTTTAATTTATCCAAATAATTAATAATATTAAAATTTAATTAAATATTATTTGGATAATTATTACATTGTTATCATATAAGTAATTAGTTAATCTTTTTTGTTCGGTAAACAAATTTATTTTTTTAATATTAATAATCAGTTAATTATAATTTATTATATTAATTTAATTATTAATTATTTATTATACTATTTATTTATTAATTATTACTATACTAATAATAATTTATCAATTGTTAATAGAATATAGTAATATTAAAGGATTATATAATTTAAATGTACATTTAATCAATTATTAGTTAGTTTATTATTATTTGTTTAATAATAATATATAAAATATTTAATAAAATATTATTCAAATATATATAATATTATATATATAAGATTTATAATATAAATTATAATCTATAATATATAATAATCTAATATAATAAGGTAATAGTAAATACTAATTTTATATTAATTAATTAAATATAAATATTTGAATTAATAATTATATACAATTTAATATATATTAGTTAAATATGATTAAAAATTTGAATCTTAATGTATAAAATAATTAATAATTTTATCCTAATAGAATATGTTATAAATAATTTAATTTATTTAAATTAATATATTATATTATTAATAACGTGTAATTGAATTATTATCCATAAGAAAAGTATTTAATTAATAAGATATAGTATTATTATAATATTAAAATTATGGTAAGTTATAATTTTATTTTAATTATTAATAATATAGTTTATTTTAATTATAATAGTCTAAATTAATTTAATATAAATTATAATTTTATTGTTATATTTTATATTTATTATTAACTTAATTAAACTAATACTTACTTATTATTATAATTATAATAAGCAAATAGTCATTTCCAAATCATATAATATAAGTCTCCTAGTATTTGTAAAATACTAATGATTATGGCCATTAAATAGAAACAATTTTTTAATTGACATTTGAATATTTAATAATTTAATTATATAAATATAATAGTAACGAAATATATCTAATAGCTTAATTTATTAAATATATTAAATAATAATATAAAATAACTTATTATTTTATATTATTATATAAATATTTAATTAGTATGATAATTTTAATAAATATATTTATCATTAATAATAATTATTTAACTATATTATTATTTATTATAATAATTTAATAATTATTGAAATATTTGAAATTATATTAATTAGTTATATGGTAACTAACATTATAATATTATATTTATGATAATTAATATTTATTAATTATTAATATAATTAATATATAATATTTGAATTACTCTTGCTTATAACAATTATAAATTAATAATTAATATTTTAAATAACTAATTTTATTTACTATAATTAATTATAATAAGTTTTATAATTTTATAATTTGTGCGAGTGAGGATTTTGTTATAATATATATTATTTTTAAATCTATTTTTAGAATAAGTTATATCTAATAAATATAAATAACTTATATTTATTAGTAATTAATAAAATAGTTAAATTATATAACTAGTTCAAATAATTATGACTATTTGATTTTACCAAATTATAAAATCAATTAATTATTATTTATTATTTATTTATTTATTTATATTTGATAAATATAATAGATAAAATTAAACATAATCTTTTAATTTATAATTATAATTAACATATATATTGTTATAGTTATATTAATTACTTTTGTTTATATAAATTTTTTATTAATAATTATTAATATTTTAATAATTATTAAAAAGTCATAATGATTTGAAATAAATAATTGCTCAAGTAATCATAACTATTTTAATTAGTTTGATGAACATATTTATTTTTTAAATCTCTTATTAATTTTTGAAATATCAATAGATTAGTATTATTTTATTCCAAACAAACTTATATGAACCAAAACATTTGTTTTATGACAAAGGGACATAGCGATTTGAAATAGATAATTGTTCAAATATATAATTATTTGTATATAAAAATCATAAAATTTTAAATTTATAATAAATTAATCTAATTAATGTAATATAACTAATAATAATTCATATAATTATAATATAATTACTTTATATTAATTAATTATTATAACATTAAATTAATATGAATATATTATTAATATTAACAATAATTTTTATGACTATTTATTGATATTAATAAATAGAAATAAAAAATTCTCATAATTTTTATAAATTTGTTACAAATTTATACTATAATTTAAATATATTTAAAATTGTTGCAATAAATTACTACTAATAAATAATAATATTTATTAAATTAATAAATAATTTATTATTATAAATTAAAATAATTTTAATTTTAATATTATAATTTAATTATATTGTTTAATTAATAATATTATTTAAATTACTTATTATTTAAATAAAATAATTTAAACAATTGTTCTATGACAAAACAAAAATTCATAATGATTTGAAATAAATAATTGTTTAAATGACTATAATATTTGAACTGATTCGATAAACTAATTTATGTTTTAAATCTCTAACTTATCAATTTTTATAATATTAATAAAGTAATATTATTTTATTTCAGATAAGTTTTTATGAACTGAAACAAATATTTTATGATAAAATATAAGGTCATAACAATTTTAATAGATAATTGTTTAAATAGTCAAAAATATTTGAAATTGTTCGGTAAATAAATTTTTTTTCTAATTTCTTACTTAATAATTTTTTGAATGTTAATAAATTATTATTATTTTATTTTGAATAAGCATGTATGAGTTGAAGCAATTATTTTATGACTAAACCAAAGGTCAAAACAATTTGAAACACATAATTGTTCTAATAGTCTTAACTATTTGAACTAATTTAGCAAACAATAATTATAATCATTAAATTATTATATAAATTTATTATATAATAACATATTTTATTGTTATGTTATAGTATAATTATAACATAATTAAATTATTATAATTAAATTATAATATGTATTTAGAAGAATATTTATTAGCTAGATTTTATTAGTATATTTAATAATTAATTATAATAAACTATAATTATATTATAATAAAATTAATATAAATTAATTATTATAATTAATAATAATATAATATTATTATATCTTAGTTATACATAATATACTGAAAAATTATTAATCATTATTTAATTAATAAAATATTTCAAACTATTGTAATGATTATATAATTTATTATAATAAATAAATTAATAAAATTTATATTGTTAATTAAAATTACTTCAAATTGTTATCTATTATTAATTTGTTATACATAAAATACATTAGTAGTATCAGAATATATTATTGTTAGGACCCAAGATTTAATATAATGATGATTATAAAAATTCCTTACAAAATCAATTAAGTTAGTTAAATAATAAAATTAATAGAACATTATTATAAGTTTAATTAAAACAATTGTTTATAATAATAAATAGTAAATAAGCGATATGTTATATAATATTATAAATATTATTAATTTAATATAATAGATTTGTTATAATATTTAGTATAATTATCGTTATAATTAATATTATATAATTATAATTGACTATATAATTAATAAATTTAATTATTAATTTAAATTAATTATAATTATTAATTTAGCTAATTTTAAATTGTTTTATATTCAAAATAAATAATGTTTAGTTATTTCTTATTGAAATAAATTATATTATTAATCCAATACTAACAATTATTGGAGATAATTAATAATATTATTACTATAGTCAATTAAGTATTGGATTAATAATAATTAAGTTAACTTAAATATATAAATTTATAAGTAAATAATATTAGAATTTATATTTAAAATAATTGATATTAGTTTATAATTAAACTATAATTATTTAACTAATAAGTATTTGAATAATAATTTTATATTATTAATTATTATTAAATTAATAAATCATAATTAATTATGCTCATGACTTAATTGGATTTTAATTAAAGATAATAAAATTATTTAAGACAATTGTTTTATCTTAAATAGGCTTATATGAATTGAAGCAATTATTTTATTACAAAACAAAAGCTCACGATAATTTGAAATAGATTATTATTCAAATAGTCATGACTATTTGAACTTGTTTGGTAAACATATTTATTTTTTAAATCTTTTACTTATACATTGTTGAAAACAAAAACAATTGTTTTATGACAAAACAAAAAGTCATAACAATTTGAAATAAAATAATTGTTCAAATAGTCATAATGATTTGAACTTGTTAAATTAATATCTATATTTTAATATTTGTAACTATCATTTAAATATTAATTAAACTATTAATATTTACTAATTAATAGTTTAAATGAACATTTAAAAAATATTATTATAGTTTATCATTTATTATTGTTAGTTATTTAAATAAAAATTATATAAGCATATAATCTTAATAATATATAAGATAAATAAAATATTTAATATATTATAATTATTTATTTTTAACATATTATAAATAAAATTAATATATTAATAAAATATAATTATAACATTTATTAAACACTAAAAATTTATTTATTAATCGATAACAAAAACTATTTAATAATTTAAATAATAATTAAATTAAATTTATTAATTATAACAATATTAACCATTAATATATTAATCAAATATAATTAGTTAATATAATAATTGATATTATTATTATCAATAATAATTAATTAAAATTATTATATACTATTATTTGAAATAGTTAAATTATATATTATAATAAATTACAAATAGTTTGAATTAATTAATTAATTCAAATAGTAATTAATTTTATAATTTTATTTATTGAAATATAAATAATTATAATGAATATAGTAATTAATTAATTACTATTATTAAAATTGAATACTAATTAATATAACAGGTCACTTGTTAATTTATCATTAATTTTATAATATTAATTAATTGTAAAATTATTTATAATAATTATATTTAATTTATATTATTATAAGATATTAGTAATATTTATTATCACTATTTAAAATTTTTATTATTATAATAGTTATAATACTATAATAATTATTCGAGTATATATTAATAGTTAAGGTCATAACTTTTATTGTAAAATTATTATTCAAATACTTATAATATTAACTAATATTAATTATTAGTTAATAATATAATAACCATTTATTAATATAATCTAATTTAATAGTATAATCAAATTAATAATATGATATAACTATTAATGTCATATATTTTATTATATATATAACAATTATTAAAAAAATATAATATTATCTATATAAATTAATAATATTACTCATAATTAGTATTTGATTGATATTTAATTTATTAAAATAATATTTGTAAATAATTATAATTATTATTATATAAATAGATAATAATTAATATTACTAATATTCAAATAAGTAATAATTAAATATTACTTACTTACATAAATTAATATATTAATAATAATATATATTAATTTATAATAAAAATTATAAATAGTATATAATTTATAGTTTAGTAATTATATATTATATATTTATTAATAATAATTCATATATATTGTTTTTATATATATTTGATTACTAAATCATATAGTCTTAAATATTATATAAATCATACTTATTATAATAATATATAGTAAATTAATATTATTATACTATAATTTATTAACAAAATTATTACAAGTAATTATTAATTATTAATAAGACAATTAGATTATAAATAGTTACTAAGCTATAATAATTAAGAAGATAGTATACAAGCTTATTGGTAAGTAATATAATATATTACCAAATGACTATATTTAATATAATTACTAAATTATTAAATCATTCAAATGGTCATATTATAATCGTAATATTTAATTATAATTGTATATATTAATAAATAAAATAACTATATAATTTTTATAATAAATTAATTCTCAAAATGATGTTATATTTTTTAAATATAAATATACTGTAATATAAATATACTATAATATAAATATAAATATTATATAATTATTATATTTTGTCTACTATTAGACAAGATATCAAATTATAATAAATATGATTAATATTATTAGTATAAATTTAACATAATAATATTTTATTAACAATATATAAATAATTAATATAGTAAATATTATACTATTATATAATTATAATATAAATAATTAATATTATTATTAATATAATTGTTATATAAATAAATAACTATGATTAATATTGTTCATTATAAACTTATTTTTTATAACTAAAAATATAATACATATTTGACATGTATATTATATTATATTATATTTAAATATAATACATTTTAATTATAATTAAAATAATATATATTATTACTATAATTGTTTTAATTCTATAATACTATATTTAATATAGTAATTACTTAATTAATTAGTTTTTAATTTGTAACAAAAGGCCATTAGTTCTAATCCAATAATTGTTAGTAATTTAATTATTAATATAACAAAATAGATAATTATTAAGAGATTAAAATAAATCTAATACATAATTATTAAAATATATTAATAACTTAATATCAAAATTTAAGTTACAAATAAATATAATATAATTATATAACAATTATATGACAATTGTTATCTAATGTAATTATAATATTTAATTATAGTATTAAATTATATTCGATAATTTAAATATTATAATTTATAATAAATTATAAATATATAATTTTTAATAATTATTATTTAATAAACCAATGCAAGTTATCTATTCATATAACTAATTAATTAATTAGGAAAATTAATAGTTATATTTGTAATTAGTACAAATTAGTTAGTTAATTAATATATAAATATTAATTAATTACAGTATTAATAATAATTTATTAATTCAAATTTATGCTTATAAGCAATTTTATTTATTATCAATTTTAAATTACTTATCATTTATAATAATTATAAATAAATATAATTTTATTAGCAAATGGTAGTATTATTTTATCTGAAAGCTAACATATATTCATATTATAATATCTATTTTATTAATTAAATAATAGTTATAATATGAAATATTTTAGTATAATTGATATTAAAATAGATAATCATTCAAACACTATAGATAATTTATTTCATAATATTTTTGTAATAAATTAGTATATAAGTTATTTGTATTATATAATAAAATACTATTTTATTAATTAATAAATTAATTAATTTATTATAAGCTTGTAATTTACTATTCAAAATACACTAATTTATTAACACTAATTGAAATAATATGTTTTATATTTATTGATAATAAATATAAGTTGTTATCATGGTTATTATTATTAATAAAAATATTATTATTAATATTTTTATTAATAATAATAACTAATATTATTAAATATTAATATACTAATTGATAGTACATTATAAGCTATGAATTAAACAAATTTAATGTATATTATATAATTAATTATTATAATGTATTATAATTGATTAATTGTATTAGTTTAATAACATATTATATTAATTTTATTTGTTATAAGCAATAGAAAGGATCTTGTATTCTTTATTAAACCAACATTTAAATATTAATTTAAACGTTTAAATATTAATTAGTAAGTAAATGTATTCAAATATTATTATACTAATTAATAATAATTTTAATTTTTTAATATTTATAATAATTATTAATATTAAAAATAATTAAATGGTAGAGATCAATCATTAATTAATTTTAAAATATTTAAATAACATAACATTATAATTTAATATTAATATATATTATAGTATTTGTATTTGTTAATTAAATATTATATTTATTTAATTATAAATAATATATATTGTTCAATAGATCAAGTTAAAATATTAATTTTAATAAATAAATAGTCAAAATAATGACTATAAAAATCATCAATGAATTAATATTTAAAAATATTATAAAATCAATATTCAAATATTTGAAAATATTTAAATAATATTAAATATTAGTAAAATTAAACAAGATATTATATATTTATTAGCTTATATAATAATTAATATTATTAGAAACAATTGTAAATATTTTAATTATTGTTATTAATTAATATTAGTTAATTTATTACTTAACATTTATTAATTAGTAAATGTAATTAATTAATTATATACTATTTGATAATAATTTTAATTAATATTTTATTATTAAAATATTTAACATAATTAATATTTTATATTATAATATAAAATATTAATTATGTTAAATATTTATAATTTATAATTAATTGTTAATTAGGATATATATGTATTAGAATATATTAATGATTATTATTAAATGTATAACCCATTTAAATTTAATTATTATTAAAAATTATTTTAATATTTTAAATATTAAATAAGTTAAATTATCAACAAATCGATAATTATATAAGATTATATAAGTTAATATTTGATTTATGTTTTAAATAAATGTTTTTGTTAAAAAAATTGATAGATAATATCAATTTAGTATGATTATAATATACTAATAAATCTTTAGAATTTAATAATCATTTTATCATTAATAATGATATTATTATTATTATTATTATTAAAATTATAATTTATTTATTAAATTTGTTATTAGTTATAAGCAATAATTATAATATTAAATAATTAAAATTAATTATTTATAAGTTTGTATAACTATTTGTTATATTAATATTAAATATTATTAAATTTTAAATTAAATTTATATAAATAGAATTATATAAATAGATTTAAATTTATATAAATTTAATAATATTTATATATTGTTTAATTTAATTTTAAATCAACAATTATTGAATAATAATTAATTCAATAATTCAATAATATATTAAGTTATATCAATAATATTAAATCAGAATAGAATAATATAATATACTAATTTAAATTAATTATTAATACAATATTAAATTTATATAATTCAATCATTTATATAATAATTTCTTTAAATATTAATTCATTTATTTCAAATTAAAAATAATATTTATTTGATAATTCCAAAATTAAATTTATTGATAAATAATTAAGAATTTTTGTTTTTTGATAACGTTATCAGATATTAATAAGTTCATACAAGTTAATATTGTAATAGATAATAATATTAAATTATAATTATTCTAAAATGATAATTTTTTTAATATTAAATTTGGTTTATTAATTATTCTAATAGTATTAATTAATTAGTTATAATTAATATAACTATTACTTTATTATAATTGTATTAATTATAATATTATCATATAGATTAAATTAATACTTTATAGTATTTTAAATAACTTATAAATAGTTATAATAATTTAAATTATTATAAATATTAATATTAGAAATTATTTTTTTGATTAATTATAATTAAGTATAATTATTATATACTATAATTGTTTACAAATATTATAATTAAGTGTATAATTATATTTTTATAATTATAATGTTATTTAATTTATTTAAATCTAATAATTATAAATATAACTTGATTAATAATATAATCCATATTTTATAATAAGTTTATAATTATATATAGATATTAAATATAATTATTTTAAAATATTATCTTAATTATAAAATATTAATTTAATAAATTATTATATTATTATAATAATTAATATTATAAATAGTAATTATTATAAATATTTTATAATCTTAAATCTCTAAATTATATTATTATCATAATTTAAAAAATTATATTTAAATATAATACTGATTTAATATTGAATAATATTATTATAATAATTAGATAAATTTTATTATAATGATATTAATATATATTAATATAATATTAATTTAATTTTATATTAATTTATAAGAATAAATTAATCTTATCAAAGTATAGTTTATTACTAATTTATATAAATAATCTTAAAATATATTTAGTAAAAATTTATATTATTAAATAATATAATAATTATAAGTTATTAATTATAATATAAATAACATACTTTTTATTTATAATAATATATTATAGACTATTTTTAATACTAATTTAAAAACTATTAATTAAATAGTTGATAAGTAAATAAATAAAATTAAATATAATGATTAATTTCTTTTCATACAAGCTTATTCATATTAAAATAATACTAATTTAATAATATTCCAAAAATTGGTAAGAGATTTAAAAAAAAATGTGTTTACCAAACTAGCTCAAATTGTTAGGCTTTGTCATAAAACATATGTTTCTATTCATACAAGTTTATCCAAAATAAAATAATACTAATAATTAATATTCTAAAAATTAATAAGTTGGAGAATTAAAAAAAATTTTTACCAAACAAATTTAAATAGTCATGTCCATTTGAACTATTATCTATTTCAAATTGTTATGACATTTGTTTTGTCCTAAAACAATTGTTTTTATTCAAACAAGCTTATTCTGAATAAAATAATATAAATTTATTAATATTTCAAAAATTAATAAGTAAAAATTTAAAAAATAAATATGTTTTCTGAACATGTTCAAATAGTTATGACCCTTTGTTTTGTCATAAAACCAATTGTTTCTATTATACAAGCATATTTGAAATAAAATAATACTAATTTATTAATATTTCAAAAATTAATAAGTAAAAAATTTTAAAAATAAGTCTGTTTATTGATCTAATCAAATCGTTATGATTGTTTGAACAATTTTTTATTTCAAATAGTTATGATCTTTTGTTTTGTCCTAAAACAATTGTTTCTATTCACACAAGTTTATTTGGAATAAAATAATACTAATTGATTAATACTTTGAAAGTTAGTTGGTAGCAGATTTAAAAAATAAATCTATTTACTAAATAAGTCCAAATAGTCATGTCCATTTGAACAATTATCCATTTCAAATAGTTATGACCTTTTTTTTGTCATGAAACAATTGTTTCTATTCGTGCAAAATTATTCAGAATAAAATAATACTGATCTATTAATATTTTAAAAATTAATAAGAGATTTAAAAACTAAATTTATTTACCGAAATAGTTCAAATAGTTATGACTATTTGAACAATTATTTATATCAAATTGTTATGATCTTTATTTTGTCATAAAACAATTGTTTCTTTTCATATAAGCTTATTCATATTAAAATAATACTAATTTAATAATATATTCCAAAAATTAGTAAGAAAGAGATTTAAAAAATAAATTGTTTGTTGAACCAGTTCAAATGGTTATTATATATTATATTATTAATAAATATAAATATTAATTTATAATAAATACTATTAAATTATTATAATCTTTAATAATTATATTATTATAATTATATTTTAAATTATATTATATTATTTTTTATAATATAATATTAATATAGTATATTAAATTAATAATATCAATATTTATAATTAAAAAATAACAATTAATTCATATAATTTATACGAATATAATTTTAATATAATTTAATATTCAATTATAAAATTAATTGATTATAATAATTGAATATATTTAATTTATATAACTTAATTAATATAATTAACTAATATTATATTCTATATAATATTATAATATATATTTGATTAATATATATAATCAATTTTATAATCAAATTATAATACAGTTATAAAATTAAATTAATTTATATTTTCTATAATATAATATTTTGATTTTACTCCATTAAGTTATTTTTTTGTCTTTATATTATTATAATGATATATTATAATTTATACAGGTATTTGATTTATAATTTAATTTATATAATTATAAATTATAGTTCATATAATTATTTAGAAATTATGTTATTTGGAATAAGCTTGTACAATAGGAAACCATGTTTTTGTGACTATTATAATCCAAAATTATTAATTATAAATTTAAAAATTAAATTATTATAATATATATTTTTACTAATATTAGATTATATTAGTTAAGTTATTTAACTTAATAATTATAATATTTCATATCAATATTATAATATAAATAAATATATAGTTTAAATAGTTCGTTAAATTTTAAATTATACTATTAATTATATATGTTAAATAGTTCTATTATTAATAAATTATTTATATTAAATTCTATTATATAATATAATTAAAGATAATCATTATTAGTAATTATTAGGATAATTATAATATTATTAGTATTATAAATTATTAAAATAATTAATAACTTTAATTGTTATTATTATAAATAACATTATAATAATATATACTATAATTAATTAATATAATTTTCAAATCAATTAACATTGTTTATAATAATAATTATTTAATATTATTATATTATTAATTTTCAAAATATTTAACAAATATTTTAATAATTATTATTAAATATATTTTTACTAGTTATATTTAATACTATAATATATATTAATTTTAAATATTAAATCTAATTTATTTATATAATCAAAATTAATTAAAATTTTACTTATTAATTTAAAATTAAAATAATTATTATAATTAAATAATAATCTAATATAATTATAATATATAATTAATTAAAATATAATATAAATATTTAAATTTTAAATATTAATTTTAAATATTAAAACTAATATATATTGTTTTAATATATTAAATTGTTTAAATTAAAAATAAATATTAAAATTTATTTTAAGTAATAAATATTGTAATAGCTTAATAATTAATACAAACAAATCTAATTATTAAATAAATTAACAATTAAAATATAGATATTAATTGTAATTATTTAAATTACTACTTTATTATGTTATAATTAATTATATCTATTAAATATTGCAATAGTTTAAATTTATTTTTATATTAGTTTAAATATTAATATATAGATTAATATTTAATATTTAAAGTTTATCCAAAATAAAAATAATTAATTAAAATAATTAATTAATAATTATTATTAAATATAATAAACAATTATTTAAAATTAATTTTCTTTAAATTATTTTTTAATTTTAAATGAAAAAATTATTTTACAATAAAACAAAATGTCATAACAATTTAAAATAAAGAATTGTTCCTATAGCCTTAACTATTTGAACTGGTTTAGCAAACAAATAATGTTTTTAAATCTATTAGTTATTAATTGTCAGAATATTATTACATTAGTATTATTTTATTCTGAATAAATTTGTATGAATAGAAATAATTGTTTTATGAAAGAACAAAAGGTTGTAAGAAATTGAAATACAAATAGTCATAACTATTTGAATTGGTTCAATAAACAAATTTATTTTTTAAATCTCTTATTAATTTTTGAAATATTAATAAATTAATATTATTTTATTACGAATAAGCTAGTATGATGAAAAATAATTGTTTTATGTCAAAACAAAAGTTCATAATGATTTGAAATAGATAAATGTTAAAATGGCCATAATTATTTTAACTGATTCGATAAACTGATTTATGTTTTAAATCTTTAACTTATCAATTTTTAAAATATTAATAAAGTAATATTATTTTATTTGGGACAAACTTTTATGATCTAAAACAATTGTTTTATGATAAAATAAAAGGTCATAATGATTTTAGATAGATAATTATTCAAATAGTCATAACCATTTAAACTTGTTCGGTAAACAAATTTATTTTTTAAAATTTTTTGCTTATTAATTTTTTGAATGTTAATAAATTAGTATTATTTTATTTTGAATGAGCATGTGTGAACTGAAACAATTATTTTATAACTAAACAAAAGGAGACTATAGAAAGCATAAGTTTATTAAAAGAAAAATAATTTTGAAAGCAATTATATTTGGTGTCTTTGGAGACTCGTACCTAATATAATATCTATTTGTAATAGAATATAAATAGACTATTAGAATTAATTACTATTAGAATCTTATTAAAAATATTATTAGATTAGATAATATTAGGCTATTAGTTAGGATTATAAATATTTATTATATAGTATAATATTTAATAGTGAATATTAGATATGAAGTTACTTATATATATTTAAATTTATTATAATAAATTAGTAAAAATAATAATTATACTTATTAGTTTACTAATAATATATTAATTATATTAATATTTTAAATAAATATGTATAATATTAACAATATTATAATTAATTAAAATTAATAATATATAATATCAAAACGATTTGAAATAGATAATTATTCTAATAGTAATTAAAATTATTTTTTAATAATTTTAAATAATTTTGAAATTTAATTATTTCAATTCATAAAAACTATAATTGTATACAATTATTAAATAATATAATATTATTTTACTATTTGATTAATTATGAATTTAATTATAATTAATTAATAATTAAATTTGCAAAAGTTTATTTCAATTAAAATAATACAAATTAATTTATTTTAAAAATTAATAACTATAGTAATTATGATTTGTTTAATTATAATTAATTAATTTTTTATTTATTAGTCCTAACTAATAGTCTAATATAATTATGATAAACTGATTCATTTTGTAAATCTCTAACTTCTCAATTTTTTAAATAGTAATAAAGTAATATTATTTTATTTTGGATAAGTTTTATTGAACTGAAACAATTGTTTTATAATAAAACAAAAGGTCATAATGATTTTAAATAGATAATTATTCAAATAGTTATAACTATTTGAACTTGTTCGATAAACAGATTTATTTTTTAAAATTTCTTGCTTATTAATTTTTTGAATGTTAATAAAATTATTATATAATTAAATATATATCAAAATTATATTAATTTTATAATATATTGATGTTAAAGTTAATATATTAATTATAATATGTATAAAAATAAATTTATTTTTTAAATTTCTTACTTATTAACTTTTGAAAGATTAATAATTAAATTAATTATTATACATATTATTAATAAATTGATAAATTCTTAAATCAATTATTTGTTATATTTACAATAAATTAGTTTTATCTAATTAATATATATTAATTTAATATTTAAACATAATATTACCTTTTGTTTGGTCATATACAATTGTTTTTTTTATCATACAAGCTTTAAAATAAAATAATACTAATTTATTAATCTTTCAAAAGTTAATAAGTAAGAAATTTTAAAAAAAAATTATTTATCGAACTCGTTTAAGTAGTTATGACTATTTGAACAAATGTATAGTTTAAATCAGTTATTTAAAAAATAAACCTTTTGGTTCTATCATAAAACAATTATTTATGTTCATACAAGCTTATTCGAAATAAAAGAATACTAATCTAATAGTACTCTGAAAATTAATAACTAAGAGATTTAAAAAATAAAATTATTTGCTGAACCAGTTTAAATAGTTAAGACTATATGAACAATTATCTATTTTAAATCGTTATAACCTTTTGTTTTGTCATGAAACAATTTTTTCAATTCATACTAACTTATTCAGAATAAAATAAAATGAATTTATTAATATTTTAAAAATTAATAAGAGATTTAACAAATAATTCTACTTACCTAACCAGTTCAAATAATTATGACCTTTTGTTTTGTCATAAAACAAATGTTTTTCTCCATATAAGTTTGTTCGGAATAAATTAATGCTACTCTATTAATATTTTAAAAATTAATAATAGATCTAAAAAATAAATTTTTTAGATATCTATTAATTAATAAAAATCAATAATTAAAATATTTAAATTAAAATCAATATTCAAATAATTAATAATAAATTATAAGTATTTATAATAATAATTATAACTAAGAAATAATTTAATTTATTAAAATTAACTAAATTAAGTTAATTAAATATTTATAAATAATAAATAAATAAACTATAGAAATAGCTATAGTTTTATTAATTACAAATTAATTGACAATTAAAATTATTTAATTAAATTAATTATAACTATATAGATTATAACTAAGAATTTAATATTCTTATTTAATTATTATTATATATATTTTATTAGATAATTCAATTTTAATTAAATTTATTTATGATAAATTAGCTAATAGTAGTTATAAGATCTCATGACAAATTTAAAGCTTTTATTCATAATATAATTATTAATCAGTAAATAGATTTAAATATTAATTTTTATGATTTATATTAATTTATAATTATTTATTAATTATGAATAAATTTATTAGATTGCTTATAAATTTATATAATTATGTAATATAATTATATTACATAACAAATAGTTTATTTTTATTATAATTTATTTTTAATTAATAATTGCGTTAATTGTAACTATTTTGTTAAATATATTATTTGATTTATTAAGTAGCTAATTAAAAATTATTTATAACAATAAATATAGTTATGTCAATGCATTCAAATATTCATAACTATTTGAATATTATTCTATTTTAAGTTTAAATTTGTTTAATTTTAAATAATAAGATACTAATATTTGAAATTTCTAAAAATTCCATCATTGGATAATTATTATATATTCTCAAAAAATAACTATATTATTATCTTAATTAATTAAAATTATTAACTATCCTAATAATTATCTAAATTTATTATCAAAACTATTTAATTTTAATCTTTATTAAATTATTATTTAATTAAATATAAAGTTAAGTACTATAATAATTGAATATTTCAATTAATAAATATTAAATTGTGTCGTAAGAAAACAAAAAGTCATAACAATTTGAAATAAATAATTATTCAAATAGTCATAATTATTTAAACTTATTCGATAAATAGATTTATTTTTTAAATCTTTTACTTATTTGTTGTCTGAATATTAATAAATTTGTATAATCTTATTTGAAATAAGCTTGTATGAATAGAAAATTTTGTTTTAGGACAAAACAAAAGTCTATTGATTAGAAATAGATAATTATTTAAATAGTCATAATTATTTGTACTTGTTCGATAAACAAATTCATTTTTTAAATCTCTTATTAATTTTTAGAATATTAATAAAATAGAATTATATTATTTCAAATAAGCTAGTACAGACAGAAACAAAAAGTCATAATAATTTAAAATAGATAATTATTCAAACAGTCATAACTATTTGCACTTTTGTGAATAAAAACAATTGTTTTATGACAAAACAAAAGATCATAAAGATTGAAATATATAATTCTTCAAATAGTAATAACTATTTGAACTTGCTCGGTAAACAAATTTATTATTTAAATCTTTTACTTATTAATTTTAGAAATATTAATAAATTAATATTATTTTATTTTGAATAAGCTTGTATGAATAGAAATAATTGGTCTATGACAAAACAAATTGTCATAACGATTTGAAATAATTAATTATTCAAATAGTCATAACTATTGAATGTGTTTACAAACATATTTATTTTTTAATTTTTAATTTATTAATTTTTGGATTTTTAATAAATTTATATTATTTTATTCAAAATAAGCTTGCATGAACAAAACTAATTATTTTATGACAAAACAAATGGTCATAATGTTTTGAAATAGATAATTATTTAGATAGTCATAACTATTTTAACTTGTTCGATAAACATATTCATTTTTTAATTCTCTTACTCATTAATTTTTGGTATATTAATAAATTAGAGCTATTTTATTTCAAATAAGCTTTTGTTAGCTAAAACAATTATTTTATTACAAAATAGAAGGTCACAATTATTTGAAATAGATAATTATTCAAATAGTCTTGACTACTTGAACTTATTTGGTAAACATATTTATTTTTTAAATCTTTCACTTATTAGTTGTCAAAATATTAATAAATTAATATTATTTTAATCCAAATAAGCTTGTATGAACAGAAACAATTATTTATTACAAAAAAAAAGTCATAACAATTCTGTTTACAAAACTATTTCAAATAATTATGACTATTTGAATAATTATCTATTTCAAATTGTTATTACCTTTTGTTTTGTCCTAAAACAAATGTTTTTGTTCATATAAGTCTGTTTGGAAAAAAATAATATTAATTTATTAATATTTCAAAAATTAATGCCTAAGAGATTTAAAAAATAAATTTGTTTGTCATACCAGTTCAATTAGTTATAACTATTTGACCAAATATTTATTTCAAATCGTTATGACCATTTGTTTTATCATAAAAAAATTGTTTCTGTTCAGATAATCTTATTCGAAATAAAGTAATGCTAATTTATTAATATTTTAAAAATTAATAAGTAATGGATTTAGAAAATGTATCTTTTGGCTTGACCAGTGCAAACAATTATGACTATTTAAACAATTATCTATTTCAAATTATTATGACCTTTTGTTTTCTCACAAAACAATTGTTTTTGTTCATACAAGCTTATTCAGAATAACATAATTCTAATTTATTAATATTCCAAAAATTAATAAGTGAGAGATTTAAAAAATGAATCTATTTACCGAACAAGTTCAAATAATTATGGCTATTTGAACAATTATCTAGTTCAAATTGCTATAACCTTTTGTATTGTCATAAAATAATTTTTTCTATTCATACAATCTTATTTCAAATCTGTTTATCAAATAATTTTGAATAGTTATGACTATTGGAACAATTATTTATTTCAAATCGTTATGACCTTTGTTTGTCATAAAACAATTATTTTTGTTCATATTAGTTTATTCAGATCAAAATAATATTAATTTATTAATATTTCAACAATTAATAAGTAAAAGATTTAAAAAATAAATATGTTTATCGAACAAATTCAAATAGTAATAACTATCTGAATAATTATCTATTTCAAATCGTTATGACCTTTTGTTTTGCCATAAAACAATTATATCAATTCATATAGACTTATTCAAAATAAAATAATACTAACTTATTACTATTCCAAAAATTAATGAGTAAGAGATTTAAAAAATGAATATATTTACCAAACAAGTTCAAATAGTTATGACTATTTGAACAATTATCTATTTCAAATTGTTATGAACTTTTATTTTGCCATAAAACAATTGTTTTTGTTCATACAAGCTTATTTCAAATAAAATAATATAAATTTACTAATATTCCAAAGATTAATAAGTAAAAATATATAAAATAAATTTGTTTTTTGAACACGTTCAAAATAATTATAACCATTTGAACAATTATCTATTTCAAATCGTTATGACCTTTTGTTGTCATAAACCAATTGTTTCTATTCATAAAAGCTTATTCGAAATAAAATAATACCAATTTATTAAAATTTCAAAAATTAATAAGTAAAATATTTAAAAAATAAATTTGTTTACAGAGTGAGTTCAAATAATTATGACTATTTAAATAATTATTTATTTCAAATTGTTATGATCCTTTGTTTTGTAATAAAATAATTGTTTCTATTCATACAAAATTATTCAAAATAAAATAATACTAATTTATTAATATTTTGAAAATTAATAAGAGATTTAAAAACTATATTTGTTTATCGGACCAATTCAAATAGTTATGACTATTTAAATAATTATCTATCTTAAATTGGTATGATGTTTTTTTTGTCATAAAACAATTGCTTCTATCCATACAAACTTATTCAAAGTACAATATTGCTAAACTAATAATATTCTAAAAATTAATAAGTAAGAGATTTAAAAAATAAATGTATTTATTGAACCAGTTCAAATAGTTAAGACTATTAAAATAATTATCTATTTCAGATCATTTTGACCTTTTGTTTAGCGATAAAATAAATGTTCAGTTCATACATGCTTATTCGAAATAAAATAATACTATTTTATTAATATTCAGAAAATTAATAAGCAAGGAATTGAAAAATAAATCTGTTTACCAAACAAGTTTAAATAGTTATGACCTTTTGTTTTATCATAAAACAATTGTTTCATTTCATAAAAAGCTTATCCAAAATAAAATAATATTACTTTATTAATATTTATATAATTAAATATAAAAATTACTATATAATACTATATAAATATTAATTTATTTTAAATTAATAATTTGAAAGAGATTTAAAAATTTTTATTATTTGATAAATTGTCAAAGTTATTTGATAATTACTTTTTATCAAATTAATATTTTGATAAGTAGAAATTTAATAATTTTGTTTATTATTATTGTTATTAATTTATTTATTTTTAATTAGATACTAATTGCAAAATATATTATAAATTATATGATTAGTAAAGGATTACAATTAGATTATTTATAAATTATAAATAAGTTAGTATTATTGTATAAATGTCTTAATTAATTTTAAGATTTTATTAAAAAGATATACTTTAATAGGTGGCCAATCGCACTTAGCAAAAAAAGATTGGTGGCAACTTCGTTATTTTTTCATTTTTTAATTTTGTTTCCAAATTCGTCGGGCAGATACAAAACCATTACGACAACATTTTATATTAATATTAAAATTCAAATACTTTTGTAAATTTAAATTAATAAACACAACCTATACATTGTCAAAAAAATAAAAATAAAAAATTATTAATAATTGATATTTATAATAATTTAATTATTAATTAAATATAAATTATAATAATAACTAGATTTTATATTATTAGTTTAATATCTTATAAACTAATAATATAATATTATTTTACTATTTGATTAATTAAATAACAGTTAACATATAATCGTATTTTTTATATATTTTTAAACTTAGTTAAAAATTTATAATTATACTATTTACTAAATATTATAAATAGTTATTAATAATTAACATACTATAATTATGAACAACTATTATAAATATTATAATATATTAATATTTAAATTATAAATTATCGTTATATTTGAAACCTAGTTAAGACCTTTTCAAATCCTAACAAATGCATACTAATTAGAAATTAAATAAGCAATTATTTATAACAATTGTTTAATATTAAATTAATTATATTATATTAATTTAGTAAACTATCCAAATAATAGTACTAATAGATTATAAAATAGGGATATATTATAATATTCATTATTATATTATTATAATAAATTAAATTTATTAACTATATTTTATATAATACTATAGTTATAATATTAATATTATATTATTATTTAATAATAAAACAATTGTTTCTATTCATACAAGTTTATTCAAAATAAAATAATACTACTTTATTAATATTTTTCAAATATTATATAACTCTATAATAAGTTAATAAATATTAATATAAATAGTTAATATTATTATTAATATAATTGTTATAAGTTAATATAGCTATATTAGATAATTGTTCAAATTAATTTATTAATATACTTATATAAGTTAATAAACTATTTAAAAAAAATCTTTTTAGATATCTATTAATTAATAAAAATCAATAATTAAAATATTTAAATTAAAATCAATATTCATAAATTTAATATTAATTAAATATGTTTATTCAAATCAATAATTGTAAACTAATTACTTATTCTTAAAATTAGATATAACTTATTCTAAAAATAGATTTATTTTGTAACAAAAGGGTTATAATTATAATTTAAAATATTATAATAATAATTTTATATAGTATAAATTTAAATAATTAATATTATAATAATTATATATTATTAATTAATTTCTATCTAAATTATATAAATTATTATATATGATTATTTGATATCTATTATTTTTATTAAATATATAATTTAATTTATTTATAAATTATATATAACTTTATATAAATATTTATTTATTAATTAATTATATAATGTATTTAATGATTATATATTTATAATAAAATATTTAATATTAAATTATTGCAATTGTTAATATTAATCGAACTTATTAATTAATTAATATATAAAAATTACAATTACAAATAATAAATTATAAAATTTATTTAAAATTAATAATATAATTATTTAATTATATAAATTAAGTTATGACTATCTTAATAATTATCTATTTCAAAACATTACAACCTTTTGTTTTGTTATAAAACAATTGCTTCTATTCATTCAAGCTTATTTCAAATAAAATAATATAAATTTATTAATGTTCCAAAAATTAATAAGTAAAAATTTTAAAAATAAATTTATTTAAAAATTAATGTTCCAAAACCAATTATTTCTATTCACACAAAATTATTCAGAATAAAATAATACTATTTTATTACTATGTTGAAAATTAATAAGAGATTTAAAAATTAATCTTTTTATCGAACCAACTCAAATAGTTATAACTATTTGAACAATTATCTGTTTTCAATTGTTATGATTTTTATTTTGTCTTAAAACATTTAATTTCTGTTCAACAAGCTTATTCATAGTAAAATATTGCTAAATTAATAATATTCTAAACATTAATAAGTAAGGATTTAAAAAATAAATGTGTTTGCTAAATCATTTTGACCTTTTGTTTAGTCATAAAATAATTGCTTCAACTCATACATGCTTATTTGAAATAAAATAATACTAATTTATTAACATTAAAAAAATTATTAAGTAAGAAATTAGAAAAAAAAATCTATTTACCGAACAAGTTCAAATAGTTTTTACTATTTGAACAATTATCTATTTAAAATCATTATGACCTTATATTTTATCATAAAACAATTATTTCAGTTCATAAAAGCTTATATGAAATAAAAGAATATTACTTTATTAATATTATAAAAATTGATAAGTGAGAGATTTAAAACATAAATCAGTTTATCGAATCAATTCAAATAATTATGGCCATTTATACAATTATCTATTTCAAATCATTATGAACTTTTGTTTTGTCATAAAATAATTGTTTAAATTATTTTATTTAAATAATAACTAATTTAAATAATATTATTAATCAAACAATATAATTAAATTATAATATTAAAATTAAAATTATTTTAATTTATATTAATAAATTATTTATTAATAGTAATTTATTACGATAATTTTAAATAAAATTAAATTATAGTATAAATTTGTAACAAATTTATAAAAATTATGACAATTTTTTATTACTATTTATTAATATCAATAAATTGTCATAAAAATTATTGTTAATATTAATAATATATTCATATTAATTTAATGTTATAATAATTAATTAATTATTAAGTAATTATATTATAATTATATGAATTATTATTAGTTATATTATATTAATTAGACTAATTTATTATAAATTTAAAATTTTATAATTTTTATATACAAATAATTATATATTTGAACAATTATCTATTTCAAATCGTTATGTCCCTTTGTCGTAAAACAAATGTTTTTGTTCATATAAGTTTGTTTGGAATAAAATAATACTAATCTATTGATATTTCAAAAATTAGTAAGAGATTTAAAAAATAAATCTGTTTATCAAACTAGTTAAATAGTTATGACTACTTGAGCAATTATTTATTTCAAATTATTTTGACTTTTTAATAATTATTAATAAATAATTTATATAAACAAAAATAATTAATATAACTGTAACAATATATATGTTAATTATAATTATAAATTAAAAGGTTATGTTTAATTATATCTATTATATTTATCGAATATAAATAAATAATAAATAATAATTAATTGATTTTATAGTTTGGTAAAATCAAATAGTCATAATTATTTGAACTAGTTATATAATTTAACTATTTTATTAATTACTAATAAATATAAGTTATTTATATTTATTAGATATAACTTATTCTAAAAATAGATTCAAAAATAATATATATTATAACAAAATCCTCACTCGCACAAATTATAAAATTATAAAACTTATTATAATTAATTATAGTAAATAAATTAGTTATTTAAAATATTAATTATTAATTTATAATTGTTATAAGCAAGAGTAATTAAAATATTATATATGAATTATATTAATAATTAATTAATATTAATTATTACAAATATAATATTATATTGTTAGTTACTATATAACTAATTAATATAATTTCAAACTGTTATAAATAAAATATATAATATAATTCTATTTGAAATAGTTATAATTTCAAATATTTCAATAATTATTAAATTATTATAATAAATAATAATATAGTTAAATAATAATATTAATAAATATATTTATCAAAATTATCATACTAATTAAATATTTATATAATAATAATATAAAATAATAAGTTATTTTAATTATTATTTAATATATTTAATAAATTAAGCTATTAGATATAATTTGTTACTATTATATTTATATAATTAAATTATTAAATATTCAAATGTTAATTAAAAAATTATTTCTATTTAATGGCCATAATCATTAGTATTTTACAAATACTAGGAGACTTATATTATATGATCTGGAAATGACTATTTGCTTATTATAATTATATTAATAAATATTAGTTTAACTAAGTTAATAATAAATATAAAATATAACAATAAAATTGTTATAACAAAATTGAATAATACAAAACTTATTAATTATTATTTAAACCAATTAATTAAATATTATAATTTAATACCAATTTATAACAATTAAATATTATATTACAGATAATATTGTACTAATAAGTTTAAAATTATTAAAATTAATAATTGTATTAACAATTAGAATAAGTTAAATATTTATAGTTATTATTATTAAATTATACATAAAAATTACCATTTATAAACAAAAGTAGAATATATAATATTAAAATACTTGTTATGAATATAAATTATATTCATTAATATTAATGAATGATTAGGTTTTTATATAGTATTAGTAATAATAGTTACTAATAGTTATAAATTATAAGAATATAATTATTTATCTCAATTATTTAATTTATAATTATTATAATTATTAGCAATAATTGATTTTAGTCAATTATAACAAAATCTAATCATAATCAATTCATACAAGCTTAAGATTGTAATAGATAATAATATTAATTATAATTATTCTAAATATAAATTTTAAATTTAATTAATTTGAAATAAAATAATTTGATTAGATTCAGATAAACAAAATAAAGATCATTATGATTTGAGATAGATAATTATTATTCATGATTTTATAAGATTTAGTAATATTTAATTAACAATATATATATTAAATAATAAAAATAAATCTGTTTACATATAAATTTTGTTATTTTATAATAAATTAATAGTGAATTATATTAAATTAATAATAATAATAATAGCTTATTATTAAATTTTATATTTGATAATTTAATATAATGATATTATTATTTGTAATTAAATTATTAATTTTTTAGTGTTAATTATATAACTAATTTTATATTTAAACTCCTTATTATAACTTCATATTAGCTATATTTAATACTTAATCATACTAAATAGAATATTTAAATTATAATTATTAATTTATAATTAAATAATAAATAATTGTATTAATCATTTAAATAGAAATTGTAATTATAATTATATTGTTATAATTGCATATAATTATAAGTACATAGTTAAATTTTTTATATTATTATAATAACTTGTATATAATTTAATTATTTAATTAATTATTTGAATTAATATTTAAATAGAAATATTTAATTATAATTTGAAAATTCATAATATATTTAACAACCACTTTAGGTTATTACATGTATTATAATTATATGTATTATAATATATTTTATCTAGATTATTTAATATATAAATTTAATATATTATATAATTAATAATTCATTTATAACAAGTTCTAGATTATAATTCAATATTAAATTAATAATATAGATTATAATTAAAAATTTATTTTATTTTATAATTCAAATCATTAATTCAAACTTATTTGAATTAAAACTAATTAATAAATAAAATAATATTAAATTAATATATTATTTGATATATGATTTTATGATCAATTAATAATACTAATTTAATAATATTTCAAACATTAATAAGTAAGAGATTTAAAAAATAAATATATTAATATTTTAAACCGGTTATATACTATTTAATAATAATATTAAAATTTAAGTACAAAATTTAAATAAAGTTATATACCATTTAATTATTAATCATTTAAATGGAAATTTTAATTTTAATTATATTGTTATAATTACATATAATTATTAAATATAAATTGGTTTTATTGCAATTTATTAATTTATTTTAAATTAATTATAAATTATTAAATATGAATTGAAGCTACTAATAGTTTTATTCCAAATAATTATAATTTAATATAATAAATATACTAATATATGTTATAATAAGTTATAAATTAAATTAATAATAAGTTATTATTATATAAAAAAAAGTAAAATACTAACGGTTATAACATTTATTTCATAATTTAAGTTATTATAAAACAATTTGAAAAATTAGTATATTAATAATTATAATTATATTATAAATAATGCCATTAAGATATTATTAATTATATGAATACTAGTAATTTATATTTAATTATATGAATTAAATATAATTAATGATAAAATCTCTTTTATTGATTAATATTTATTATAAAATTAAAATTAGTTATTTATAATAATTATATTAAACTTAATTAATAATTAACAATCTTAATTATTAAATATAATTAATAAGTAATATAAATAAAATGTAAATAAATTAACAAATATTAAAAAATATTTAATAATTAATAACTTAATTATCTATTTAATATTGTTATTAAATTTAATAACTTTTGAACATAATTATAAAATTAATATATTAATAATATTATAAATTTTATTAATTATACATGAGTCATTATTAAATATAAATTATTAAAATATAAACTAAATAAATATTTTATTAATTATTTTAATATAAGTTAAGTATTAAATAACTTAAATAGATATCAAATAATAATATTTAAAATAATTATAATCTCCGAATATTTATAATAAGATTCTAAGTTATTATTTTTATATTTTAAATTATTAATTATAAAATTAGTACAATTTAATTATTATTAAATAATTATAAGCTAATTATAATATAATATAGTTTATATAATATGATTTATATTATATTATAACTTCAAAAAATTAATAATTATTTGAACTTGTTTGGTAAATAGATTCATTTTTTAAATCTCTTACTCATTAATTTTTGGAATAATAATAAGTTAGCTATAATTAAATATGAAATCTTAATATTATTTATTATTAATTTATAAATTGGATATTAATACTTAATTATGAATATTTATATAAATATTATAATTAATATTATGATATATATTGAATATTAAATATTAAATATTTAATAATATTTATAATAATAATTATAGTTAATATTATTCAAAATAATTAATATTAAATAATTATTATAAATATTTTTTAAGTTTAATTAATATTATATTATTATTTTACTAATTATTAAATCTATACAATTATTAATTAATATTATATTTATTATATATTATAATTATATATAATTATATTAATTATAATATTTATAATAAGTAAAAATTTAATATTATATTATTTATTTATAAAACATTATATAATTAGTATTTATTATAATTTAATAAAAACTAATATTTATAACTTAATTTATAATATAATAAATTATTATATATAATTTAAGAATATATATTGATTATTATTTTAATAATATAATGAAACTATTTTTATATATAAATTAATTATATTTCAAATCAATATTTAATTATTATTTAAATATTAAATAATTTAATAACTAAATTAATATTATTAATTATAAAGTAATTAAATAAATTTAGATAACTATATTGTTATAATTAATATAGTTTATAACTATTAAGTCTATATATTATTATATATAAATATAAGAATTATAATAAAATATAAATAATATTAGATATAAGTTATAATAATATAAACAATTTTGACTATATAAGTTATTAATGATATTAAATTTAATTAATATTATTTTTAAATAATTGTATAGATTTAGTAATTAATAAAATAATAATATAATATTAATTAAACTAATAAAATATTTATAATAATTATTTAATATTAATTATTTATAAATTTATTGTATCTTAACAATAAATTAATTTGGAACATTTAAATATAATCAGTAAGAGATTTAAAAAGCAAATTTGCTTACTAAACCATTTCAAATAGTTTTGACTAGTTGAATAATTATCTATTTCAAATCATTATAACCTTTTATTTTGTCATCAAATAATTTGTTCTATTTATACTATTTTATTCGATATAAAATAATGCAAATTTAATAATATTCCAAAACTTAATAACCAAAAAAATTAAAAAAATAAATCTAATTATCGAACCAATTGAAATAGTTAAAACTATATAAATGATTATCTATTTCAAATTGTTATGACCTTTTCTTTTGTCATAAAACAATTGTTTTGTTTGTACAAGCTTATTCATATTAAAATAATACTAATTTCATAATATTTAAAAAATTAATAAGTAAGAGATTTAAAAAATAAAATTATCTATCGAATCATTTCAAATGGTTAAGACTATTAGAATAATTATATACTTTAAATTGTTTTGACCATTTTTTAGTCATAAAACAATTGTTTCAATTCATACAAGCTTATTTAGAATAAATTAACACTAATTTATTAACATTTGGAAAATTAATAAGAAAGAGATTTAAAAAATAAATCTGTTTACCAAATCAGTTAAAATAATTATGGCCATTTGAATAATTATCTATTTCAAATCATTATGACCTTTTATTTTGTCATAATACAATTGATTTTTATCATACAAGCTTATTCAAAATAAAATAATACTAATTGATTAATATTTAAAAAATAGTAAGTAACAAATTTAAACAATAAATTTGTTTACTAAATCAATTCAAATAATTATGACTATTTGAACAATTATCAATCTCAAACTGTTAAAATTTTTGTTTTGTCATAAAACAATTGTTTCTAATCATAGAAGCCTATTCAATTAAAAATAATACTAATTTAATAATATTTCAAAAATTAATAAGAGATTTAAAAATTAAATATGTTTGCTAAACCAGTTCAAATTGTAAAAACAATTAGAATAATTATCTATTTCAAATAGTTCAAACCTTTTGTTTAGTTATAAAATATTTGTTTCATGTCTTATAAGCTTATTTGGTATAAAATAATCCAAATTTATGAACATTTGAAAAATTAATAAGCAAAAGATTTGAAAAAATAAATTTGTTTATCAAACAAGTTTAAAAAGTTATGATTATTTAATAAATTATTTTTATAAAATCGTTATGACCTTTTGTTTTGACATAAAACAATTGTTTCAATTCATAAAAGCTTATCCAAAATAGAAAGAATTTAATAAGCAGGAGTTTAAAAAAATAAATTTGTTTATCAAGCAAATTCAGATAGTTACGACTATTTGAACAATTGTCTGTTTAAAATCATTATGACATTTTATCATAAAATAGTTGTTTCAGTTCATACAAGCTTATTCAAAATAAAATAATTCTAATTTATTAATATTCCAAAAATTAATAAGTAAGTGATTTAAAAAGTGAATCTATTTGCGAAATTAGTTCAAATAATTATGGTTATTTTAACAATTATCTATTTCAAATTGTTATCACCTTTTGTTTAGTCATATAACAATTATTTTTTATCATACATGATTATTCAAAAATAAAATAATAATAATTATTAATCTTTCAAAAATTAATAAGAGATTTAAAAAATGAATCTGTTTACTAACAGGTCAAATAGTTATGACTATTTGAACAATTCTATTCTTCAAATCATTATAACCTTTTGCTACGTCATTAAACAATTATTTCTGTTCATACAAGCTTATTCAAAATAAAACAATACTAATCTAATAATATTTCCAAAATTAATAACTAAGGGATTTAAAATTAAATTTGTGCGACCAATTCAAATAGTTAAGACTATATGAACAATTATCTATTTCAAATCGTAATGACCTTTTGTCTTACCATAAAACAATTTTCTTAATTTATACTAGCTTATTTGAAATAAAATAAAATGAATTTATTAATATTTCAAAAAATAATAAGTAAGCGATTTAAAAAATAAGTCTATTTACCTAACCAGTTTAAAAAATTATACTATTTGAACAATTATATATTTCAAATCATTATTACTTTTTGTTTTGTCATACAACAAATGTTTTTGTTTATATAAGTTTTTTCGAAATAAAGTAATACTAATCTATTAATATTTCAAAAATTAATAAGTGATTTAGACAATAAATCTATGTATCAAACTAGTTCAAATAGTTATGACTATTTGAGCAATTATTTATTTCAAATCATTATGACTTTTTGTTTTGTTGTAAAACAATTGTTTCTATTCATACAGGCTTATTTACATTAAAATAATACTAATTTATTAATATTTTGACAATTAGTAAGTAAAAAATTTTAAAAATATGTTTACCACACTAGATCAAATAATCATGATAATTTGAATAATTATTTATTTCAAATCGTTATGACCTTTTGATTTGTCATAAAAGAGTTGTTTCAGTTCATACAAGCTTATTCAAAATAAAATAATACTAATTTATTAATAATCCAAAAATTAATAATAAAGAGATTTAAAAAATGACTTTGTTTACTAAACAAATTTAAATAATTAGGACTGTTTGAATAATTATCTATTTGAAATAGATATAACCTTTTATTTTGTTATAAAATAATTTTTTCTGTTCATCTAAGCTTATTTCGAATAAAAAAATACAAATTTATTAATATTAAGACAATTAATAAGTAAAAGATTTAAAAATAAATCTATTTACCAAACAAGTTTTAATCATTATGGCTATTTGAGCAATTATTTATTTCAACATGTTATGATTTTTTGTTTTGTCATAAAATAATTATTTTTGTTCATACAAGTTTATTCGAATTAAAATAATATTAATTAATTAATATTTTAACAATTAATAAGTAAAAGATTTAAAAAATAAATATATTTACGAAACAAGTTCAAATAGTCATTAATATTTCAATAATTATCTCTTTCAAATCATTATGACCTTTTCTTTTCTAATAAAACACTTGTTTCAATTCATATAATCTTATTTGAAGTAAGATAATACTAATTTATTAATATTCCAAAAATTAATGAGTGAGAGAATTAAAAAAATAATATGTTTACTGAATAAGTTCAAATAGTTATGACTATCTGAACAATTATCTATTTCAAAACATTATGACCTTTTGTTTTGTCATAAAACAATTGGCTTTGTTCATGCAAGCTTATTTCGAATAAAATAATTTAAATTTATTAATATTCCAAAAATTAATAAGTAAAATTTTAAAAAATAAATATGTTTTCTGAACACGTTCAAATAGTTATGACTATTTGAAGAATTATTTATTTCAAATCGTTATGACCTTTTATTTTGTCATAAACCAATTGTTTCTAGTCATAAAAGCTTTTTCAAAATAAAATAGCACTAATTTATTAAAATTTCAAAAATTAATAAGTAAAAGATTTAAAAAATAAATTTTTTTACCAAGCAAGTTTAAATAGTTATGACTATTTGAATAATCATTTATTTCAAATCGTTATAATCTTTTATTTTGTCATAAAACAATTTTTTCTATTCAAGATAATAAATAAATTAATTTAGATAATAATAAACAATAAATTATTATTGAACTGAAACAATTATTTTATGATAAAACAAAAGGTCATAATGATTTTAAATAGATAATTGCTCAAACAGTTATAACTATTTGAAATTGTTTGATAAATAGATTTATTTTTAAAATTTTTTTGCTTATTATTTTTTTGAATGTTAATAAAATTATATTATATTATTTCAAATTAGCTTGTATGTACTAAAAAAATTTTAATAATCATTAATTAATAATTTTATTAATAATTAACAATATTATTAATGGCTATTGAATAAATTATTAATATTATTTATATATTTAATAATCCAATTAAAATTTAACATATATTAATTTTCTATTATAATTATAATAAATATTAATAATTAATTATAATTAATAAGGATTATAATTAATACAAATAAATCTTTACTTATTAATATGAAATTATTTGAATTATCATACAAATTAACAAATATTAAAAATGAATATTTTTATCGATCAAGTTTAAATAATTATGACTATTTGAACATTTAAATATTAGTTATTTAAATGTATAAATTATTATTTAATAAAGATTAAAATATTAATTATAATTATTAAATAAATTATAATAGATTAAAATTAGTATTATGATAATAATTAAAATTATCCTAATAATATTATTATATAATTACTATATAAATTTAAATAATTACAATTAAATACTAATTAATACTTTATTAATAATTAAGATAATAATATATTTATAATAATATAATTATTTAGTTTATATTTAATTAATTAATGATTATCTATTTACTTAATTATTTATTTTTAATTTAAATAATTGCAATAGTTTTGACTTATTTAAATCATCCAAAATAAATTAATAGAAATAACCTGTATTATATTTAATTATCTATTAATATATTTTAAATTGATTATTAAAATTGAATAAAATAATATTTAAAATAAATAATTTATTAGTCATGAATTATTATTAAATAATTATTATTATCTTATTTAATTATTAATTTATTAAATATAAATTCTTATTATATATTAAATAATATTTATAATAATATTGAATTATTATTAATTCAATATTATGATATTGAATTATAATCATGATTATAATAATTTAATATGATTATGTATTAATTATACATATTCAAAGGAAATTATTCTAATTTAATATTAATTATAATAATTATTCAAATATATGTTATTAATAGTTAATATTCAATAAAATAAATTTATTATTAATTTAATATCTGAATTTATTATATTTTAATAAATTAAAATATTATTTGAATAACAATTATAATTTATATTAAATTAGAATAATTTCCTTTGAAGGGTTTTGACATGCACCCAATAATAATTGCTTTCGCAATATCAACTGACTCACTTGACCCTTCCAAGATTACTTCATCATGAGCTTGTTTTTTTGAAGGGTGTTATTTCCAGAGAAAGTGCATGACAATGACTTTATAAAGAGCCAAATCAAAATAGTAACTTATGAAATGAGATTTAAAAATATTTAACATTTAATTATAACTATAATTTATTTGTTAATTATTTTAAAATTTACAATTTAATATTACTTAAATTAATATTATTATTATATTTTAAAATACTGCTTAAATAAATAACAATAATAAAATAATTTAATAAATATTGGTCATTGTAAACAAATTAATAATAATTTATTATAATATTCAAATAATTTGAATTGTAAATAAAATTGCTAATTATAAGAATATAACAATTAAGAATAAGATGAATAATATTCAAATAGTTGTTTTATTTTGACTATAAATACTATATAAATATTAATTAGATATTCCTTGTAATTCAAAAACAAGTGTTATGTGACAACCTAAAAAGGTCATAATGATTTAAAATAGATAATTGTTCAAATAGTCATAACTATTTACAATGGTTAGGCCAACATATTCATTTTTAAATTCGTTACTTATTAATTGTTAGAATATTAATAAATTAGCATTACTTTATTCCGAATAAGCCTATATCAATAGAAATAATTATTTTATGACAAAACAAAGGGTTATAACAATATGAAATAAATAATTGTTTAAATTGTTATAACTAATTGAACTAGTTTGGTAAACAAATTTATTTTTCAAATCTCTTATTAATTTTTAAAATATTAATAAATTAATATTATTTTATTCTAAACAAAATTATATTAACAAAACATTTGTTTTATGACAAAATAAAAGAATATAATGATTTGAAATAGATAATTATTCATATAGCCTTAACTATTTGAACTGGTTCAACAAATAAATTTATTTTTCAAATCTATTAATTATTAATTTTCATAATATTATTAGATTAGTATTATTTTCTTTCAAATAAGCTTGTATGAATATAAATAATTGTTTTATGACAAAACAAAAGGTTATAATAGCTTGAAATATATAATTGTTTAAATAGTCATAATTATTTGAACTAGTTCAGTAAACAGATAATCTCCTACTTATTAAATTTTGAAATATTAATAAATTAGTATTATTTTATTCTAATTAGGCTTGTATGATGAAAAACAATTGTTTTATGACAAAATAAAAGTTCAAAATGATTTGAAATAGATAATTGTTAAAATAGCCATAACTATTTAAACTGATTCGATAAAATGATTTTTGTTTTAAATCTCCAACTTCTTAATTTTTGAAATATTAATAAAGTAATATTATTTTATTTTGGATAAGCTTTTATGAAATGAAACAATTGTTTTATGATAAAACAAAATGTCACAACGATTTTAAAATGATAATTGTTTAAATAGTCATAAATATTTAAACTTATTTGGTAAACAGATTTATTTTTTAATTCCTTGCTTATTAATTTTTTGAATGTTAATAAAATAGTATTATTTTATTTCGAATAAACATGTATGAACTAAACAATTATTTTATGACTAAACAAAAGGTCAGAATGATTTGAAATAGATAATTATTATAATAGTCTTAACTATTTGAACTGGTTCAACAAATACATTTATTTTTTAAAATCTCTTACTTATTAATTTGTAGAATATTATTAGTTTAGCAATATTTTACTCCGAATAAGTTTGTATGGACAGAAACAATTGTTTTATGACAAAACAAAGATCATACCGATTTGAGATAGATAATTATTCAAATAGTCATAACTATTTGAATTGGTCCGATAAACAGATATAGTTTTTAAATCTCTTATTAATTTTCAAAATATTAATAAATTAGTATTATTTTATTTTGAATAATTTTGTATGAATAGAAACAATTGTTTTATTACAAAACAAAGGATCATAACGATTTGAAATAAATAATTATTTAAATAGTCATAATTATTTGAACTCACTTAGTAAACAAATTTATTTTTTAAATATTTTACTTATTAATTTTTGAAATTTTAATAAATTAGTATTATTTTATTTCGAATAAGCTTTTATGAATAGAAACAATTGGTTTATGACAAAACAAAAGGTCATAACGATTTGAAATAGATAATTGTTCAAATGGTCATAATTATTTTAAACGTGTTCAAAAAACAAATTTATTTTATATATTTTTACTTATTAATCTTTGGAATATTAGTAAATTTATATTATTTTATTTGAAATAAGCTTGTATGAATACAAACAATTGTTTTATGGCAAAACAAAAGGTCATAACAATTTGAAATAGATAATTGTTCAAATAGTCATAACTATTTGAACTTGTTTGGTAAATAGATTCATTTTTTTAAATCTCTTACTCATTAATTTTTGGAATAGTAATAAGTTAGTATTATTTTATTTCGAATAAGCCTATATGAATTGATAAAATTGTTTTATGGCGAAACAAAAGGTCATAATGATTTGAAATAGATAATTATTTAGATAGTTATTACTATTTGAACTTGTTCGGTAAACATATTTATTTTTTAAATCTTTTACTTATTAATTGTTGAAATATTAATAAATTAATATTATTTTTATCCGAATAAACTAATATGAACAAAAATAATTGTTTTATGACAAAACAAATGGTCATAACAATTTGAAATAAATAATTGTTCCAATAGTCATAACTATTCAAAATTATTCAGTAAACAGATTTGAAATAAACTTGTATGAATAGAAAAAATTATTTATGACAACACAAAAGGTTATAGCAATTTGAACTAGATAATTGTTCAAATAGCCATAATTATTTGAACTTGTTTGGCAAACAGATTCATTTTTCAAATCTCTGACTTATTAATTTTTGGAATATTAATAAATTAGAATTATGTTATTTTGAATAAGCTTGTATGAACAAAAACAATTGTTTTGTGAGAAAACAAAAAGTCATAACGATTTGAAATAGATAATTATTTTTGCATTAGTCAAGCCAAAAGATACATTTTCTAAATCCATTACTTATTAATTTTCAGAATATTAATAAATTAGCATTACTTTATTTCGAATAAGATTATATGAATAGAAACAATTGTTTTATGATAAAACAAATGGTCATAATGATTTGAAATAAATATTTGGTAAAATAGTTATAACTAATTGAACTATTATGGCAAACAAATTTATTTTTTAAATCTCTTACGTATTAATTTTTGAAATATTAATAAATTAACATTATTTTATTCCAAACAAACTTATATGAACAAAAACATTTGTTTTATGACAAAATAAAAGGTAATAACAATTTGAAATAGATAATTATTCAAATAGTCATAATTATTTCAAATAGTTTTGTAAATAGAATTGTTATGAATTTTTGTTTTGTAATAAAACAATTGTTTTTGTTCATACAAGCTTATTCAAATTAAAATAATGTTAATTTATTAATATTTTGACAATTAATAAGTTAAAGATTTAAAAAATAAAGATGTTTACCAAACAAGTTCAAATAGTTAAGACTATTTGAATAATTACCTATTTCAAATAATTGTGACCTTCTATTTTGTAATAAAATAATTATTTTAGCTAACGTAAGCTTATTTGAAATAAAATAACTCTAGTTTATTAATATACCAAAAATTAATGAGTAAGAGAATTAAAAAAATTAATCTATTTACCGAACAAGTTCAAATAAGTATGACTATCTAAATAATTATCTATTTCAAAACATTATGACCATTTGTTTTGTCATAAAATAATTAGTTCTATTTATGCAAGATTATTTCAAATAAAATAATATAAATTTATTAAAACTCCAAAAATTAATAAATAAAAATTTTAAAAATAAATATGTTTTTTGAACACATTCAATAGTTATAACTATTTGAATAATTATCTATTTCAAATCGTTATGACAATTTGTTTTGTCATAAACCAATTATTTCTATTCATACAAGCTTATTCAAAATAAAATAATATTAATTTATTAATATTTCTAAAATTAATAAGTAAAATATTTAAATAATAAATTTATTTACCGAGCAAGTTCAAATAGTTATTACTATTTGAACAATTATATATTTCAAATCTTTATGATCTTTTGTTTTGTCATAAAACAATTGTTTCTATTCACACAAGTTTATTTGGAATAAAATAATACTAATTTATTATTATTCTAAAAATTAATAAGTATGAGATTTAAAAAATAAATCTATTTATCGAATAAGTTTAAATAGTCATGTCCATTTGAACTGTTATTTATTTCAAATCGTTATGATATTTTGTTTTATTATAAAATAATTGTTTCTATTCATACAAAATTATTCAGAATAAAATAATACCAATTTATTATTATTTCAAAAATCAATAAGGATTTAAAAATAAAAGTGTTTTTCGAAACAGTTCAAATAGTTAAAACTATTAGAACAATTATCTATTTCAAATTATTCTGATCTTTTGTCTAGTCAAAAAATAATTGTTTCAGTTCATACATGCTCATTCGAAATATATTAATACTAATTTATTAAAATTTAAAAAATTAATAAGAAATTTTAAAAACATCTATTTACCGAATAAGTTCAAATAGTTATGACTATATGAATAATTATCTATTTAAAATTGTTGACCTTTTATTTTATCATAAAACAACTATTTCAGTACATAAAAGTTTTTCTAAAAAAAAAATAATATTGCTTTATTAATATTTCAAAAATTAAGAAGTTGGAGTTTTAAAAAATAAATTAGTTTATCATATTATTCAAATAATTATGGCCATTTGAATAATTATCTATTTCAAATCATTATGAACTTTCTTTTTGTCATAAAACAATTGTTTTTCATCATACCAGCCTATTTGGAATAAAATAATACTAATTTACTAATATTTCAAAAATTAATAAAAGATTTAAAAAGTTAATTTGTTTACTAAACCAGTTCACATAGTTATGACTATTTGAACAATTATATATTTCAAATTGTTATAACCTTTTGTTATCTTATAAAACAATTATTTCTAGTGACACAAGTTTATTCGAAATAAAATAACACTAATATAATAATATTCTGAAAATTAATAACTAAGAGATTTAAAAAATAAATTTGTTTACTGAACTAGTTCAAATATTTAAGGCTATATGAACAATTCTTTATTTCAAATTGTTATGACCTTTTGTTTTGTCGTAAAACAATTTTTTCATTTCGTAGTAACTTATTCGTAATAAAGTAAAATAATTTATTAATATTTCAAAACTTAATAAGCAAGAGATTTAAACAACAATTCAGTTTGCCTAACCAGTTCAAATAATTATGACTATTTGAATATTTATCTATTTCAAATCATTACGTTCTTTTATTTTGTCATAAAACAAATGTTTTTGTACATATAAGTTTGTTTAGAATAAAACAATATTAATTTATTAATATTTTGAAAATTAAGAAGTAAGAAATTTAAAAAGTAAAACTGTTTACTAAACTAGTTTACTTAGTTATAACTATTTGAACAATTATTTATTTCAAATCATTATGACCATTTGCATTGTCATAAAATATTATTTCTGTTTATACAGTCTTATTCAGAATAAAGTAATACTAATTTATCAATATTTTGAAATTAATAAGTAATAGATTTAAAAAATGAATCAATTGGCTTGACCAGCGCAAATAGTTATGACTGTTTGAATAATTATCTATTTCAAATCATTATGACCTTTTGTTTTATCACAAAACAATTGTTTCATCCCAAAACAATTGTTTCTATCTATACTAGCTTATTTGAAATAATATAATTCTATTTTTTATTAATATTCTAAAAATTAATAAGAGATTTAAAAAATGAATCTGTTTATCGAACGAGTACAAATAATTATGACTATTTGAAAAATTATCTATTTCTAATCGCGATAACCTTTTGTTTTGTCCTAAAATAAAATTTTCTATTTATACAAGCTTATTTCAAATAAAATTATACAAATTTATTAATACTCAAACAACTAATAAGTAAAAGATTTAAAAAATAAATCTATTTATCGAATAAGTTTAAATAATTATGACTATTTGAACAATTATTTATTTCAAATTGTTATGACTTTTTGTTTTCTCATGACACAATTTAATATTTATTAATTGAAATAGTCAATTATTATAATACTTAACTTTATATTTAATTAAATAATAATTTAATAAAGATTAAAATTAAATAGTTTTGATAATAAATTTAGATAATTATTAGGATAGTTAATTATTTTAATTAATTAAGATAATAATATAGTTATTTTTTTAGAATAAATAATAATTATCCAATAATGGAATTTTTAGAAATTTCAAATATTAGTATCTTATTATTTAAAATTAAAAAAATTTAAACTTAAATTAGAATAATATTCAAATAGTTATGAATATTTGAATGCATTGACATAACTATATTTATTGTTATAAATAATTTTTAATTAGCTACTTAATAAATCAAATAATATATATATTTAACAAAATAGCTACAATTAACACAATTATTAATTATTAATTAAAATAAATTATAATAAAAATAAACTATTTGTTATGTAATATAATTATATTACATTAATTATATAAATTATAAGCAATCTATATAAATTTATCATAATTAATAAATAATTATATTAATACAAATTAGAAAAATTAATATTAAATATGTTTACTGATTAATAATTATATTATGAATAAAGCTTTAAAATTTGTCATGAGATCTTATAACTACTATTAGCTAATTTATCATAAATAAATTTAATTCAAATTGAATTATCTAATAAAAATATATAATAATAATTAAATAAGAATATTAAATTCTAGTTATAATCTATACAGTTATAATTAATTTAATTAAATAATTTTAATTATCAATTAATTTATAATTAATAAAACTATAGCTATTTCTATAGTTTATTTATTTATTATTTATAAATATTTAATTAACTTAATTCAGGTTAATTTTAATAAATTAAATTATTTCTTCGATATAATTATTATTATAAATACTTATAATTTATTATTAATTATCTAAATATTGATTTTAATTTAAATAATTTAATTATTTATTTTTATTAATTAATAGATATCTAAAAAGATTTATTTTTTAGATCTATTATTAACTTTTAAAATATTAATAGAGTAGTATTAATTTATTCCGAACAAACTTATATGGACAAAAACATTTGTTTTATGACAAAACAAAATGTTATAATTATATGAAATAAATAATTGTTTAAATAATCATAATTATTTGAATTGGTTAGGTAAGTAGAATTATTTATTAAATCTCTTATTAATTTTTTATTTTATTTTATTCTGAATAAGCTAGTATGAATTGAAAAAATTGTTTTATGACAAAACAAAAGGTTATAATGATTTAAAATAGATAATTACTCATATAGTCTTAACTATTTAAACTGGTTCAGCAAACAAATTTATTTTTTAAATCTCTTAGTTATTAATTTTCATAGTATTATTAGATTAGTATTATTTTATTTCAAATAAGCTTGTATGAACATAAATAATTATGTTATGATAGAACAAAAAAGGTTTATTTCTTAAATAACTAATTTAAACTATACATTTGTTCAAATAGTCATAACTATTTAAATGGGTTCAATAAATAAATTTATTTTTTAAATTTCTTACTTATTAACTTTTGAAAGATTAATAAATTAGTATTATTTTATTCTGAAGCTTGTATGATAAAAGACAATTGTTATATGACCAAACAAAAGGTAATATTGATTTCAAATAGATAATTGTTGAAATAGCCATAATTATTTGAACTAATTTGATAAACAAAATCATTTTTTAAGTCACTTACTTATTAATTTTTGAAATATTAATAAATTACTATTATTTTATTGCAAATAAGCTTGCATGAACTAAAACAATTGTTTTATGACAAAACAAAAGGTCATAATGATTTTAAATAAATAATTGTTCAAATAGTCATAACTATTTGAATTTGTTTAGTAAACAAATTAATTTTTTTGAAACTCTTGCTTATCAATTTTTGAAATATTAAGAAATTAGTATTATTTTATTTTGGATAACTTTTTATGAACTGAAACAATTGTTTTTTGTCAAAACAAAAGGTTATAATGATTTTAAATAAATAATTTTTCAAATAGTCTAACTATTTGAACTTGATCGGTAAATAGATTTATTTTTTCATATCTTTTGCTTATTAATTTTTTGAATGTTAATAATTAAAAATTTTAAAATTTAAATATTTAAATTAAAATATTTAATTTTTATTATTTAATTATCGATATTTATTAATAAATAAGCTATGAAATAATAATATAATTTATGAATTTTGTTAAGTAATTATTAAATATAATCATAAATATTTTAAAATGTATATTTGATCTTTTATGATAAATTATTGATAATTAAAACAGATAATTATTTAGAAATCTAATATTTGAGACAAGGCAAATATTAATCAATTGTTTTATAAGCTTGTATGAACTAATAATTAATATTATAAACTAATATTAACAAATTTAAAGAGCTACAACTATTTGAACAATTGTCTATTTAAAATCATTATGACCTTTTGTTTTGTCATAAAACAATTGTTTTAGTACATACAAGCTTATTCAAAATAAAATAAAACTAATTTATTAATATTCCAAAAATTAATAACTAAGTGATTTAAAAAGTTAATTTGTTTATCTAATCAATTCAAATAGTCATGTCCATTTCATAAAACAATTCTTTCTATTCATGCAAAATTATTCAAAATAAAAAAATACTGATTTATTAACATTCTAAAAATTAATAAATAAGAGATTTGAAAAAATAAATCTGTTTACTAAATAAGTTCAAATAGTTATGATTATTTGAACAATTATCTATTTAAAATTGTTATGAACTTTTGTTTTATCATAAAACAATTGTTTCAATTTAAAAGCTTATGCAAAATAAAATAATACTACTTTATTAATATTTCAAAAATTAATAAGAGATTTAAAAAATAAATCAGCTTACCAAATTAGATCAAATAATTATGGCCTTGAATAATTATCTATTTCAAATCATTATTACCTTTCGTTTTGTTATAAAACAATTATTTTCCAACATACAAGCTTATTAAATAAAATTGTTATTACTTTTCTTTCTATCATAAAACAATTGCTTTTCAACATACAAACTTATTTGAAATAAAATAATACTAATTTTTTAATATTTCAAGAATTAGTGAGAGATTTAAAAAATAAATCTATTTACCAAACCAGTTCAAATAGTTATTACTATTTGAACAATTATCTATTTCAAATTATTATAAATAAAAAAAGCCATATAGATAATAATTATGATTTATAAATCTAATTGGTTTTTTATTATTATTTCAAAAATTAATAACAGGTATGATAATTAGATTTTTAAAGATTTATATAATTATATTGATTTTAATATTATTCAGACCTACATCCGTGGAAAGCCAAATGCAATCAAAGCCACATCAGTTCATTATGAATTTGCTCATCAATTGAAAATCAAGTTAGAGGAAGGTCAAAGAAAATAGGGTAATTGTTTGCCTGAGGGTTTTATCTCATCATTGCTTGAGAGAGTTTATCTCGATCTCTAACAAAATAACCTAGCTAACCTAAGTAATATTTAGGAATGCATGAGTAAGACAATGAAGAAGGTATTTGAGAATAAATATGGAGACATAGCTTCACTACTCCAAGTGGATGTGGACAATAATCTGATTAGAGCCATCCTTCAGTTTTGAGATCCTTCTTATAAGTGTTTCATCTTTAATAAAATAGATATAATGCCTGTAATTAAAGAGTACATGGTTTTACTTTGGTTTGATTTGCCAAACCCAAACAAGATTTATTGGTCAAATAATGTGGGTTATCATAAAAAGCTTATCCAAATGCTTGGACTTAGCCTGCCTTAAGTTGATACATGTGTCAAGACAAAAGGTGAAAGTAAGGTTATCCCATGAGGTTTTTTGTGAGACTTCATCCAAGGGCATTTGGATGATAATTAGGGGTTAATAGCAATGGCTATAGCTCTATATGGATTGGTAATCTTTCCTAAAGTCATTGGACATGTTGATGTTGTAGTAATAGACTTTGTCTATCAGTTAGAATGCAAAGTCAATGCAACACTAACCATTTTAGCAAAAACCATCCGTTCCTTGCATTATTATCGCAGAAATATCATACATTAAAATTATTTGAAAAAACTTCAAATTGTTAGTCATTTTATGACTACTATCCACTGAACCCAAACCTAGGTAGGCTGCATACTAAATAATTAAACCTTTGCACCATTCTGATTGATAAACATCTAAAGTGGATTGTGTAATAAAGATTTGAGCATTAGACTTCAATTAAGTAGAAAGTTGAGATAGAACATTCTAAACACGAATATCAAAAAGATAGAGAAAAAAAGATAAAAAGAAAAGAGTTGATTGTGATAGCATGCAAATGAGACATTCAAATAAATCTAAAATCAATAAGGAAATAACTTCGTCTCTTGAGAATTCTTTTTCAATAGAAATATCTATAATTAAAATGAAAATGGCCACCCTTCAAATTCGCTTTAAAAAAGAAAAAAAAAATAACCATTTGCTATCCTTTTTAGGCATGTTGATTTTTTTTCCTTATAAATTAAGTAGTATTATTTTGAGTTCAATTTGAAATAGATAATTGTTATGACTTTTTGTTTTGTCATAAAACAATTGTTTCTATTCAACAAGCTTATTCATATTAAAATAATATTAATTTATTAATATTTCGATAATTAATAAGTAAAAGATTTAAAAATAAATATATTTATTAAATAAGTTCAAATAGTTTGACTATTTGAATAATTATCTATTTCAAATCATTATGACCTTTTGTTTTGTAATAAAACAATTGTTTAAGTTAATATAAATTATTAAAAATAAAATAATACTAATTTATTAATATTTCAAAAATAAATAAGTAAGAGAATTAAAAAAATGAATTTGTTTACTGAAAAAGTTCAAATAATTATGGCTATCTAAACAATTATCTATTTCAACACATTATGACTTTTTGTTTTGCCAGAAAGCAATTGGATCTATTCATGAAAGCTTATTTTGAATAAAATAATATAAATTTATTAATATTCAAAAAATTAATAAATAATAATTTAAACAATAAATTTATTTTTTTGAATACATTTAAATAGTTATGACTATTTAAACAATTATCTATTTCAAATTGTTATGACTATTTGTTTTGTGATAAATCAATTGTTTTTGTTCATACAAGCTTATTTAGAATAAAATAATATTAATTTATTAAATTTTCAAAAATTAATTAGTAAAAGATTAAAAAAAATCTATTTACCAAAGTAAGTTCAAATAGTTATGACTATTTGAACAAATATTTATTTCAAATCATTATGATCTTTTCTTTGGTCATAAAACAATTATTTCTATTCATAAAATTTTTATTCGAAATAAAATAATATTAATTTATTAATATTCTAAAAATTAAGAAGTTGGAGATTTAAAAAATAAATCTATTTAGCAAACAAGTTCAAATAGTCATGTCCATTTGAACTATTATCTATTTCAAATTGTTATGACATTTTGTTTTGTTGTAAAATAATACCAATGATTTAGAATAATTGGTATTCATACAAAATTGTTCAAAATAAAATAATACTAATTTATTACTATTCCAAAAATTAATAAGGATTTAAAAATAAATATGTTTGTCGAATCAGTTTAAATAGTTAAGACTATTAGAACAATTATCTGTTTCAACTCGTTCTGACTTTTTGTTTAGTCATAAAATAATTGTTTCAGCTCATACACGCCAATTGAAATTATAGATAATACTAATTTATTTAACATTTTAAAAAATTACATAAGCCAAGAAGATTAAAAAACATAAATCAGTTTTATTGAACAAGGGGTTAAAATGTATTATGACTATTTTGAATAATATATATTTAAAAGTCATTATTGACCTTTTATTTTATCATAAAACAACTATTCAGTGCGATAGAAAGCTTATTAGAAATAAAATAATATTACTTATTATATTCCAAAATTGAGTAAGTTAGATATGTAAAAAAATAAATGTAGTTATAAAATCAATTCCAAATATTACAGCCATTTAAATAAATTATCTATATTCAAATCATTATGAGCCTTTTGTTTCCATCAATAAACCACATTGTTTTTTTATCATAACAAGCCTATTTGGATTAAACATAAACAACCTAATTTACTAATAGTTTCAAAAATTAATAAGTAGGAGATTTAAAAAATAAATCTGTTTACTGAACCAGTTCAAATAGTTATGACTATTTGAACAATTATATATTTCAAATTATTATAACCTTTTGTTATGTCATAAAACAATTATTTCTATTCATACAAGTTTATTAAAAATAAAATAATACTATTGTAATAATATTCTAAAAATTAATAACTAAGAGATTTAAAAAATTAAATAAATTAGAATATATTTACTTATAATTAAATATTAATTAAATAAACTAATAATTAAAAGATTAAATTTAATTAATTTTAAATAATTATTGTTATAATTTATAATTTAATTATAAGCAATCTAATTATTTAGTTATGTATAATATTAACTAAATTAAGTAGAGATTTTTACTTAATTATTATTATATATTTATATAATTAATATTATATTAATTTATAATATCAATAATTAATTAAAAACCAATAGATTTATAATCAATATTATCTTGATATTAATTTTAATATATAATAAATTAATTGATTTTAAATCATTATATAATCTTTATAATAATTCTTATAATATTAATAATTAATATAATTTATTCAATTAAACAATAATATTAATAATTTATATTCTTATTGTTTTATTATATAATAATTATTAATGAGCTACAGATCATATAATAATTTTTAGTATAATTGATAAGAATAATATATATAATTAATACAATTATATGTAATAATATTTCATTTATTAATATTATTAACCATCTTATATAACATAAGTTACATCATGTGAACCAAGACTATTAGTTTGCAATAAAACTATTAATTGATGCTTGATCCAGCCTTTCATCCCTTATGAGAAAAATGACATTGGAAGCATAAGAATTGCATCAAGGTAAGTTTATCCAATGCTACTCAGGCCTTAGATGCGAACTCATCAGCTAGATTTTGTGATTTCCTTCCCTCAAGAAATCTAAGTTTTTCCAAAGAATAATGTCGATATGTTATTCGAAAAGAAAAAAAAGTACCGATAATGCAAGGTATTGGTGTTTCATTGTATATCTTTCGATTCTAAATTCTGCTCTACCACATTTTTAGTTATAGATTCTTCCATAGTTCCATTTACCTTATTAGTACAATGTATTGGAATTCTGAGCTCAACATGTTCAATTAACATGATCATAAATATAGAAAGTCAAAGTTTAGAATGAAACATCAATTATGAATAGGAGAATTGTCATTTAGATTTGCAGCTCTTGCTTGATTTCATCCTTCATTTTCTCATTTAATTTTTATTAAATTATTTAAAATAGATAATAACAATTAAAAATGACCTTTTTAATCACTAAAAAAACAATTATAAGACTTAACTTATATGCTTGCTAGTGGGTTAGGGTAATAATTCAAATTATTACTAAAAAATTCCATCATTTGACCAATTATTAATTTTTATTTCCAAATCAATTATTTTATACAATCATTTGATTAACTTTAATATTGGTTAGTTCAAATTATATCCTTTTTAATGAAATGGTTTAAGATTTTAATTATAAACAACACAATAAGACTTAAAAGATATACATATATCTTAAATTTATTGTTTTACATATAAAAGTTTCAAGCCTTAGTTAATTGTTTTAATAATCAACAATAAAAAAAACTTGATGTAAAATAATATTTGAATTCTCTCTCCATATTCTTTAATATCTAACTCAATTGTATGAAAATTCTAATTGAATTTCATTTTCACCAATAAATTGAAGACTAAAGACCTATACTATTATTAATCTTATCCAAGAAAATTTGTATCAACAATTAGTTTGAATTAATTTACTTTTCAATCTTATAAAATGGATATCTCCATTTTTTAATCAGAAAAAGGTTTACTGAAGTTAACAAAATTGAACTGAACTTTAAATAATTATTAATCATTATTTTAATATTACAAGATAATATTGATAATTCTTTATGAGCAATTTTTCAATATACATTTAGTTTTACTCTTAGTTTTTCACACAGTTTTATTTTTTAGTTTTTCCACATGGTATGAAAGCCGGGACTTTTTTTTCGTTGCCCTTTCCTAATTTGTCACATGTAAGGCTTCTTTCCTCTTCACCTACACGTGATAGAGGCTTGTTAAAAGTTTAAATAACTAATATTATATCTAAAAATTATTTAATTTTTATTTTAATATTAATAATTTAATAAGTTTATTATACAAGCACCTTAGGTTTACTTCTTAATTGTCTTATTAATAACTATTTATAAATTATTTTTTTAAGTATAACTAAAAATTAAATAATTAATACAATTAATATAATATCAAACGAGTTTAATATAATAGATTTAATTTATTTGATACATAAATATTATTACTTTTACATCTTAACAATATTATCAATTATTGTATATTTATCAAATATATTATTAAATTATTCTAAATAATATTAATTATTATTAATTAACTTGTTCTAATAATAAATATAATAACTTAATCCTTTTGTAATATTATAATTATAATTATTATAATTATAATAGATTAGAATAATATAGTATTAAATTAGTAATATTTGATAATTATATTATCAAATAATTAATTTATTTAAAATAGATAATTAATAGAATAAATAAATAATTGTTTATTACTTAAATTTTAAATTAATTTTACTAATTATATGGTACAATATATTAATTGAAATAAATAATATATAATTGTTGTTTATAATAGTAAATATTATTTACAATAGTTAATAATATTTTGAAAATTATTTTTATTTAATTTACATATTATTATAATTAATTTAATTAATAAATTAGATATTATTATATTATATTTATAAATGAAGATTAAATATTATTATATATTATTATAATTATGGTAATATTGATATATTATTATTACTGATAATTAATTTTAATATTCATTAATTTTATAGTATATTAACGAAATATTATTAATAATAATTATATAATTACTAATATAATAATATTATATGTTTATAATTATAATTAATATCATAAATTAAAATAATTTAAAATTGAGAATAAATAAAATTGTTTATGAGCATTTATTATATCTATTTCTAATTTTTTAACACTAAATAATATTGATATTATTTATTATTTGCAAATAAAAATTTATTTCATAATTTTTGTTATTTTACATTTTGTATATAAATATCTGAATTGTATATAATTAATTTAATTAATTGAAAATTAATAAATATTAATAAATATATTTATTCATTACAAATAAAAATATTTGTTAATTTATATTAATTATAAATTTAATATTAATAATTTTATGAATTATAATATATTAATATAAATATATTATAATATTTCTATAATTTCATATTAATACTAACAATTTTTTAATATTAAATTAAATTATTTGATATAATATTTGGCTATTTTATTTCAAATTAATAAATTTTTTTATTAAAATTTTTTAATTTTAATAATTAATATATACATATTAATACTAATTTATTAACATTCAAAAAATTAATAAGAAAGAGATTTAAAAGAATAAATATGTTTACTAAATAAATTCAAATAGTTATTACAATTTGAACAATTGTCTATTTAAAATTGTTATAACCTTTTGATTTGTCATAAAACAATTGTTTCAGTTAATACAAGCTTAAATGGATTAAATTTAATAAATTATTTAATATTATTTCATAAATTTAATATGAAATTAAGAATTATAATATAATTCTATAGGCATAATTAGTTAATATATTAATTTATAAAATTAATTATTCTACAGTATATTATTATTATATTTTGCTATTATAAGTATAAAATCATATAATATTAATTATTATTTAAATTATTAATATAACTATTTATTATATATATGATTATAAATTATAAAATAATAAATTGGATAAGTAATTATACGCAGTAATCTTACTTTTGTTATATAATATATTAAATTATAAATTAATTTTTAATTACTTAAATCAAATTATTTATTAACAAATTATTATATTAAAAAGATAAGTATAATTAATAATTTAGATTTTGAATCGTATTATCTATTAATTAATTAGTATTTTACTTAATAACTTAAAATTAATAAGTACGGTGATTTTACAATAAATCTTATTTATCAAATCAGTATTAAATAGTTATGGTCCATTTCAACAATTATCTATTTAAATTATTATTACCTTTTGTTTGCTCTATAACAAATTATTTTTTATCATACAAGCTTATTCGAATAAAATAATATTAATTTATTAATCTTCAAAAATTAATAAGTAAGAGATTTTAAAAAATAAATTTGTTTACCAAACTAGTTTATTTAATTGTTGATAATAAATTTATATATATTAATTAATTATATTAAATGATACAATTGATATAAATAATTATTAATTATGATAAATAATTAAATATTAAATTATTAATATATTTGAATACATAAAATTTGTATTATTAATTAATTTGTATACAATTATAAATATTATTGCAATATAATATTATTGTAAATTAACTATAAATATAATAACTATTGTGTAATTATACATAGCACTTAAATGTTATAATAGTATAATTTATTATACTATTATAATATTTAACTTTCAAATAATATGCATGATTATTAAAAGGATAATATTATATTATTTAATTAATATAATATATATTAATATACATAACAATTAATAATTTAACTTATTATAAATTATATTAATATAATTATTATATATTTTATTATTGTTTATTTTAATTAGGATTTTTATGAATTCTATTATAAAATATAATATATTTTAATATTACTTAATTATATATAATCTAAATAATATTTATTTTAATATTTATATAGTATCAATATATTATTATTAATTAATATTATTAATTAAATAAATAATTATAATATATTTAGATAAATAACAATATATTATATTTAAGTATAAGAGTTTATCTTATAAAAATTAAGATAACTATTTTATCTAATTTAAAGTTATATAAATTATATAATAAATTAATTATATTACTAATTAATTTAACAAATATTATAATAAAATTAATCAATTATTAATTAACTATATAATTGATATATATTATTATAATATAATCATAAATAACAAATTTCTATTTATAATATTTATAAAATTATAATAATAAATTAGATTAAATAATTAGATTTATTTAAATATATTAAAATATATAATATACTAATTCAAATAGTTATGACTATTTAATGTTATAATTAAATATATATTTTATTAATTAAGTAATATATTATTACTATTTTTATTAATAATATTTAATACTATAATTATATAAAATATTTGAATAAATTCATATAAAAATAAATTTTATAATTTATTATTTGTAATTGTAATTTATATATATTAATTAATTAATAGTTTGATTAATATTAACAATTGCAATAATTTAATATTAAATATTTTATTATAAATATATAATCATTAAATAGATTATATAAATTTTACTTATGAAGAATAAGCTCATATGGACAGAAACAATTGTTTTATGATAAAACAAAATAGTCATAAGAATTTGAAATAAATAATTATTCAGATAGTCATAATGATTTGAATTTGTTCGATAAATAGATTTATTTTTAAATCTTTTACTTATTAATTGTCTTAATATTAATAAATTTGTGTTATTTTATTCAAAGTAAGCTTATATGAACAAATAAAATCATTATATGATAAACCAAAAAGTTATAGCGATTCCAAATCAATAATTTTTCAAAAGGCCACAATTATTTAAACTTGTTCGATAAATAATACTAATTTATAATTAAATAATATTTTAATTAGATATAACTTAAAAAAGCATTTGAATATTATAATTATTATACTATTGTAGTATATTATTTTAACTATTTATTCAAATATTTGATTACTAATATTTCATAAAATACATATAAATAGTTTATATAATTGTTATTATAGTCTATAATAAATAGATAATAATCTATAACTAAATCTTTAATTAAACTAATAATATAAAATCTAGTTATTATTATAATTTATATTTAATTGATAAGTAAATTATTATAAATATCAATTATTAATAATATTTTATTTTTATTTTTTTTGATAATGTATAGATTGTGTTTATTAATTTAAATTTGAAAAAGTATTTGAATTTTAAAATTAATATAAAATGTTGTTGTAAAGGTTTTGTGTCTGCCTGACGAATTTAGAAATAAAATTAAAAAATAAAAAAATAACGGAGTCGCCACAAATCTTTTTTGACTAGGTGCGATTGGCCACCTATTAAAGTATATCCTTTTAATAAAATCTAAAAATTAATTAAGACATTTATATAATAATATTAACTTATTTATAATTTATAAATAATCTAATTGTAATCCTTTACTAATCAAATAATTTATAATATATTATGCAATTAGTATAAAATTATACTTTTATTAATAAATAATTGTTCATATATACAAAAATTAACTATTTTTAATTTATTTAAATTAATAATTAATAATTATTTTGTTATTTAATTATATTACTATTAATAACTATAATTATTATATTAATCAAAATAAGTTATTTAATATTAATATTAAATTTATTATTAATAATTATTAATATTAATTTCAATTTTATTAACAAAAACAATTGTCTTAAATAATAATAATATTATTATATATAATAAATAATAACTATATAATTTGAAACTATCTATTTATAATTATTAATATGAATAATAAGGGGTTAAATTAAACATTGTTATAGTTACATTAATTTAATTAATATTTATTAATTAAAGATAATGTATTGAATTAAATGTATTGAATACTAAATATTAATAATTAATATAATGAATATTAATTTAATTGTATTATAATTAAATTAAAGTTAAGCTAATCATATTAATATTATTATAATTTAATATATGTTTATAATAATTAACTATATTTATTAAATCTTATAATATATCGAATTATATATTCATTAATTGTAATATATTTATATTATTAATTTTTTATTAAATACTAATTATTAATAAATAGTATATATTTAGTATATAAAATAATTATTATTTATAAGTAAAATATTTACTTTAATTTATAATAGTTATAACAATTAATGAATTTGTTATATATATAATAATTAAATAAATTATTAACTATAATTATCTATTTAGCATTATAAAAGCTTATAATATTTATAACAATATTATATATATATATAATTTATAACTATATTAATAATAATATTAGTAATAATTTATAATTTATTATTCATAAATTAGTTTAGTATTAATTAATTTAAATAATTTAAATATTATTTAAAATTAATAATAATAATATTTAATTATTATAATTAATAATACTAATTTAATTAAAAAATATTTTTAATTATTAATTGTTTTAAAAAATTAAATCTAATTATCTTTAATTATAATTAAAAATTAAGAATAATTAAATCATTATTAAACAATTCAGTAAATAAGATTATTTAAATAGATTATAATTATATTTTTCCATTATTACATAAGTAAAATATATTACTACTAATAATATATTATTTAATATATATATAAATAAATATATATTAATTACACATTATCTTTAATTATATATTAATAATTTAACAAAAAATAATGTTTATTAAATAATTTATAATAATTAATATTATTATATTTGTAGTAATGGGTAATAATAAATTACCATTTAAAAAATAATTTAATATATTATCCCTAATTTTTTTACCAAAATTATAAATTAATATTATAATTTATTATTACCCATTACTACAAATATAATAATATCAATTATTTTAAATTATTTAATAAATAATTATACAATTAAATATATATAATAATATAAATATAACTATTAATCGATTATACATATTATTAAATATAATAATAAAATTATAGTAATTATAGCAATTATACAAACCAAAACAAGGTTTAGAAGTTCGATTATATGTGAGGAAGGTTATAGCACCCCCACATGCCCATCCAGAGGATGGTACCATTTTATTTTAAACTTATCCTAGGGTATTGAGTCTAATGGTTTTAAAATTTTATGTTAAATATTGAAAATAATTCTTAAGATTCTTCATCAATCTGGCAAATTTCGTAAAAATACTTTCTCACCTCAAGAGTATTCAAAGATCCTATTTGTTTCCTTGAAGAGGCTTCATCATTAGAAAAAAAGGTTTAATTATTAGTTTTTATTGAAAATATATATAATTATTCCACTATTTGGGCCAAATTAGAAATATTTGCTCTTTTGAATTTCTAAATTTTTCATTATTTGGGCCTATTTAGAAATTCTTTTTCTTTTATTTTATTTTTTTGTTGGATTTCTAAATTTTCCACCATTTGGGCCTATTCAAAAATTTTTCTTTTTATTATTTATTTATTTTATTTATTATTTATTCCCTTTTTTGTTTGAAAATAAATATTAATTATTGTTATTGAAACTTTATCTAAATTATTTCACCTTTTGGGACAAATTTAGATAAAATTTATCACCTAAGAATTTTATAGAAATTTACATTTGAAATTTCTATAAATTCCATCATTGGATAATTAATATTTATTTCCAAAATTTATTTATTTTTTATTTTTTTAAAATTTAATCATGCGAAAAAATAAGAAAAAAATATATAAATAAAAAAATAAAAAAATACCAAATCAAATGGCTTCGTTGAAGCGGCTGGAATTCAGCTTAGCTTGAGACAAAAACAACGACTTGAGAGATCAATCGATGCATGGGTCAAAAGCGGGTTGTGCTCAAGTCAGGTTGGTCCGAATAGAAACATGTAGATCCTGGGGGTCTCCTAACGCTAAAACGACATCATTTTGTAGTAGTATAAAAGGCTAATTTCAATCTTTTTTCACCAGATTTCCCTTTTTCCTCTCTCTAGTAAATCAAAGAACTCCAGTTGAATCTTCATCGAATTCTGAAAAAAGTCATCGAAATCTAGGTAGGTTCACCAAACGTTCATCAAAAAATTCAAGCTGGCTGAAATCTTTAACTGGATTCTGGGATGCTTGTTGGAAAATTCAATCGGCGTAGAAATATTTCCAAAAAAATCCCCTTTTTTTTAAGCCCAAAAAACTCCCAAAATTTTTGTTTTGCCTTTTGCTTTTCTCTTCTTTTTTTTGAATTCTATTCCTATGTTCTCTATTTTTTCTCTCTCTGCCCTTGATCTATGTTTGTGTATATGTATTTATAGGGTCCTGAGCTTAAGAACCCTAAATAAGAAAAGAGTTTTGATTTCTTCCAATCTTCAATTCTGAGTTTATCCCAACTTTAATAACCTTACAGAAACAATCCAAAACAAGTCCAATCACCTAGAATTTTCCAAAATTTACATTTTTTTCATTATTAAAAATAAACACCTCGGACAGATCGAGGTGTCTACAGTTGCCCCTCTTTGCATATCTTTTGTGTAACAAGAATTGTACAAAGATATAGATAACCCAATCAACTTGACACTTTTTTTTAAAAAAAGTAAACAAAGCTCCTCTAAATAGGGGTTCAACAACTTTGAGAAAAATAAATGGCTCCTCTAAACATAGGCACTACAACTTTGAAAAATAAAGGCTCATTGACAATCATGTTCAAAGGAGTCATAGATCAGGTTTGATGAAATTTGTAATGAAAACTCAAAGATTCATAATTCAAGTTCAAAATTCCAAACATTCAAATTTGCAAAAACCTTTCAACTTCTTAAGAATTCACTGAAATTTAATTTTCAAAATTTCAGTTTCACAAGAATTCAAATCTGTAAGATCTCAAGATTTGCACTTGCAAATTGTAAGACTCTCATCCACATTTAAAGATTCTCATTTGAATTTTGGAGATTCACATCCAAAAGTTCAAATCTTCTCATTCAAGTTAAATTTGGGGTTCACATCCAAAAAGTTTAAGCTTTTTCATTTAAATTTTGGAGATTCACATCCAAAAGTTCAAAGCTTCTCATTCGAGTTTGAAGATTCACATCCAATAAATTTCATGGTTTTACATCTCAAAGATTCTCATTTGAAACTCAAAGATTCTCATTTGAAGACTTAAAGTTCTCATTTGAAGATTCAAAGATTCTTATTTGAGGACTCAAAGATTCTCATTTGAGGATTTCTTAAAGCTTTTCATTTAAGACTTAGAGATTTTCTTTTAAAACTCAAAGATTCTCATTTGAGAATTTTTTAAAGATTCTTATTTATGACTCAAAGATTCTCATTTGAGGATTTCTTAAAGATTCTCATTTATGACTCAAAGATTTTCATTTGAAGATTTATTAATTATATTTAAATTAATCAAACCTACTATTTAGGCTAGACTTAACAAATACATGGAGTCATTGCCAATCTTTTTATCTAGGTGTGATTGGCCACTTAAAAAATCTATCCTTTTAAAGATCTCCTAAGCTTGACTAATGGTCCCTAAAAGAATAGGTTCGGGTCTACAAACCAGAACAAGATTTGAGAGTTCAGTTACATGTAGGGAAGGTTATGGCACCCCTACATGCCCATCCAAATGATGGTACCATTTTGTTTAAAATTTATCCTAAAGTCTTGATTCTAATGGTTTTAATTTTTACGTTAAATATTGGAAATAATTTATAATATTCTTCCATCAATCTGGTCGAATTCTTAAAAATATTTTCTCTCACCTCAAAAGTATTCAAAGATCCCATTTGTTTCCTTGAAGAGGTACCATTATTGAAAAAAAGGTTTAATTAATTAATTATTATTTTTTGTTGAAAATATATCTAATTATTCCACCATTTGGGCCAAATTAGAAATATTTTCTCTTTTGAATTTCTAAATTTTCCACCATTTGGGCCTATTTAGAAATTCTTTTTATTTTTTTTGGAAGGGGAATAATATGACAATTACTTTTCTTGAAATTTCATTTAAATTCTTCCACCATTTGAGACAAATTTAAAGAAATTTCTCACCTAGAGATTTCTTAGAAAATTGACCATTTGAAATTTCTAAGATTCTCATCCTTGGATAATTATCAAATATTTTCAACCAAATTTTTATTTTTTATTTTTTGTTTGAAAATAAATATTAAATATTGTTGTTGAAACCTTATCTAAATTATTCCACAATTTGGGACAAATTTAGAAAAAATTTCTCACCTAGGAATTTTATAGAAATTTACCATTTGAAATTTCTATAAATTCCATCATTGGATAATAAATATTTATTTCCAAAATTTATTTTTTTAATTTTTTATTATTTTAAAATAATATTTATTAATTAATTAATTATAATTAATTTAAATATAATATTATAACTATTACTTCTTAGTTTATAAATTATATAATATAATTAAATAAACATAATTATTTAAATTTATTCAATAAATAGATTCATTTTTTAAATCTCTTTTTTATTAATTATTGGATTATTAATAAATTAGTACTATTTTATTTTGAATTAGCTTATATGAACTGAAACAATTCTTTTATGACAAAATAAAAGGTTATAACGATTTGAAATAAATAATTATTCAAATAGTCATGATTATTTGATCTAGTTTGGTAAGCATATTTATTTTTAAAAGTTTTTACTTATTAATTGTCAAAATATTAATAAATTAATATTATTTTAATTTGAATAAGTTTGTATGAACAGAAACTATTGTTTTATAATAGAACAAAATTTAATAAATTAATATAACCTATACCTTTTAATTGTTAATACTATTGTTATATTATTATAATAATTAATACCATTTATTCAAATTTAATAAATTTATAATAATATTAATAAATATTTAATTTTTTATTAACTTATAATCTTTAATAAAAAAATATAATAGTTTTTATCAATTATAGCATATCTTAATAATAAGCTTATTATAAATTTCTAATAAATATATGTATAATTTATATTAATTATTAATATTAAATATGACCTTAACCAGAACCTGCTTTGATACCAATTATCATGTGCCTAGGACTTCTGCCAACACTCCATGGAGCATTAGGTTAGAATATTAAATAATTTAATAGATTATAATGATATTATTTTGATTTATTATTTTGAAAATATAGTTTTTTATGCTTTTAACTATTAATCATTAAATTAGTTATGAAAAGTAAATTTTACATATATAACTATTTTATTATAATTAAGTTAATAATTTCTTATTATTAATAGTCAAATATTAACGTTATTTTATTAAAAATAAATTATTAATTAAAATATTAATTATTAATATTTCAAACATTAATAAGTAAGAGATTTAATAATTGAAATTATAAACTATCACAGGAGGGTAGATTTGATCAATTTTATAATAAATCTATATTATTTTATTCAAAAACAGTTTCTATGAACAAAAAAAATTATTTTACGACAAAGCAAAAGGTTATAGCGATTTCAAATAGATAAATGTTCAAATAGTCATAAATATTTAAACTTGATCGATAAAAATATTCATTTTTTAATATTTGTTAATTTATTTTAATTAATAACTATATTAATAATAGTAATCTACTAAATAGTCATAACTAATTTTGGATAACCAAATTACTAATATTATAAAAATATTATAATTATTATATTATAATAATATTAATTATTAGTAATATTATAAATATTAAAATAATAAATTAAATAATGACAATATTAATTAGTAGTTTAATAATAATATAATAATACTAATTACAATTGATTGTTAAACTGTTAATAATAAATAATCATAATAATAAAAATTAATTAGTAAATAATTAAATGTTATTATTAAAATCAATAATAATAAAATAATTAATAAACAAATAAAATTAATATTATACTTTAATTATAAAACTTGTATAATGAACATTTAAATGACAAACAATATTAAATAATTATTATAATATATTCTCTAGACAATTTTTAATTTAATAATTATATAAAATTGTTAATATTAATATAATATTTAACTATTTAAATCCAGATTTATATAATAATTAGAACTCTATTTTATTATATAAGCAATTATTTGTATATTAGTAATAATCGATATTAACAAGCAATTTTATAATATATCAATTTATATATTAATAATTTAGATAATTATTCTATTTTTAAAATTATTATTATTTGAAATAAAATAATATTACCTTTTTAAATTTGTTCGATAAATAAATTTATTTTTTAAAACTTTTGCTTATTAATTTTGGAAATATTAAGAAATTAGTATTATTTTATTCTAGATAAGTTTTTATAAATTGAAACAATTCTTTTATGTCAAAACAAAAGGTCATAATGATTTTAAATAAATAATTATTCAAATAGTCAAACTATTTGAACTTGTTCTATATTATTAATATAAAATTAATTTAATGTAATATATGTATAATTCAAAAATATTTTAAAAGTAATAATGTTAAATTAATATATTTAATTTGTAAATCAATAGTTTTACAAGCATATTTACTTAATTAATAATGTTATAATAATAGAATTTAATAATAGTATAATATTTTTATACTAATTTAATAATTATAGTAAATAAATTAATGATTAATATCAATTCAATATCAATAATACTAATTTATTAATATTTTGAAAAAATGAAATATTAATAATTTTAAATGAAAAATAAGTTATCAATTTATTAGTATTAGTTATTATTTAATTATATTTTAATATTAAACTATTAGTACAATTGGTTATAAATGTTTTTGTTCATATAAGTTTGTTCAAAATAAAATAATATTAATTTATTAGTATTTCAAAAATTAATAAGAGATTTAATAAATAAATCTATTTACCATACTAGATCAATTAGTTATAACAATTTGAACATTTTATTTATTTCAAATCATACTAAATTAATAATTTGTTAATAAATTTGAATCATACCTTTTGTAATTTAAACTTATTAAAAGTTTTTTAGTTGAGTTGTCATAAAACAACGGCTAAATAGTTAGAAAAATATTACCTTTTAAATCTCTTAGTTATTAATTTTTTACATTTGGAATCTTATAATTCAAATATTCATAACTATTTGAATATTATTCTAATTTAAGTTTAAATTTGTTTAATTTAAAAATTAAATATTTAAAGATTTGTTTTGTCATAAAACAATTGTTTTTGTTAATATAAGTTTGCTTGAAATAAAATAATATTGTTTTATTAATATTTAGAAAATAAATCTGTAAGAGATTTAAAAAGGAAATATGCTTACCAAACCATTTCAAATAGTTTTGACTATTTCAATAATTTTTTATTTCAAATCGTTATAACCTTTTATTTTATCATTAAACAATTGGTTCTGTTTATACTATTTTATTTAGAATAAAAAAATACTAATTATCGGATCAGTTCAAATAATTAAAACTCTATGAATGATTATCTATTTCAAATCGTTATGACCTTTTCTTTTAACGTAAAACAATTGTTTTGTTTGTACAAGCTTATTTGGATTAAAATAATACTAATTTAATAATATTTTAAAAATTAATAAGTAAGATATTTAAAAAATAAATTTGTTTACTGAATTAGTTCAAATGGTTAAGATTATTAGAATAATTATCTATTTCATATCATTTATATTTATTTTGAATAATTATATCTTATAATTAATATGAATAATAGTATTATTATAATACTAGGTAGTTATTAATTTTCAAAATATTATTTAAATTGTATTATTAATAATATAATATAACAAATTTATTAATACTTGATATTAAATTATTTATTTATAATATAAATTGTCATAACTATTTTAAACTTGTTTGGTAAATAGATTCATTTTTTAAATCTCTTACTCATTAATTTTTAGAATAGTAATAACTTAGTATTATTTTATTTCGAATAAGCTTATATGAATTGATATAATTGTTTTATGGTGAAACAAAAGGTCATAACAATTTGAAATAGATAATTATTCAGATAGTTATTACTATTTGAACTTGTTCAGTAAACATATTTATTTTTTAAATCTTTTACTTATTAATTGTTGAAATATTAATAAATTAATATTATTTTAATATGAATAAGCTAATATGAACAAAAATAATTGTTCCAATAGTCATAACTATTCAAAATTATTCGGTAAACAGATTTGAAATAAGCTTGTATGAATAGAAAAAAATTATTTTATGACAATACAAAAGGTTATAGCAATTTGAACTAGATAATTATTCAAATAGCCATAATTATTTGAATTTGTTCGGTAAACATATTCATTTTTTAAATCTCTCACTTATTAATTTTTGGAATATTAATAAATTAGAATTATGTTATTCTAAATAAGCTTGTATGAACAGAAACAATTGTTTTGTGAGAAAACAAAAGGTCATAACGATTTGAAATAGATAATTGTTTAAATAGTCATAATTGTTTGAACTGGTCAAGCCAAAAGATACATTTTCTAAATCCATTACTTATTAATTTTTAAAATATTAATAAATTAGCATTACTTTATTTGGAATAAGATTATATGAACATAAACAATTGTTTTATGATAAAAGAAATAGTCATAATGATTTTAAATAAATATTTGTCAAATAGTTATAACTAATTGAACTGGTATGGCAAACAGATTTATTTTTTAAATCTCTTATGTATTAATTTTTTAAATATTAATAAATTAATATTATTTTATTCCAAACAAACTTATATGAACAAAAACATTTGTTTTATGACAAAATTGATATTATTAAAATAACTAATAATAATTATAAATATTATTAATTATATTTGATAAATGAATATAATAATTAAATTTTGAAATTATTTATAATTATATTTATAAATTAACCTTAATGTTTATAATTAAGTTATATGTTTTTTATATTATTATAAAACTACAATTATTTTAAATTTAAATTTAAAATATAATATCAAATATTATTATAATATTTATTAATATTTATAATAAATTATAATAATTATATCTTATATATAAGAAAATATTAAACTTTAAATATTTATTATAACATTGATATATCTATTTTATTGCTAATAAAATATAACAATTATAGTATATAATATAACAATTAATAATGTTATTATAAAATAATGATAAATTATTATCTATTTATTTAATTATGTATTATCTATTATAATTAATATAAATTATTAATAATTTGATATATAACTAAACTATTTTATATATAGTTTTTTCTAATTCATTACTATATTATTAATTATAGAAAATACCAATAATTATCTTAATATTATACTTTTTGGTTAATATTATCTTAATATTAAACTATTATATAATTTATAAATTATAATTTGTTATAGATTAACAAAATAAATATTATTAAATCTATTTAAATTAATAACTAATTAATATTTAAATATTATCAAATAATAGTTATTATGTTTTATAACTATCGATTAGTTTCCTTGTACTAATCTGTATATAATAGAATTAATATATATAATTCAATTAATTATGAATAATAACAATAATATTTATTTAAATACTTATTAATAAGTAATAATTAATCCAAACATTTTAATCATAATAGTTAATTAAATAAATATTTAATTTATTTAATATATTAAATAAATTCTTATTAATTATTTAATATAATAGAATATTAATTAATATTATTAATTATCTAAAAATTAGTTTGATAAATTATACATAACTATTATTCAATTGTTTAATAAAATTAATATTATTATATAATTAAATTAATAATATAATTATATAATATTTATTATATTATAATAAATATTTAACTTAAATATTTAATATATAAAAATATTATATAATTATCCTAATAATATTAATCATTATGTTAATAATATTAAGTAATTATTAATATTAATTAAATTATAAATTAAGTATTTTAATTTATTTTAATTAAATATTAATTATTATAAGCTAATTGAACATTTAAATATTAGTTATTTAATAATTATCAATTATATGAATAAATTATCCAAATATTATAATAATCATAATAATATTAGTTATAAAACATTCAAATAGTTTTTAATAATCTCTTTAATAATAATTAATTTAAAAATTATTCTAATTTATTAAGCTAATAGTTAATTTATTTATATTACTTATTAATAATAAATATTTATTATTTATTTTAAATTTTAATTTATCATAAATATTAATAATTACTATTAATATTTAATTCAACTAATATAATATAAGTTTAAATTATTAAACTAAAAATAATTAATATTTTTATAATATTAATAACTTTATTAATAATTTCTATTATAATTATTAATAAGTTAATCCAAAATAAAATAACTATTTTATTATAATATTATAATTATCTAATTATTATTAATATTTATTTTAATATTAAATATAAATGATTATTTTATTTAATAATATAAATACTTATTATATATTATCTATTTAGTATATAATAATTATTATATTTATTTATCTATCAATATTAATTATTTTAATTAATACTATAAGTTAATAATTATTAAACATATATTATTAATAATTATTTAATTTATTGTAAAACTAAACCTATTATTTATAATATAATAAATTTATATTTATATATTTATATTATTATATCAATTATTTTAATAATTGATGTAATAATTAAATTAAATTATTATATAATTTGTTACTTATAATTATAAAATAATAAAATTAATATATCAATTATATATTATAAGATTTTAATATTTATTTAAATAATAAATAATTATAAATAAGGTATATTAATTTATAAAATAATAACTATAAATAATTATAAGTTACTTAATTGATAATTATATTATATTTCTATTTTTAATTGTTAATATCATAATAATTAATATTAATTATTATAATTACAATTTAATTATAAAAATAAACAAATTATTAATCAAAAGGTGAGAGCAAAGGGATTTCAAGGAGCTTTTTCCAAAACTTCATTAAAGAACATTCAAACGATGAGCAAGACATGGTTGTAATGGCTTTAGCCATATATGGACTATAATTTTTCACTATTAATTTAATCATATAATTTACAATTAGTTAATAAGTAACAAATTATATATTTTAATTAATAATTATTTGAATTAGTTTGGCAAACAAATTTATTTTTTAAATCTATCATTTATTAAATTTCATAATATTACTATGTTAGTATTATTTTATTTCGAATAAACTTGTATAAAGATAAATAATTGTTTTATGACAAAACAAAAGGTTATAACGATTGGAAATATATAATTGTTTAAATAGTCATAATTATTTTGAACGTGTTCCAAAAAAAATTTATTTTATATATTTTAACTTATTAATCTTTGAAATATTAGTAAATTTATATTATTTTATTTGAAATAAGCTTGTATGAACAGAAACAATTGTTTTATGGCAAAACAAAATGTCATAACAATTTGAAATAGATAATTGTTCAAATCTCCTACTTATTAATAAAAAATTTATGAAATATCAATAAATTTATTATTAATATTATTGTTTATATTAATTATAGTTTATTAATTTTATTAATAATTTAATTAATATTACGTATATAAAATTAGTTATGACTATTTAATAACAATTTGTAATATTAAATATTAATAGATATAATAATAGTTAATAAATTAAATATAATAGTTAAATTATATAATAAGTTAAATTATAATAATTAATAAGTAAATGTTTATCATTATAATATATTTAATTTATTTAATTATATAATATTATTATATATTAAATATTTAAATTAAATATTTATTATAATATAATAAATATTATATAATTATATTATATAATTTAATTATATAATAATATTAATTTTATTAAACAATTGAATAATAGTTATGTATAATTTATCAAACTAATATTTAGATAATTACCGAACAAATTCAAATAGTTAATAATATTTATATTATTTATTATTAATGGCCAAATAATGTATATATTAATTAATATTTATAATGTATTTAATAATAAATAAATTTGTATATTTATAATAAAAAAATTTATTAAATTAATTTATAAAATAATTAAAATAAATTAATATTATAGATAATATTATAATAATTATAATTAATATTTAACCTATTAAAGTATTTTATTATTAGGCTAATAACTATTATTCTATATATTATATATTTATGTTATACTATAATAATAAATAATATAATAATAAAAATAACTTATAATACTAATTAAATGCATAATTAAGTTAATATTATAATTATTTAATATAATATTATTCATATTATATAATTGTTATTAATAATTATAAATATAATTAATATTATTATAGTAATAAATTAAATATTAACAAATATATAATTCAAATTGATTGTTAATAAAACAATTATAATTATTATTTAACTGATTATTTAAATGAATAATTACTTGAATAGATAATATTAAAATATATCATATTAAAATATATTAATTAGTTCATTTTTATAATATAACAATATTGAATAAATTGTTTTTATAATAACAAAATATTAGTTACAATAATTGTAATTATAATTATTATATTATCAATAATTAAATTATTAATTATTACAAATTGTCATAAAATTTTTTATATTAAAAAATTCAATAAATATTAAATATATGATATTAGTAATAATAGTTAACTATAATAATAAAATAAGTTATTAAAATATACAAATTGTTTACATTTTATTAAATAATATAGATAATTAATTAATAAATTATTTATTATCAATTTATTTAATAATAGTTGATACTATTATAATCATTTTGTTTTTAAAATTAATTAATTTGATATTTGATTATTTATTTTTTTATTAATAAATTATCAAATTAACTTATAATTAATTATAATAATATTAACTTAATATTATATTAATTTAATATTATAATTGTTCAAAGATTATAAGTTAATAATGGAAAAATTATATGATTAATATATTAATTATAAAATATTATAATTAATTATCATAAATATTATTAATATTAAATTTCAATTATTAATAAACAAGTTCAAATAGATTTGACTATTTGAACAATTGATCTAACTATTGAAAGTCATTATGAATTGAATTTTATTAAATTATTTCATTAAATTATATATAATTTAAAATTGATATAATAATTAATAACTAATATTAAAATTTATAATATACCTTATAAATAATTATATAATAATGAATAATAGTGTAAATATTATTATTGAATTTATATTTAATAGTGCATTGGAAATAATTTATTTAATATATTATAATTATAAAATTAATTATATTATGTAATTAATATTATTAACTATTAATAATAGTTAAAAAACCTAATTAGGAATTAATTATTATAAGTCATGTTATAATCAACATGTTTAATTAGGTTAATAAAATTATAATTAATATTAAATTAATTAAATTATTTATATATTAAATCAATATTAATTGTTTTTAATAAATTATTGATTATAATTTATAAATTTATTAAATTTTAATATTTATTATATTATTATTAAAAATATATATTTTTTAGTTTGAATTATAAAATAATTAATTATTTGAATAAATTATGATTATTAATAAATTAATAGTAATATTGTTTTTAATATAATACTTAAATCGATTATAAATTATTATCAATAATAATAAGCTTTATATATTTATAAAAATATATAAATATTTTCAAAACCTAATTATTTGATATGGTATAATTAATATAATGAATTAATAAATATATTATAAATAATTATTTAAATTAATAGTTATAGTCATTACTTTTTAATTAAAGTTTTATATAATAATATACAAATAATTTATACTATTATATATAATATAATTAATTAACAATAATTTAAAATAATTTAAATAATAGCTTATTATTAAATTTAATAAATTATCATAATAATATTAATTAATTATTAAAAATAATTTATAATTAATATATAATTTAATAAATAATTATAATTATTTTTATATTAATTTATAATTAATTTATATAATTTAAATATAATAAATTATTTATTAATATTATTAATTAATCAGTATAAAACATATAAATATGTTTATATGAACAAAGATATTAATTAATATTAATAACTATTATTACTTAATATTATAAATTAAGTTATATAATTTACTAATAATATATAAGTAAATTATATATTTAGAACTATATAAATGTTTTTGTTCATAAAAATTAAAAATTCTTATTAATATATTCAAAAAAATATTAAATAGAAATTGTATTAATTATAGTTCTAATTATTATATAATTATTTGTTTAGTCCTTATATAATTAAATTAATAATTTAGATTTATTATTATCTTATAATAATATTATATAGTTAATTTAATACTATTAATATTACTAATTTATTAATAGTTTATTATAACCCAAATTCAAAATTATATATTCTGAATAAAAGCTTATTCGGAATAAAATAATACTAATCTAAATAATTATGACAAAATTGATAATAATATTATTAAATTAGTACTAATTACTAATTATTAATTATAAAATAATAAATAATATAGTATAATTATAATATATTAATAATTAATTAATTATATAATAAATTTATTATATAAATATTAATTTATATTTAAATTTAAATTATCTAATATAATTTAAAATTAATATAGTTATTAAATTTCTAATATTATATATGATAAATTAATTAACTAAATATTGTAATGTTATTAAATTAGTATCATTATTATTTTAATTATAATTTTATTATAATTAAATTGTAATTAGTTTATCATCTAATGAATTACTCTAATGAACTAATTTGGTAAACAAATTCACTTTTTAAATTACTTAATTATTAATTTTTGAAATATTAAAAAATAGTTATAATAGTATATAAATTATAATTAATATTATAATAATATTCAAATAATTAATAATTATTTAAATTAGATTATATTAATAAATGGTTATTATATATTATTAACTAATAATTAATATTAGTTAATATTATAAGTATTGAATAATAATTTTACAATAAAAGTTATGACCTTAACTATTAATATATACTTAAATAATTATTATAGTATTATAACTATTATAATAATAAAAAATTTAAACAATGATAATAAATATTACTAATATCTTATAATAATATAATTTACATATAATAATTATAAATAATTTTATAATTAATTAATATTAAAAATTAATGATAAATTAACAAGTGACCTGCTATATTAATTAGGATTCAATTTAATAATAGTAATTAATTAATTACTATATTCATTATAATTATTTATATTTTTAAAAAATAGATATAATAACCATTTATGAAATATTAGATAATTAATAATATTAATTTAATATTTTATCATTGATATTCAAGTAAACTTTTCAAGTAATTAATTAATTATTTAATATTGAATATTAAGATTTTAATAATAATTATCAATAATTTTAATTTATTAAATTATTATATATAATTTTAATAAATTATATCAATATTATCTATTTAATAAATCTATTTTATAGTTTTAATTATCAATTTTAAATAATTGTTAAAATCAATAATTAAAAGTTAAGTATTATAATAAATAATCGATAATTAAACTATATGAATAGAAAAATAATAATATCATATATAATAATTAAAATCATAATTATAATGAATTATCATACCAATAAATTAAGAAAAATCTTTTAATATATTAAACAAATAAATTTATAATAAAATTAATAATTTCAAATAATTTAAATAAATTCTTATTAATTATATCTATATTAAATCTATAGATAATTGTTGAAATGACCATAATTATTTGATTATTTTATTATTAAGCTTATGGCTTAATTCTTTTATATTATTTAAAAATGAATTAAAGATAATTTTAATTATTAATTTATTAAATATAAATTCTTATTATATATATTTTTACTTAATTATAAATAATTTAAAATAGTTAAATAAATAATAATTCTTATGATTTAAATATATAATTTAAATTATATAATTTATTAAATTATTAACTATAAATATTATTCAGTTATAATCTATACAGTTAAAATTCAAACAAAAATTTTAAATAATTTTAATTTTAATTCATTTTAATTATATAAATAAATTAAGATTTAATATTTAAAATTAATATATACTATAGTATTAAATATAACTAGTAAAAATATATTTAATAATAATTATTAAGAATATTTAATTAAATATTTATATTTGAATTAATTAAAATTTAAATATAAATTAAACTAATTATTATTTTAAAACTTATAATTACAATCATTTAATAATTATAATTAATTTATATAATTTATTATTATATTATAGGTTATATTATAAAAACTACATAATATAATTATAAATTATAATTATGATAATTGTAATTATAAGTTTTTAGTGTTCTTTTCATTGCTCTTTTTTATATATAATTTAATTATATATAAATTATAATAGTATTTATTGTAATAAATTTATAATAATTCATATCTTTTGCTTATTAATTTTTTGAATATGAATAATTAAAATTTTAAAATTTTAAATATTTAAATTAAAATATTTAATTTTTATTATTTAAGTATCGATATTTATTAATAAATAAGCTATGAAATAATAATATAATTTGTGAATTTTGTTAAATAATTATTAAAAATAATCATAAATATTTTAATTATTGATTCAATAGACTATTCACATAAACATTTAATTATTATACCATTTGATTATAATAAAATTATTAACTAATTTAATTGTAATAAATTTATTAAAATATACAATTATAATACTATTTATAATTCATTACACAATTTATATTATTATAAATTAATATTATACTTAATTATAAATAAATAATATATTATTTCCTAAAACAATTGTTGTATGACAAAAAATTATTTTTGTTAATTAAATTAATTATAAGCTAATAATAACTAATTATTATACTGTTTAGTTATAATAATTATCTAATATATAATTAAGCTAATAAATTAGTTTTATAATTTAACAAATAATATGAAATATTTATTCAAAATAAAATAACACTAATTTATTAAATTATTTTGTTTAATTAAAATTATTATATTAAATTAAATATTAATTAATTATATATTATTAATTTACTAATTAATAAATGTTAATTAATAAATTAACTAATATTAATTAATTACAATAATTAAAATGTTTACAATTGCTTCTAATAATATTAATTATTATATAAGCTAATACAATATATAATATATTGTTTAATATTACTAATATTTAATATTAGTTAAATATTTTAAAATATTTTATGACTAATTGAAATTTACAATGATTTTAAATAGATAATTGTTCAAATAGTAATAACTATTTGAACTCGTTCGGTAAACAAATTTAGTTTTTCAAATATCCTGCTTATTAATCTTTCAAAAGTTAATAAATTAGTATTATTTTTTTTTAATAAGCTTATATGAACTGAAACAATTATTTTATGATTAAACAAAAAGTCAAAACGATTTGAAATAGATAATTATTCTAATAATCTTAACTATTTGAACTGATCGACAAACATATTTATTTTTTAAATCTCTTACTTATTAATTTTTAAAATATTATTAAATTAGTATTATTTTTATTTGCATCAGCTTATATGATAAAAAAACAATTGTTTTATGACAAAACAAAGATCATAACGATTTGTGATTAATATTTGTTCAAATAGTCATAACTATTAAAACTGCTTTGAAAACAGCTTTAGTTTTTAAATCTCTTGCTTTAATTTTTTGAATGTTAATAAATTAGTATTATTTTATTCCAAATAAGCTTGTATGAACTGAAATAATTGTTTTATGACTCAAGAAAAGGATAGAATGATTTGAAATAGATAATTATTCTAATAGTCTTAACTATTAATTTATAATTATATTATTATAGAATATTATATAATTTTAAATATATAACAAAATAAATATTTTATCATTATATTATAATATAATATTATAGTCAAAATTGTCTATATATTATAATTATTAATATTATAATTTATAACAATTAAATTAATAATATTATTGATTTGTTATATATTCAAATAAGTAATAATTAAATATTTATATTTATTATATTTTATGGTAAATAATTGTTTAAGAATAACTATTTAATAAATATATAAATATATTATAAGTAAAATAAACTTTAAATATCTTAATTAGTTATTTATTATAATTTTATAAATAAATAATAGAAATAACATATTATACTATTTATATAATAATATAAATATGAATAATTGTTCAACTTGATTAACATTATTATTTATAATATTATTAATTTATAATAATTTCTATTATAAACTAATATATAATATAATATTTAAATTCTTAATAATTTAATAAATTAGTTACAACTAATTATAATATAATTATTAATAATAACTATAAATTAATTATATTATAATAATTAATAAACTATATAATAATTTATTATTATATTAAAAAAATCTATTTCAAATCATCGTGAACTTTTGTTTTGTAATAAAATAATTGCTAGTATTATTAACAAAATAATTTTGAATTAATTAATTTAAAATATTATAATTAATTCAAAAAATAAATCTATTTTTCAATTAATTAATATTTAATTATAATTATTGCTAATATTTCAAATTAGCATAATAAATAATTATAATAGTTTAATCATATATTTCAAGTGATAATTTAATTAGTATAAATTTAAAAAATAATTATTCTTTTGTTTTAAAATTAATAAAAAATTTTTAAATCTCTTCCTTAAAATTATTAATAATATATATTAGTTAACTAATAAATAGTTTAATAAAATACTAATTTTTATTATTTAATTAATAATTATTAATGATAAATTAATTATTATAGTAATTTGGTTTAATAATTATTCTAATAGTACTAATAATATTTATTATTATAACTATAGTATATTTATATTTATATAGTTAGTAATATAATTAATATTACAATAAACTATTTTGTTGTAAAATAGTCTAATTTAATATATATTGTTAATTATAATTTATAATATAATATTTATAGTATATTAATTAAATTAATTAATTTATGAAAACAATTATAATTATAATTATATTTATTGTTATTATTTATTATAACAATATAATTTTATTTAATATAACATTAAATATCTTATCTTATAATATTTTATTTAACATATGACCATTTGAATGATTTAATAATTTATATGTAATTATAAATAATTTCAGATTTTAATTATTATATTATAATAATATTTGATATTATATTTATATATAGTTAAGTATATAAATTATTTTATTTTAATTAAATAAATAAGTAATATAAGTTTATTATAATTTGACCTGTTATACAAGCTTAACAAAATGTCAGAATGATTTGAAATAAATAATTATTCTAATAGTCTTAACCATTTAAACTGATTCAGCAAACAAATTTATTTTTTAAATCTCATACTTATTAATTTTTAAGGTATTATTAAATTAGTATTATTTTAATATGAATAAGCTTGTACTAATAAAACAATTATTTTATAACAAAACAAAAGGTAAGAATGATTTGAAATAGGTAATTGTTTAAATAGTTATCATTATTTGAACTGGTTCGAAAAGTTATAATTATATTTTTGTTTAGTCAAATAATTATAACTATTTGAATAATTATCTATTTTAAATCGTTATTACTTTTTGTTTTGTCATAAAACAATTGTTTTTGTTAATATAAGTTTGTTTGAAATAAAATAATATTGTTTTATTAATATTTAGAAAATAAATCTGTAAGAGATTTAAAAAGAAAATATGCTTACCAAACCATTTTAAATAGTTTTGACTATTTCAATAATTATTTATTTCAAATCATTATAACCTTTTTATTTTAGCATCAAACAATTGGTTATGTTCATACTATTTTATTTAGAAAAAAATACTAATTTAATAATATTTTGAAACTTAATAACCAAGAAAATTAAAAGATAAATCTAATTGTTGAACCAATTCAAATAGTTAAGACTCTATGAATGATTATCTATTTCAAATTGTTATGACCTTTTCTTTTAACGTAAAACAATTGTTTTGTTTATACAAGCTTATTTGGATTAAAATAATACTAATTTAATAATATTTTAAAAATTAATAAGTAAGAGATTTAAAAAAATAAATTTGTTTACTGAATCAGTTCCAATGGTTAAAATTATCAGAATAATTATCTAATAATTATCATAATATATTATTATAATACTATAATATATTTATAAACAATAGTCAAATCGTTATGACTATTTGAGCAATTATTTATTTCAACTTGTTATGACTTTTTATTTTATCATAAAACAATTGTATAGATTTTCTTATTATAGACTATTTGAACTAAAATAGGTAATTGTTAAATCTAAACAATTAAAATATTAAAATATTTAATTTATTATTAATATTTATATTTTTTAAATCTGAACAATTAAAAAAATGTAAATATAATAGATAATTATGATTATTATTTAAATATTTGATTTAATTAAATCATTTTTTTATAATTATACAAATGAAATATATAATGAAATATTTCATTATATTATATAATATAATATAACAAGCAATATAGTTAATAATTGAACTAAAATATTATACTTATTATTATTAGATAATATCAATTTAATATTCAAATATTAATTATTTAATTTCAAATATTAAATTATAAATAATTGAATAAATATATAATAACTTGATGCATATATTGTTATTTAACACAATAACATAACTTAATTATAATATAATTATTTAATGTTAATAATTATATTAATATTAATAAATTATATATTAATTATAATTATAATTTATAATAATTACATCCTATATTATAATAATATAAATTTCCTTAACCTGATTCAATTTAAGAGATTCTTTTTTCTTTTATTTTTAGCTTATATTCAGAAGAGCTATCAGTTTTGTAAAAGTCTTAAATTAAATTATGTTCATGCAAAAAGTTGAGGAAGAGAGGTGGATAGCTTGTGGGAAGCTAAAACTTATTCAGTAAGATCACCCGCAATGTCAATGATGCTTTTACAAGTAACGCCCAGAAGAATTGTCCCACTTGTAGAAGTTGGAGTAACATTCCCTTCCAATGATTGGAAATTGAGGTTAATGATTTTATGAGAATGACTATGGTTATATATGAGAATGGAAACTTAAATTAATATTTAATTTATAATAAACAATAATTTATTATATTCATGCAATATTTATTATACTTATAACAATAGTTTATATAATAAACTAATTAATACTTTATTAATAATTGGATTAAATAATTAGATTTATTTGTATTAATTATTAAGCTATTGCAATATTTATTACTTAAAATAAAATTTAATATTTATTTTTAATTTAAACAAATTAATATATTAAAACAATATATTTTAGTTTTAATATTTAAATTAATATTTAAAAATTAAATATTTATATTATATTTTAATTAATTATATATTATAATTAAATTAGATTATTATTTAATTATAACAATTATTTTAAATTTTAAATTAATAAGTAAAAATTTTAATTAATTTTAATTATATAAATAAATTATATTTAATATTTAAAATTAATATATATTATAGTATTAAATATAACAAGTAAAAATATATTAATAATAATTATTAAAATATTTATTAAATATTTTGAAAATTAATAAATATAATTATTAGTTATTAGTTATATTAAATTAAAATCAATAATTCATATTAATATCTTTATTTTATTATCATAGAAGCTTAATCGTAATATAATTTATCTAATAATTATGGTTTAGTTAATAAAATATATAATTATTATCCAATAATTGGTTTAATAAATAGCATATTGAACAAATAATTTTCTTATTAAAATTATAATTTAGTAAATAATAATGATTAGTTTTAATAATTTAATTAATTTAAATATTAATTAGAACAATTAATTATTACTATATATAATAACTATATTATATAAGAATAATAATTTTAATAAAAATATTATAACTATTAAAATTATCGATAATAATTTATTAATTATTTTAAAATTATCATTTTAAATTAATTTAACAAAATAATTTTATTTTCTAAAATTTTACTTATTAATTTTTGGAATATTAATAAATTTATATTATTTTATTCAAAATAAACTATTTGAACTTATTAAATATTAGCATTAATAATTATTTAATATATGTTTAATTATACTAATATAAATTTTAATATAATAATCATTATTAAAAAATATTTAATTATTTATTAATTATAATAAACATTTTATAATTTATATAACTACAATATAAATATTATAAATTATCTATTTTATTATAAGCTTATTATAAAAAATTATAATATTAAAGGTTATTTATATAATTTTATTTATAATACTAATAAATAATTGTTAATAATAATTTTTAATAATTTATAAACTATAGAAATCTATAATTATATTATATTTATTTAAAAACTATAAATAATCATAACTATTTGACTGGATCAACAAATAGATTTTTTTAAAATCTCTTATTAATTCTTCAAATATTAATAAATTAGTATTATTTTATTTAGAAAATTTATTTGTTGAAAAAACAATTGTTTATGACAAAACAAAAAGGTAATAATGATTTAAAATAGATAGATGTTTAAATGGCCATGATTATTTGAATTGATTTACTAAACTAATTTATTTTTTAAATCTCTTGTTTATTATTTTTTGTAATATTAATAAAGTAGTATTATTTTATTTTGGATAAGTTTTTATGAACTAAAATAACTAGTCATAATGATTTTAAATAGATAATTGTTGAAATAGTCATAACTATTTGAACTTATTCGGTAAATAGATTTACTAAATAATAATTAAAATATTCATGATTAATTTATTGTGATTATATTAATTTATTTATATAAGCTTATTTGAATTATTGATTTTCTGTAAGCAATTATTTATATTAATTATTAATATAACTAAGAAAAATAATTATTATTCTAATTTATTTAATAAGGATTTTAATAAATATTAAATTATTTATTTAATTATATAATTTAGTATAATTATACATAAATTAAATTTTTACTAGTTAATAATTTATTATTAATAATAATACTAATTTATTACCTTTTGTTTAAATATTTAATATTACATTTAATCTATTTCTATCTTAAATTAAATATTATTTAAGATAAATAAAATAATTTAAAGAATTAAATTAATATTTATATTTAAAGTAAATATTTAATTATCTATTAATATATTACTAATATATATTTAAATTTTTAAAATTTAAAATATATCAATATCTATTAAATTAAAAATATTTAATTAATTATTTCTATTTCTTAAATATAAATAAAAGAGTCATTTTATTTATTTTAATTAACATTTAATATTTAATTAAAATTAATTAATTAATTATAATAATAAAAATAGAAATTAATAATTAATATTTTTAACTATATTAAAATAATTAGTTATTTTATTTATAAAGATATAAAGAAATAACTTTATATTAATTTATAAAGTTAAATATTAACAATCATTATAACATTAATTATTTTATTATAATTAAATAAAATTTATAATATAATAATTATTATATAATAAATAGATCAATTTAAATAGAATATTAATTAATATATTAAACTAATACTTTTAATAAATTATTTATTAATAATTTTAATAATAATATAAACAATTTTGACTATATAAGTTATTCATGATATAATGTAAACAATTATTAATAATTAAAATATTTTAATTAATATTACTAATATTGATATTATACTATTGTTAATAATTAACAATAAATAATAATTTATTAAATTTAATAAATAATTTATAATATAATATAATTAATTATTATTATATAGATAATAATTATTATTTTAATAATTTACAATACTAATAATATTATAATTATCCTAATAATTACTAACAATGATTATCTTTAATTAATATTATATAATAGAATTTAATATAAATAATTTATTAATAATAGATACTAATTTAATAATTAATATAAATAATAATTAGCAAATATTATTTTATATAGTATATAATACAAACTTGTATATATTATAATATAATAAATAATATAAAGATTAAAACATAATATAATTACTATTATATGAGTGAAAATATAGATTATCTATATTTATAATATAGTTTATAAATATTTATATTTTAATAAATATAATAAATATTATTAAACTAAAATATTATATTTTAATATTGTTAATATAATAATTAACCAATTGTTTATTTGCTTAATTTATTAATATTAATTGTTAATTTAGTAAATTAGTTAATATTATACTAATTTAATATTGAATAATTAAGTTTTTATTATTAAAATTATTAAGTATTTATTTAATTAATTATGTTCTTATAATTATTTAAATATGAATAGATTAGTATTAGTTTTTAAATCTCTTATTAATAAATTCTTAATAAATAGTCTATTATCTTTATTTAATAGTAAACAAAAATATATTTTTTAAAACTTTTACTTATTAATTTTTGAAATATTAATAAATTCATTTCGTTTTATTCCAAATAAGCTAGTATGAATTGAAAAGTTATTTTATGACAAAACAAAATGTCATAACATTTTGAAATGGATAATTGTTCACATAGTCTTAAATATTTGGATTGGTTTCATAAATAAATTTATTTTTAATTCTCTTAGTTGTTAATTATCAAAATATTAATAGATTAGTATTATTTTATTCCAAATAAGCTTTTATTCAGAATATATAATTTTTAATTTGGGTTATAATAAACTATTAATAAATTAATAATATTAATAGTATTAAAATTAACTATAAATATTATTATAAGATAATAATAAATCTAAATTATTAATTTAATTATATAAGGACTAAACAAATAATTATATAATAATTAGAACTATAATTAATACAATTTCTATTTAATATTATTTTTTGAATATATTAATAAGAATTATTTAATTTTTATGAACAAAAACATTTATATAGTTCTAAATATATAATTTACTTATATATTATTAGTAAATTATATAACTTAATTTATAATATTAAGTAATAATAGTTATTAATAGTTATTAATATTAATATATCTTTGTTCATATAAACATATTTATATGTTTTACACTGATTAATTAATAATATTAATAAATAATTTATTATATTTATTTTATATAAATTATTATAATTTTATAATCTTATTATAAATTAATTATAAAATTAATATAAAAATAATTATAATTATTTATTAAATATTATATATTTAATTACAAAATTATTTGTTTAATAATTTAATTAATATTATTATGATAATTTATTAAATTTAATAATAAGCTATTATTTCAATTATTTTAAATTATTGTTAATTAATTATATTATATATAATAGTATAAATTATTTGTATATTATTATACAAAACTTTAATTAAAAAGTAATGACTATAACTATTAATTTAAATAATTATTGATAATATATTTATTAATTCATTATATTAATTATACCTTATCAAATAATTAGGTTTTGAAAATATTTATATATTTTTATAAATATATAAAGCTTATTATTATTGATAATAATTTATAATTAATTTATATTAGTTAAATTATTATTAATAAACTTATGTGAACTGAAATAATTATATTATATATTTATAAATATTAAATAATAAAATAAGTTTAATAATTATATTAAGTCTGAATAGCAACTTATATTTGTTATTATATTAGTAATTAGTTAATTTATATTACTTATTTAGAATAAGTTAATACTAATTTATTAACATTTGAAAAATTAAAAATAACTATTAATTGTATTAAAAATTAATAAATATGTTAATAGATTATTAATTTTCTATTAATTAATTAAATTCAGTTTCAAATAATTTTAATTTTAATATTTTGCAAATTAATTTTAAAATACTAATTAATAATATTTAATTATTTAATATTTTAATCTATTAACAATTACTTTAAATATTTATAAATATTATTTATTAAATATTTGAATATATTGAATATAAAAGAATAAATTTACTAAATAATAATTTATGAAAAAACAAATAAATAATATTATAATATTAATTATTATTATAAATAATTTATATAATAACATACTAATTATTGACATAGCCATAATTATTTGATAATTTAATCGTATATTAAATAATAATTATAGATTTATAATTAATTAATATATAATAATTAATATACTATTTTGCTATTTATTTGTGTTAAATTGTATTAAACAATTTGTAAATTATCAAATAATTTTATATAAATTATTTATTTATTAATATTATTAATTAATTATAATTAATTATGAATTATGTTAAACATTAGTTTACTCATAGATACAAATAATAATTTGAACATGATATTAATATAATTAATTAATATTTAAATAATTAATTTAAAGTTAATTCATTTATTAATATTTTATAAAAATTAGTATTTTAATTTAATATAATTAAATAAGTAATATAGTATAAAAATATTGATATGTTATTAATATCAATAAAAATTATATTTAATTTTAAATATAATAAAATTTAAATAATTTTATACTAATTATTAATATAATTTTAATTTTAAAATTATACATTGAACAATAAAAATGAAATAATTTAATAATTAATCAATATACTTAAAATTTATTATTAAGTAATTTAATAAGAGCATATAATTAATATAATTAATTATATTATAATTAATATAATAAATCTAATTAATAATTAATAATTAATTATATTATAATTAATTTAATTTAATATAATAATTATATCAATTTATTATAAAAATATTTAATGATATTTTATATAACTAAATAGAAACAATTAATAGTTAGTAATCTAATATAATTAAATATATTTATTAATTATCATAAATATTATTAATAATATAATAAATATAATAATATTCAAATAGTTGTTTGTTCAACCTATTAATTTTAATAAGTTAATTATTTTAAACTTATTTAAATTATTCGATAATTTAAAAAAATTTTATAAAACAATTATAAAACTTAACTTATATTAAAATAATTAATAAATTATATCAATATTAACTATTTAATAAATTAAATAATAAACTTATTTGAACAATTATCTAATTAATATTAAAATATTAAAATTATCTATTATAGTTTTAATAATTTAATTATTACCATAATTTTAATAAAATAATAATAAATAATATTTAAATAGGCTTTTTATTATCTAATTAATAAAATATATAATATTTTATATTATCTTTAATATTCAACTATATTCTAACTATATAATTATCTATAATTGTAAGTAAGAGATAATATTTGAAAGATAATATATTTATTAATTATAAATAATAGTTAATATTATGTATAATATATTTATTAATTATAAATAATAGTTAATATTATGTATATAAAACAATTATAATAATATTTATTTAATATTTTTAATAGAATACTATATAATAATTAAAATGTTTATTATGGTACCACAGATGATTCCCAAGTACATAATTAATTATTTATATTATAAATAATTCAAAAATATTATTATATAATAAATATTAAATTATAAAATATTTATAATAATATATTATAATAATTATATAAAAGGATTTAAAATAATTATATAAGTTTAAGATTAATTAATATTATTTTATATAATATATAAAGTAATAGTACATATCAATAATTAATATTTAATATTATTAAGTAAAATATTATTAATTCATATTTACTTAAATTCATATAAATTTATTAATCATATTATTTGAATTAGTATTGAATTTATATTTTAAAATATTAACTTAACATTTAATATATAATTATTATATATTGTATAACAATTTAAGTATTATAATTTATTAATATCAATATTAATTATACCTTATCAAATAATTAGGTTTTGAAAATATTTATATATTTTTATAAATATATAAACCTTATTATTATTGATAATAATTTATAATTAATTTATATTGCTTAAATTATTATAATTAATTTATAATTATTTTCAAAACCTAATTATTTGATATGGTATAATTAATATTGTTATTAATATTTGTTAGCTCAAAGATTTGGAATAAACCAAGAGGGGGGTGAATTAGTTTTAATGAAGTTTTCAAAAACAATATTTAATAAGCAAAAATTTTGCTAAACAAATAAACATAATAATTGAAAGTAAATAAGAGATAGAGATAGAGAAAATAACACCATGATTTATAGAGCTTCTGTCCTTCCTTAGCCACCTACGTCCTCTCCCTTAGCCTCTCTTGCCAAGGTGTTCAATCCACTATAAGTGTTGAAGATTACAACCAAGCTTCTCTAAGCTTTACAAACTCAACACAATATACTCTTAAAGGTTATCCTCCCCCTTAAGCTTACAAACTCACAAAACAAAAAAATAAAGTGTTTTGCAAACTCTAAGAACCTCACAAAGGTTGGGTGTTTGCTAAGTTGAAGTACATATAGGTATAGACAAGAGAAGGATGAATGAACAACAAAAATAATTTTGATACAATAAATACAAAGATATAAACTTTGAAGCTCTAAAAAACTCTTGATTATTTGAGAGAATGAAATATTACTTTTTTACTCTTACTCTCTTGATTCCTCTGTCTTCTTGGTGTGTTGGACTGTCCCCTTTATAGAGAAATTGATGAACTAACCATTGGGGAAGCTTGGAGTGAAGAAATGCCCATTGAAAGCATGAAAAAGTAGCCATTTGAGCATTCTGGGCAAGAACCGATCATGAGGATCAAGTGCTTACCACTACACCAAAAGCTATAGCTAATAGTGAAAGCGTAACTCTATTTTCTTATTCTTTTTTGGTAGCACAAAGCCTCGTACTAAGTGACAGGTGGATATAAGGGGTTTCGCAAAGCCTTCATGGGATACCTTACCCATTGGGCCTTAGCAGGTTGGGTTGCCATACACCAGAATCCGATCCATTATGGGATACCTCACCCAAATGAATCGACATACTGAGTCCCTAAGAGAGATCGCTGGACCCCATAATCCAACAATCTCCCCCTTAGCGGCACTTGGGGGACTCGAACCTGCAACCTTACTCTAATATTAGTTTTCAGGATTAAGCGCTTACCACTACACTAAAAGCTATAGCTAATAGTGAAGGCACAACTCTATTTCCTTATTCTCTTTTGGTAGCGTGAGCCCCGTACTAAGCGATAGGTAGATATAAGGGACTTTACAAAGCCTTCATGAGATACCTCACCCATTGGGCCTCGATAGGTTGGGTTGCCATACACTAGAATTCGATCTACCATGGGATACCCTACCCAGATGAATCGATATACCGAGTCCCTAAAAAAGACCGCTGGACCCATAATCTAACAATATTAAAATTTGTGAATTATATTACTAATTTAATTAGTTGAGTCAATATGGAGAAAGTTCACCATAAAATCTGTTGTTGCTTAACGTAATATAATTCAAATTTGAATACACACCAAAAGCTTTTGATATATTTCCTGTGAAGTGGTTTCCTTCAAGCCTAACTCTGTATAAACTTTTGCAGTTTTTCAAACTTGGTGGGATATAACCCGTCAAATAATTTATAAATAATAATTTATATATTATTATAATTTATAATAGAATATAAATATAGTATAATTATTTGATTAAATGACTATAATAACAAAACTTATGAATAGTTCAAACCCTATTAACTTGTTAAATAATTATAATTAATATAATTAAATCCCTTAAGAAATTATTAATTATATTCATATAAACTAACATTTAACATAATTCATAAACTTAATATATATAAATTATTAATAAATATTATTAACGATTTCAATTAAAAATAATTATAAATTATAATTAATTATATATGATAATTTTTAATTTATTATATAATAAATTAATATATAATATATATAATAATTCATTAATTATTAATAGAATATATATTAAAATAGTAAAAAATAAATTTATTATATATTAATATAATCTAAATAAGTTAAATAATAAAGTAATATTATTTTAAATATCTAATTTATAATATTTAAATTTATTTTATATAAATTTAAATTAATTTATAATTATTATATAATAATTTATTACAAATATATAATCTTTTGTTTTATCATAAAACAATTGTTTCAGTTCAATAAAAACTTATCCAAAATAAAATAATATTACTTTATCACTATTTCAAAAATTGAGAAGTTGGAAATTTAAAAAATAAATCAATTTATTGAATCAGTTCAAATAATTATTTATTTCAAATCGTTATGACTGTTTGTTTTATTATAAAACAATTGTTTTTTATTGTACAAGCTTATTCAAAATAAAATAATATTAATTTATTAATATTTCAAAAATTAATAACTAAGAGATTTAAAAAACAAATCTATTTACCAAATCAGTTTAAATAATTATGATCAGTTTAAATAGTTATTACTATTTGAACAATTATCTATTTCAAATTATTATAACCTTTTGTTCTATCATAAAATAATTATTTATGTTCATACAAATTTATTCAAAAAAATAATACTAATTTAATAATAGTTTGAAAATTCATAATTAAGAGATTTAAAAAATAAAATTCACTTGCTAAATCAGTTCAAATAGTTAAGACTATATGAACAATTATCCATTTTAAATCATTATGACTGCTTGTTTTGTCATAAAATAATTATTTTAGCTCATACAAGTTTATTTGAACTAAAATAAAAATACTTTTTGATATTTTAATATTAATTAGATAATTGTTCAAATAAGTTTATTATTTAATTTATTAAATAGATAATATTGATATAATTTATTAATTATTTTAATATAGGTTAAGTTTTATAATTGTTTTATAAAACTTATTTAAATTATTGAATAATTTAAATAAGTTTAAAATAATAAACTTATTAAAATTAATAAGTTGAACAAACAACTATTTGAATATTATTCTAATTTAAGTTTAAATAGTTAAGACTATAAGGAATATAATTATCTGTTAAATTAATAATTATTTAAATAATAAGATTTAATAATTTAAACTATTTAAACTTATTCGGTAAACATATTTATTATTTAAATCTCCAACTATTTCAAAATATTCAATTTATAAGATAAGGGTCATAATTTATTGACATTCAAAAAATTAATAAGCATGAGATTTGAAAAAATAAATCTATTTATCGAATAAGTTCAAATAGTTATGACTATTTCAACAATTATCTATTTAAAATCATTACTAATAATAATATCGATATTAGGTATAATTATTCAGATAAATTACAATTGTTATTAAATAACAAACTCTTTATTATTATTTTGATTGAATTATATTAATAAGTTTAAATATTATTGACTTTTAGGTATTTGTTAATTAACATTATAATATTATAAATTTTTGAATATATTATAATTTAAAATGATAATTATTTTAAATATATATAATATATATTTATTATAATTTAATTACTAATAATAATATTAATGATTATTAATAATTTTTATAATTTGATAATTATACATTATACGATCATTTTACTTCATACTAATAAAATTATTAGTACATATGAATAGGTAACTTGCTTATCAATATTATTAATTAATAACTAATAAATTATTAGTATTATAATTAGTTAACTTAATTATATTATTTTAATAAATTAATAAATAAAATCCTCCAATTAAATAGATATATCAAGTTTATTTTAATTATAATTAATTGATAATTGTTCAAATAGTCATAACTATTTATAATATAATTAATTAATAATAATATTTAATTATAACGATTAATATTAAATTAGTATAATCTAATTTAATATAAATTATCATATGATTGAATATTATATATTTATATTAATATAAATAATAAATTTAGTAAACTATTCAAATAATACTATATAAATATAATTATAATTTAATAGTTATTTTATATATTATTTAATACTATATTAATAGGTCATAAATTAGTATATAATATAATTTGTATTTAACTATTAAATTAAACACATAAATTATTAAAATATATTATAATTATTTAATGTATATTTAATAAAATATTTGAAGATTATTATTCAAAAAAATAATAAATATAAATAGTTAAGATATTTATTAAATTTTCTTATATGATATTTATTATCTATATATCAATAATAACTATAAATTATTTTATTAGTATAACTAATTATTATTATTATTTATAATAATATTATATCAGTATATTATTGATTAACTTATTTGTTAATCAATTATAGTAATATTTATTATAAATAACAATGAATAATAATTGTTCAAATTATTGTTAAATAAATTATTAAAACATTAATTATAATTATAATTATTATAAACCCTATTATTAATAATTGGTATTTATAATAATTTAATAAATTTTAAATTAATATATCCTAATAATAATTTGATATTTATTAATATAAACTATTAATAAATTTATTTAATAATAGAATTATTATTTCCTTCTATTATAATTATTATTATAATTATTGGATTAGAATAATATAGTATTAAATTAGTAATATTTGATAATTATATTATCAAATAATAAATTTATTTAAAATAGATCATTAATAGAATAAATAAACAATTGTTTATTACTTAAATTTTAAATTAATTTTACTAATTATATAGTACTATATATTAATTGAAATAAATAATATATAATTGTTGTTTATAATAGTAAATATTATTTAAAATAGTTAATAATATTTTGAAAATTATTTTGTATTTAATTTACATATTATTATAATTAATTTAACTAATAAATTAGATATTTTTATACTATATTTATAAATGGAGGTTAAATATTATTAATTAAATTAAATTAATATTATTAAATATTATTATTATTATATATTATTATTATTATTGTAATATTGATATCTTATTATTACCGATATTTAATTTTAATATTCATTAATTTTATAGTATATTAATGAAATATTATTAATTATAATTAATATCATAAATTAAAATAATTTAAAATTGATAATAAATAAAATTGCTTATAAGCATTTATTATAACTATTTCTAATTTTTTAACACTAAATAATATTGATATTATTTTATTATTTTATATTTTGTATATAAATATCTAAATTCCATATAATTACTTAAATTAATTAATTAATAAATTTAAAATTAATAAATATTAATAAATATATTTATTCATTACAAATAAAAATATTTGTAATAATTAATATTATTATATAAATATGTTAAAATATATTATTCGTAACAATTATTTAATTAAATAATTATATTTATTACTAAGTATATAATTAAATATATATTAAATATTATTAATTAATTATAATTAAATATGTATTAAATTAATTATAATAAATAATTTAAATAACTTATTATTTTTTATAATCAAATATAAAAACTAATAGTCTTAACTAATTGAATAAGTAAATTATATATTAATAGATAAACTAATATAACATATATTCATATTATATAATAACAAAATAATTAATATTTTAAAACAATTAAATTATTATAAATTTCCTAAATTTATAATTTTAGTATTATTAATATTTAAATAATATTTAAATTGTTTATAAAATTCTTATTAATAAATAATTAATAAATATTGAATAATTATCGTACAAATAATAATAATTGAATTAATTTGTAACAAAATAGACTATTTATTATCAATAAATAGAATTTATTTCAAATAATTTAAAAATATAATATTTTAAATATTTATAAAATATTATAGGAGCAAATTCAAATAGATAAACTTATACATTCAAAAATAATTGTTTTATGACAAAACAAAAAGTACTAACAATTTTATTTCAAATAAGCTTGTATGTTGAAAAACAATTGTTTTATGATAGAATGAAAGGCAATAATGATTTGAAATAGATAATTGTTCAAATGGCCATAATTATTTAAACTAGGTCAGTAAATTTATTTATTTTTTAAATCTCTTAATTTTTAAAATATTAAGAAAAATAGTATTGTTTTATTTTGGATAAACTTTTGTGAACTAAAACAATTGTTTTATGACAAAACAAAAATTCACAATGATGTTAAATAGATAATTGTTCAAATAGTCAAAATAATTTATTGTTATTAATAAATTCATGAGATTGTACTATTTTATAAAAGTAAGTTACAAATTAATTGTTATGATTTCCTTTTATTTATTAATATTTATAATATAATTTAGTATTTAATTATATGAATTAATATATTATATAATTAATAATTATATTAATTAAAATCTAAATTAGTTTGTTTGTAATTTAACATTAATTTATTAATTTTTATGTATTAAAATTATAATAAATAAGCAATTGGATAGGGGTATAAATCTTTCACCAACCATTTTAGCAAAGACAATTAGATTGCTAAATTTTTGTTGAAGGGAAGGGTAAGGGGTAATTTATAGGATGTGTTCAGTTGTTTTTGTTTGGATCAGAAATCACTTTTGTGGAAAAGAGAAAATATCATTTCAACCATTCTTTGTCCATTTCATTCCCATCAATGAGTTTGTCGTGAAGGAATGGCAGAGGGATTGGACAAAACATCAATGGATGGCATTCTTTCTAAAGCTTACTAGTAAGGATGTAACATGGAGAGCATTTTGGATGATTTCCATAGCCATTTTGTATAGTTATGGAGATGACTCATGGGTACAATTGTAGATAATTATTAATAATTATAATAATAATTAACTAAATTAATTATTCTATTATAATATTTAAAGTATTACTTATTATCTCTTAATTATTTATTATAATACTATTGTTCAAATAGTAATTAATCGTTATTATTAATTAAGTTACTATATAATAATCATAATAATTAAAATTTATCCTAATAATATTTTTTAATTATTATTTAAATTACTAATATTATAAAATTACTAATATTATAAAAATATTAATTATTTTTAGTTTAATAATCATAACTATTTATTAAATGATAATAAATATTAAAATTTATATTCTATTATTAATTATTATTAACAATTGTTTTAGTTCATAAAAGTTTATCCAAAATAAAATAATCCAATTAAAATTTAATATATATTAATATAAAAGCAATATTTAAACTATTGCAAAATATTAATATATATTACGATAATTTGCAAAATATTAATAAAGTAATATGTTAATAGATTAATAAATTAATATTATTTTATTCTGAACAACCTCATATGATAAAAAACAATTGTTATATGACTAAAGAAAAGGCAATAACGATTTGAAATAAATAATTGTTGAGATGGCCATAATTACTTAAACCGATTCGATAAACAAATTCACTTTTTAAATCACTTACTTATAAATTTTTGAAATATTAATAAATTAGTATTATTTTATTCTAAATAAGCTTATATGAATTGAAACAATTGTTTTATGATAAAACAAAAGGTCATAATGATTTTAAAAAGACAATTATTCAAATATCTAACTATTTGAATTTGTTTAGTAAACAAATTTATTTTTTTAAAATCTTGTTTATTAACGTTTGAAATATTAAGAATTAGTATTATTTTATTTTGGATAAGCTTTTATGAACTGAAACAATTGCGAATGTTAAATAGATTTATTTTTCAAGTATTTTGCTTATTAATTTTTCGAATGTTAATAAATTTGGACTATTTTATTCTGAATAAGCTTGCAAGATATGAAACAAATATTTAATGACTAAACAAAATATTAGAACGATTTGAAATAGATAATTATTCTAATAGTTTTAACTTTTTGAATTGATTCTACAAGCATATTTATTTTTTAAAATCTCTTATTATTAAATTAGTATTATTTTTAACCGAATAAGCTTCTATGATTAGAGATGATAGTTTTATGACAAAACAAAGATCTTAATGTTTTAAGATTGATAATTGTTCGAATAGTTATAACTATTTGAACTTGTTTGGTAAACAAATTTATTTTTTAAATCTCTTATTAATTTTTAAAATATTAATAAATTAGTATTATTTTATTTCAAATAAGCTTGTATGATCAAAAACAATTATTTTATGACAATACAAAAGGTCATAATGATTTAAATATTAACTAATTTAGTAAACAGATTTATTTTTTTTAATTTCTTATTAATTTCAAAAATATTAATAAACTAGTATTATTTTATTTCGTCTAGGCTTGTATTAACTAAAATAATTGTTTTATGACAAATCAAAATAATTAAATTATTCGAATAGCTATTTATTTAATCAATTAATAAATAAACATATTTAATTTTTAAATCAATTACTTAAATAGTAAAAATTAAACAATAAATTTAGTAACAAAATATTTAATAGATAATTATTAAATATTTTAATTAATAGATATAATATTGATATGGCTATTATCTATTTTTAATCAGGAAGCCCAAAAAAAATTATACAAATATACAATCTATTAAATAGATTTAATAATTAATAAATTATTCGTTATCATGTGAATCAATAATTGGTTATAATAATTTAAAATAGACAATTGTTCAAATAGTAATAACTATTTGGACTTGTTTGGTAAATAGATTTATTTTTTTTAAATCTCATTTTTATAATTTTTGAAGTTACTAAGATTAGTATTAATTATATTATAAATAACCATGTCTGAACTAAAACAATTGTTTTTATAACAAAATAAAATATCAGAACGATTTAAAATAGATAATTATTCTAATAGTCTTAACCATTTGAATGATTTGGTAAACAATTTATTTTTAAATCTTGATTATTAATTTTGAATATTATTAAATTAGATTTTTAATCTAAATAGCTTGTACGAACAAAAACAATCTTTATGACAAAAGAATGTCACGATTTGAAGTATATAATCTCATATAGTTTAACTATTTTTTTTTTTTTTTCTAGGCAGTTCGGCAGATTAGATTTATTGTTTAATTTTCTTTGGTTATAATTTCAGATATTATTTAAATTAGTTTATTTTATTTCGAATAAATAGTATAAACAAAACCAATTGTTTGGTGATAAAATAAAAGCTTATAACGATTCGAAATACATAATTTTTAAAATAGTCAAAATTATTTGAAATAGTTTAGTAAGTAGATTTACTTTTTAAATCTCTTACTGATTAATTTTTTAAATATTAATAAATTAGCATTATTAATGATATTAATAATGATTTATTTTAATAATTAATTTTAACCATAATTATTTCAAATCAAATTAACTTATTTAATATTTATATCAATTAATTCAATATATATATATTTATTAATATTAATAAATTAAATATTTAACAATTTATATATTTAAATTAATTTATATTAGTTAAATTAATATAAAATTAAATAATACAGTTAATAAATATGGTTATTTGATATTATTAAATCAAATAATAAATTTAAATAGATATTATAACTGTATGGATTATACTAAATTATATAATCTATACAATTATTAAATTAATTAAATAATATTTATATATTTAATTAATTTATAAATAATTATTAAAATTACTAGTTATATTTAATAATATAAAATATATTAATTTTAAATAAAATTTATTTATATAATTAAATCAAATAGATTAATAAAAGTTAATCTATATAGTTAATAACTAGTAAAAATATTATAACTAAATAAATTAATTTAGTATAATCTATTATGAATTATATTAACTTATTAATTAATCTATATAATTAATAATTAACAATATTATAATTTATTTAAAATAATTTATTTTAATATTTTAATAATTATTTTAACATGAAGCCAGTCATATTAATTTCTTTAATTATCTTTAATATTAATTTGCAAAATATTAATAATATTTATTTATTCAGATAAATAAATATTTTTAATTTAATTACTATTTGAATTAAAATATTTAATTATATATTTTAATTGTAATTATATAACTATATTTTTTATTTAATATTATATAAAATATTTAATTTAACAATTAAATTAATTCAGTTATTAATATTTATAAATTAATATAATATTTAAATATTAAATAAACTATTATTAATATATAAATTTAATAATTGTTTATTTAATTATATATAATTAAATAATTATTACTTAGTCATAAGTAAAAATCTAAGTGATTTAATAAATGACCTTTTGTTTTGTCATAATGCAATTGTTTTTTATCATACAAGCTTATTCGAAATAAAATAATACTAATTTATTAATATTTCATAATTTAAGTTATTATAAAACAATTTGAAAAATTAGTATATTAATAATTATAATTATATTATAAATAATGCCACTAAGATATTATTAATATTATAGCCAATTGTTTATTAAATAAATTATATATTAAGATTCTTATCATAATATCATTAATTATAATATTATCTAATTATAATATGATATTTAATTATTAAATAATATGATATTATATCTATTATAGGATTTTTATAATTATTAATTTATAATGTTTACTAAGATTATAATTGGTCTGATAGATAATTAATATATTAAATTAACTTAATATAAATTAACTATTTATAAAATAATAGTTATCTAATATAACTATTATTAAAATAATAACTTATATAATAGTTATTTATATATATATTATTATTTATAAATAATATTTTATGAGTAACATTAAAATAGTTTAAATGAAATTATTCAATTGGATAATTTGAAATACTATAATTTTATAATTAGGTCCTTATATGCAGGGATAACATACTCTTCAGAATCATTTTCGTTATCAAGTTCATCAGTGTTAATTGAATTTTTAAAATCAACCCTTTGATTGTTCTCATGATTATCTTCCTGTTCATTTAATTATCAAATAATTAATACTATACTTAATAATTCTTAGAAATAATTAAATTAATAATATTAAATAATTATATAATATTCTAATAATATATATTATTATGATATTTGTTCGAATGGTCTTAACTATTTTGAATTGGTTTGAAAGCTAACTTTAATTTTTTAAATACCCTTACTAATAATTTTTGAATATTAATAAAGTAGTAAATTAAAATATTAAATAATTTGCAATTTCATAACATAGTTAATCTATTTTGTATAAATAAATTGTGATTATTATAATATTCTATTATTATCTTATATAATATTTAATACTATATTGAAATATTAAATGAATTTTAATTATAATTCATTTAAATTAAAGTCATTAATTTATATTTACTAAACACTAAATAGGTAAACTATTAACCTTTTATTTAGTCATAAAATATTATTTTAATGATATTATAAAATTATTAATATAAATTAATACTATAACTTATATATAATGATTATATTCGATAGATATAAATTATAATATTAATTTATATGTGAAATATATTATATTTTAAATAATATTTATTATTTTTAAATATTCAATTATAATATATTTATAATTAATATTAATTATTATTAAGCTATTATTATATATAAATCAATATTTTATTATAATTATTATCTATTTTATTAAGATTATATATTATGAAAAATTAATTCTTATAATAAAATTATAATCATATATTATTACAATATATTCTTAATAAATTATTAGATATTAATATATTAATAAGCTTTAGGTAAATTAAGAATAATTTTTAATAATAATTTACAATATATTAACACTATTAATAGCTATCCTCGGATTTATAATAATATATCCAATTAAAAAAGTTTTAATACTTAAACAGATATTAAGATATCTTATTATTATTAATAATGATTATTAATATAATATTATAATCTAATTATATTATGATATAATACATTGAGTAATATATTGATTATTAATAATATATTTAATATTATAATATTAATGATTAATATAATATATTATACTAATTATCATAAATTAATAATTTAATATATTATAATTTAATATTAAATTGGATTGTTATTGGATTAACAATAATAATCCAAAAGTAGCTTATATTGATAATTGCTATAAATATTAAATTATTGTTTACCCTTAGATTTAATGATTAATAGTTAAAAGCATAAAAAATTTTTATGAGAAAGGTAGGTGATACTAATCCATCTTTGTGTGTGACTTTTACTAATATGGAAAAAATAGAGAACAAGACAAGAAATTAAAGCCTTTTCAATTAGGTAGATAAACCAATTATCCTCTCCTAAAATTTGACATCTTAGAAATCTAATAGTATTCAATATAATATAATAATGATATAAATTGATTATTATATAAATTTATTATACTATTAATTTAAAATATACTAATTAAAAAACATAATTAATTGGTTATTATTATATATATCATTAAATAGTAGGTGATAATTGGTTATTATTCATAACAATTGTTCATGTTCATGCAAAATTATTTAGAATAAAATAATACTAAACAAATTAATAATACTGTAATTTGTTATTACTATTAATAATTAATAAATTAATTTGTTTTATCATAAAAATTAATAACTATTTGATTATACTTATAAAAATTAAGTATAAGTTTTAATAATATTAAAATTTGATAAACTGATTTATTTTTTAAATCTCTAACTTTTTAATTTTTGAAATATTGATAAAGTAATATTATTTTGGATAAGTTTTATGAACTAAAACAATTGTTTTATGATAAAACAAATAAATTATTTTAATTATAATAAAATAATTTTATTAAAAATATTGTAAATGATATTAACAAGGAATTATTAGATTAATTAGATGTAATAATTAATAATTAAATTATTATTATTAATATGATATGAAATAATCTAATAATAATCGTTACTTAATAATACTATAAATAATATTATAATATTTATAATACTATATATTTTAAATAATATTAATAATATTAATATAAAAATTTATAATAAGATATTTATTACTATTACTATAAATATTAATTTATAATAATATAAGATATTATTACAAACATTTAATAATTTAATAATTTAATTATAGTTAATATAATTTAACTTATTTAATATTTTAAATATTAAAATAATTTTTAATAATAATTAAATTAAATGGGTTATACATTTAATAATAATCATTAATATACTCTAATACATATATCTTAATATTAAATATTATAAATAATTATAATAATTAATAAAACAAATTATATATTATTAGATTTATAATATAGTATATTATAATTATTTAAATTATAATTATTATAATTTATTAATATAAAAATATTTATATTACAATTCATATAAATTTTAAAATATTTACTGGAATTGTTGATGTTATTTCCAACTTATTAATATTGGAAATAATTTGGTATAAAATTTATACCTAAATTATTATAATTAATCTAATTAGATAAGTTATTATTTTGTTAATAATAAAACTATTATTAGCAACTATAACAGATTTAATTAGTGAATATTAATAAACTTGTATAATTATTAATAGTTTTATGATTAAGTAATGGAATTGAATATAATAATAATATATAACTAAATATAATACTATTTACTAGTGTTAATAAAATTATTAAATATTATAAATCCTATATAATAATTTTACTTCAAAATTAATATAATCTAGTTAATTATATAATCAAAATAATTTTAAATAATTATTATTTATTTTATAATTAATTATATATTAATATATTCAAAAATATTAAATTTAAATATTAATAAGATTTAAATTTATTATATATATTTATAATTAAATATAATATATTTAAAATTAATAATTTTAAATATGAATATAATTAATAAATATTCCATAAATCTAAATAATAACTATATTTAATTGAATAAAATAATTAATATAATGTTAATTTATTTAAAACTATAATTTTAAAATCATTATTATTATTATGTTACTTAGTTAATATAATATTTAAAATATTAATGAATATTTATAAAATTATGATAAATAATTAAGTATTGTTAATTATTTTAGATTAATTTTAAAATATTAATTATTATAATTATAATATATAAATTACAGGATTGTAATTATTTTAAATTAACAATATAATATTGTTGTTAAGTAATATTAACAAGTATAAGTAACTAATTATAAAACTATATAATAAATTAGTTTTAATCTTTATATTATTATATTAGATAATAATATTATATTATAATAATATATTATAATTATAATATATTTGAATTAATATATAATTTAATAATATAGTTAATATTATATATATAACAATTTTAATATAATAATTATATTATTATATTATTATATAATAAATATAATCTAAAATAATTAGTAGAATATATAAAATTCTTGTTATATATAATATAAAAAATTTTAAATAAATAATTTGTATAAAAATTTATTGCAAGTATATTGATATTTTACAACTATATTTTTCATATTATAAATTGTATGAAAAATATCTTAAATTTTTATAATTTAAATTTTAAATTCCTTATCAAGATTTTTTTTATTAGTTTAAAAAAATGCTTTTTCTAATTATTCAAACAAGCTTAACAAAAGGTCATAATGATTTGAAATAGATAATTGTTCTAATAGTTTTAATCATTTAAACTAATTCAGTAAACAAATTTATGTTTTAAATCTCTTACTTATTAATTTTTGAGATATTATTAAATTAGTATTATTTTAATTTGAATAAGCTTGTACTGATAAAACAATTATTTTATAACAAAACAAAAAGTAATAACGATTTGAAATAGGTAATTGTTTAAATACTCATCATTATTTGAACTAGTTCGAAAAGTTATAATTATATTTTTGTTTAGTCAAATAATTATAACTATTTGAACAATTATCTATTTTAAATTGTTATTACTTTTTGTTTTGTCATAAAATAATTGTTTTTGTTAATATAAGTTTGTTTGAAATAAAATAATATTGTTTTATTAATATTTAAAAAATAAATCTATAAGAGATTTAAAAAGAAAATCTACTTACCAAACATTTCAAATAGTTTTGACTATTTCAGTAATTATTTATTTCAAATTATTATAACCTTTTATTTTATCATCAAACAATTGGTTCTGTTCATACTACTTTATTTAGAATAGAATAATACTAATTTAATGATATTTTGAAACTTAATAACCAAGAAAATTAAAAAATAAATCTAATTATTGAACCAGTTCAAATAATTAAGACTCTATGAATGATTATCTATTTCAAATCATTTAAAATTGTTAATATTAATAAAAAATTATAATTAATTATGTATTATTATTTTATTAAAATAAATATTTATAATAATATTAATAATATTTAATAAATATTAAAATTTATATTCTATTAAATTAACTAATATTCAAATTATGTATATTATTAATATATATTAATCAGATTATATAAGATTATATAAAAGTATTGACAATAATAAATGATAAACTATTATTTAAATGGTATTATTATATTAATATTATAATTAAATTTATTATAATTATCGATTATAACTAATATAATAACTATTAAGAGATAAACAAATTCACTTTATTATTATATTATTAACATAATGATTAAATTTATAAATATTAGTTATTATTATATAAACTAATCTATTATTTAATTGTACATAAAATATTAATTAATAAGTTATTTATTATTAAACAAATAAATTCTATTATTTGTAGTTAAAAATTTAAACCACTGAGTTAATATTAATTATTATTATTAATAAATAAATAGTATAATTAGTAATTTATAAATATTTTGACAATTAATAAGTAAAAGATTTAAAAAATAAATATATTTACTAAACAAGTAAATATATTATATTTAATAACTTATAAAATTAATAATATAGCCATAATGATTAATTAATTATTAATATTATATGTTAATATTATCATAAGTCATTTAACAATTACAAAATGATATTTTGTCACGTTACAAATTAATTTATAAATTAATAAACTATATTAATTATATATTATGAATTTATTATAAAGCAAGCTATGTTTTAAAGTTTAGTTTTGTATTTATGTTTTTGTTAATTTAATTTAATATTAATTAATATTTAATTAATAAATAATAATATTAATTGCATATTATTTATTAAAAATAGTATTATTAAAAAACCTTATTTTAATTATAAGCATTATTCTTTTAAATAATAATTTATTTCAAAATCGTTATGACCTTTTCTTTTAACGTAAAACAATTGTTTTGTTCGTACAAGCTTATTTGGATTAAAGTAATACTAATTTAATAACATTTTGAAATTAATAAGTAAGAGATTTAAAAAATAAATTTGTTTATTGAATCAGTTCAAATGGTTAAAATTATTAGAATAATTATCTATTTCATATTATTTTGATCTTTTGTTTAGTCATAAAACAATTGTTTTAGTTCATACAAGCTTATTTAGAATAAATTAATACTAATTTATTAACATTTGGAAAATTAATATGAAACAAATTAAGAAAATAAATCTATTTACCAAACAAATTCAAATAAGTGATTTAAAAAGTGAATATGTTTACCAAATCAATTCAAATAATTATGGCCAATAATTATCTATTTCAAATTGTTCTTACCTTTTGTTTGGTCATATGACAATTGTTTTTGATCATATAAGCTTATTCAGAATAAAATAATACTAATTTATTAATCTTTCAAAAATTAATAAGAAATTTTAAAAATAAATTTGTTTATAAAACTAATTCAAATAGTTATGACTATTAGAGCAGTTGTATACTTCAAATTGTTTTTTGAAGTAACAATTTATCAAATTTATCTTGATTTGATATTTACTAATATAACATATATTCATATTAATTAATAAATAATAATTTATAAATTATTATAATTATTATAATTGTTATAATATATTATTAATTAAATTAATATATCAATATTAATTTATAATCAAATTATAATTATCATAATGTTATTATTATACTTACTTATTTATAAATAAATTTATAAATTATTTTAATAAATACAATTTTTTAATAATTAGTTATTATAGATATAACATATCTATTGTTATTCATATTATAATATTAATTATTGATTAGATTTATGAATATAATATTTTATATTAATATACATTATATTGTAACATATAATATGAAACAAAATAACAAAAAATTTTAATGATTTGAGATTGATAATTGTTCAAATAGTCATAATTATTTGAACTAGTTTTGTAAACAGATTTATTGTTTAAATCTATTACCTATTATTTTTGAAATATTAATCAATTAGTATTATTTTATTTCGAATAAGCTTGTATGATAAAAAAAACAATTGTATTATGACAAAATAAAAGGTCATAATGATTGGAAATAGATAATTATTCAAATGACCATAATTATTTTAACTGATTTAGTAAACAAATTTATTTTTTAAATTTCTTATTAATTTAGGAAATATTAATAAATTAGTATTATTTTATTCCATCTAAGCTTGTATTAACTGAAACAATTATTTTATGACAAATTAAAAGATTATAATGTTTTTAAATAGATAATTGTTCAAATAATAATAACTATTTAAACTTGTTCGGCAAACAAATTTATTTTTTAAATCTCTTTCTTATTAATTTTCCAATTGTTAATAAATTAATATTAATTTATTCTGAATAAGCTTGTATGAATTGAAACAATTCTTTTATGACTAAAAAGTGGTCAAAATGATTTGAAGCATATAATTATTCTAATAGTCTTAACAATTTAAAATAAGTAAAATTAAACAATATTTATTTATTATTTGAAATATTAAAACCAATAATTTTATATTATTAATTACTGCTAAATTAATAAATCATAATTAATTATACTCATGATTTAATTGATTTTAAATTAAAGATAATAAAATTAAATATTTAGTAAAATATTAATATTTTATCTAATAATTTTATAATAAATCCTAAATACAATTATTAATTAATATTATATTTATTATTAATAAATATAATTAATAATTTAAATTAAATAATAGTAATTTGTATTTAGGATTTATTATAAAATTATTAGATAAAATTAGTATTATATAATTGAATAATCATAAATAATAAATAATTATTATTCAATTAATATTAATTAAGGCTTAATATTATTATTTAACAAATATTACTAGTTTTATAGTAGATAAAAATATTGTTTATTTTAGTTTATAATTACTATTCAAATAATTTTAATTAATAAATTAACAAATAGAAATAAATATAATTTAATTGAAAATTAAATATAACAATTTATATCCTTAAATTGATAATTTTAAATTTTTAATATTAATAATAGAAATATATTAATATGTAAAATATTAATAATTAAGATTGTTAATAATAAAAAGTTTAATTATTTAATTAAGAATTTAAACCCATAAATATTAACTATATAATTATATAATTAAAATAAATTAAAAGTAGTTATAATAGTTTATGATTAATCTAATCATAAAATTAATAATAATATTTGATTATTATTATTTATAATAATATTAAGAATAAAGTAATTATTTATTACTTATAATCTTATATAATTTAATTAAATGATTAAATTAACATAAACTAAATAAATATTTTATCAATAATCCAAAAAATTAATCATTATTAATTATTAATAATGATATTTATATTAATAAAAATATTATATTCATTAATTATACTAAAAAATTATTATTTATTATTTACTTAATACAATTTGGATTAATTGTATTAGTTTAATAAGGTACATTTATAATTAATATTTAAATTATAAATATTAATAATTATTTTAATGAATATTTTAATAATAAATTTATTAATTATTATTTTAATAAATTAATAATAATTATATTATATTATTATTATTGATAACATATATAGATATTATAGTATAAATATTAATTTATTAGTAATTTATTATTAACTAATCGATAAAATTATTAATTAATTTTACTAATTTTAAATAATAGTATAAAAATTTATAAATTATTAGTCCAAATTATAGTCAATATAATAATTGAATGGAAATGTTTATCATTATTAATAGTTAATAATTATAAATTTGATTGATATTTAATTTATAATTAATACTAATTTAATAATATTTTGAAAATTAATAAGTAAGAGATTTAAAAAATAATAAATTTCATAATAATTATGGCAATTGTTACTAACAGTTTGTACAAATATGATTTGTTTATAAATTACTTAGTTATTAATTTTGGAATATTAATAAATTAGTTTTATTTTATTTTGAATAAGCTTGTATGAACTAAAACAATTATAGTAATAATACAAATTTATTTCAAAATAAATTATAATATGTAACACGAATTCATATGACCTTTTGTTAATTTAATTATAGTCAAATTATATCTAATTTATATAATGAAGTCATTATGTTATTATATATCTATCTCAATTTATAATTATAATATAGTTACAACTAATTATAATATAATTTAATAATAACTATAAATTAATTATATTATAATAATTAATAAACTATATAATAATTTATTATCATATTAAAAAATAATCTATTTCAAATCATTGTGAGCTTTTGTTTTGTAATAAAATAATTGCTAGTATTATTAACAAAATAATTTTGAATTAATTAATTTAAAATATTATAATTAATTCTAAAAATAAATCTATTTTTCAATTAATTAATATTTAATTATAATTATTGCTAATATTTCAAATTAGCATAATAAATAATTATAATAGTTTAATCATATATATTTCAAGTGATAATTTAATTAGTATAAATTAAAAAATAATTATTCTTTTGTTTTAAAATTAATAAAATTGTTTTAAATCTCTTCCTTAAAATTATTAATAATATATATTATTTAACTAATAAATAGTTTAATAAAATACTAATTTTTTATTATTTAATTAAAAATTATTAATGAAAAATTAATTATTATAGTCATTTGGTTTAATAATTATTCTAATAGTACTAATAATATTTATTATTATAACTATAGTATATTTATATTTATATAGTTAGTAATATAATTAGTATTACAATAAATTCTTTTATTGTAAAATAGTCTAATTTAATATATATTGTTAATTATAATTTATAATATAATATTTAGAATATATTAATTAATTAAATTAATTAATTTATGAAAATAATTATAATTATTATTATATTTATTGTTATTATATTATAACAATATAATATTATTTATATTATTATTATAATAATTATTATATTAATTTATTTAATGTAACATTAAATATCTTATCTATAATATTTTATTTAACATATGACCATTTGAATGATTTAATAATTTATATATAATTATAAATAATTTTGAAATTTAATTATTATATTATAATAATATTTGATATTATATTTATATATAGTTAAGTATATAAATTATTTTATTTTAATTAAATAAACAAGTAATATAAGTTTATTATAATTTGACCTGTTATACAAGCTTAACAAAAGGTTAGAATGATTTGAAATAGATAGTTGTTCTAATAGTCTTAATCGTTTAAACTGATTCAGTAAACAAATTTATTTTTTAAATCTCTTACTTATTAACTTTTGAGATATTATTAAATTAGCATTATTTTAATTTGAATAAGCTTGTACTGATAAAATAATTATTTTATAACAAAACAAAAAGTAATAACAATTTTAAATAGGTAATTGTTTAAATAGTCATCATTATTTGAACTGGTTTAGAAAGTTATAATAATGTTTTTGTTTAGTCAAATAATTATAACTATTTGAACAATTATCTATTTTAAATCGTTATTACTTTTTGTTTTGTCATAAAACAATTGTTTTTGTTAATATAAGTTTGTTTGAAATAAAATAATATTGTTTTATTAATATTTAGAAAATAAATCTGTAAGAGATTTAAAAAGAAAATTTGCTTATCAAACCATTTCAAATAGTTTTGACTATTTCAATAATTATTTATTTCAAATTGTTATAACCTTTTATTTTATCATCAAACAATTGGTTCTGTTCATACTATTTTATTTAGAATAAAATAATACTAATTTAATAATATTTCGAAACTTAATAACCAAGAAAATTAAAAAATAAATCTAATTATCAAATCAGTTCAAATAGTTAAGACTTTATGAATGATTATCTATTTCAAATCGTTATGACCTTTTCTTTTGACATAAAACAATTGTTTTGTTTGTACAAGCTTATTTGGATTAAAATAATACTAATTTAATAATATTTTGAAAATTAATAAGTTAGAGATTTAAAAAATAAATTTGTTTGCTGAATTAGTTCAAATGGTTAAAATTATTAGAAAAATTATCTATTTCATATCATTTTGATCTTTTGTTTAGTCATAAAACAATCGTTTCAGTTCATACAAGCTTATTTAGAATAAATTAATACTAATTTATTAACATTTGAAAAATTAATATGAAAGAGATTTAAAAAAATAAATCTATTTACTGAACAAATTCAAATAAGTAAGTGATTTAAAAAGTGAATATGTTTACCAAATCAGTTCAAATAATTATGGCCATTTCAATAATTATCTATTTCAAATTGTTCCCTTTTGTTTGGAGATATGATAATTGTTTTTGATCATACAAGCTTATTTGGAATAAAATAATACTAATTTATTAATCTTTCAAAAATTAATAAGTAAGAGATTTAAAAAATAAATCTATTTACAAAACCAATTCTAATAGTTATGACTATTAGAGCAGTTGTATACTTCAAGTTGTTATAACCTTTGTTTTGTCATAAAATAATTATTTCTGTTCATACAAGCTGATTTGAAATAAAATAAAACTAATCTAATAATGTTCTGAAAATTAATAACTAAGAGATTTAAAAAATAAAATAGTTTGCTGAACTAGTTCAAATAGTTAAAAATATATGAATAATTATCTATTTCAAATCATTATAACCATTTGTTTTGTCATAAAACAATATTTTCAATTCATACTAGCTTATTTAGAATAAAATAAAATAAATTTATTAAAATTTCAAAAATTAATAAGAGAATTAAAAAATAATTTTGTTTACCTAACCAGTTTAAATAATTATGACTATTTGAACAATTATCTATTTCAAATTGTTATGACCTTTTGTTTTGTCAGAAAACTAATGTTTTTGTTTATATATGTTTGTTTGAAATTAAATAATACTAATCTATTAATATTTCAAAAATTAATAAAAATTTTAAAAAATAAATCTACTTATCAAACTAGTTCAAATTAAGACTATTTAAGCAATTTATACAGTTAACTAATATTAAATTTAAATATAATATTTAATTATGACAAAGGATTAATTTAATTGTTATATTTGATAACATTAAATTCAGTCTTAATTTAAAATAAATAAATAGAGATCAATCATTTAAATTAATTATGATAAACTACTTTTAATTTAATTATATACTAAATTATTATTTTAACTGATAATTATTTATAAATAATTAATAATTAATATTAATTAAAATAAAATACTATTATTAATATTTAGTATTTACAATTAATAATTTAACAAATAATTTTGGTTACCTAACCAGTTCAAATAATTAAGATTATTTGAACAATTATTTATTTCAAATAATTATGACCTTTTGTTTTGTCATAAAACAAATGTTTTTGTCCATATAAGTTTGTTCAAAATAAATTAATACTACTCTATGAATATTTTTAAAATTAAGAATAGATCTAAAAAAATAAATCTTTTTAGTTATCTATTAATTAATAAAAATTAATAATTAAAATATTTAAATCAAAATCAATATTCATAAATTTAATGTTAATTAAATATGTTTATTCATATCAATAATTGCAAACTTATTACTTATTCTTATAATTAGATATAACTTATTCTAAAAATAGATCTATTTTGTTAATAAAGATTTAAAAACAATTGAATTTGAAATCTTATAATTCAAATTTTCATTACTATTTGAATAATTATCTATTTCAAATCATTATGACCTATTGTTTTGTCATAAAACAATTGTATCAATTCATATAGGTTTATTCAAAATAAAATATTACTAATTTATCAATATTCTAAAAATTAATGAGTAAGAGATTTAAAAAAATAAATCTGTTTACTGAACACGTTTAAATAGTGATGACTATTTGAACAATTATCTATTTCAAATTGTTATGACCTTTTGTTTTGTCATAAAACAATTGTTTCTGTTCATACAAGCTTATTTTGAATAAAATAATTAAATTAATTAATATTCCAAATTTTAATAAATAAAAATTTAAAAAATAAATTTGTTTTTTGAACATGTTCGAATTGTTTTGACTATTTGAACAATTATTTATTTCAAATAGTTATTACCTTTTGTTTTGTAATAAACCAATTGTTTCTATCATACAAGCTAATTCTGAATAAAACAAATTAAATTTATTAATATTCCAAAATTTAATAAGTAACAATTTAAAAAATAAATTCATTTTTTGAACATGTTTAAATAAATCTAACTATTTGAACAATTATCTATTTCAAATAGTTATGACCTTTTGTTTTGTGATGAACCAATTGTTTCTGTCTATATAAGCTTATTCAAAATAAAATAATACTAATTTAATAATATTCCAACAATTAATAAGTAAAATATTTAAAAAATAAATCTGTTTACCGAGAAAGCTCAAATAATTATAATTGTTTGAACAATTTTTTATTTCTAATAGTTATGATCTTTTGTTTTGTCATAAAAAAATTGTTTCTATTCATACAAGTTTATTCAAAATAAAATAATACTACTTTATTAATATTTTGCAAATTAATAGGTAGGAGATTAAAAAAATAAATCTGTTTACCGAATAAGTTTAAATAGTCATGTCCATTAGAACAATTATCTATTTCAAATTGTTATGACCTTTTGTTTTATCATAAAACAATTATTTTGGTTCATACATAATTATTCAAAATAAAATAATTTTAATTTAGTAATATTTTAAAAATTAATAAGAGATTTAAAAACTAAATCTATTTACTAAATCAATTCAAATAGTTATGACTATTTGAACAATTATTTATCTCAAATCATAATGATCTTTATTTTGTCATACAACAATTGTTTCTTTTCATACAAGCTTATTCGGATTAAAATGATACTAATTTAATAATATTCAAAAATTAATAAGAGATTTAAAAAATAAATATGTTAGCTGAACTAGTTCAAATAGTTAAGACTATTAGAATAAGTATCTATTTCAAATCATTCTATCCTTTTGTTTAGTCATAAAACAATTATTTTAGTTCATACAAGCTTATTTGGAATAAAATAATAATAATTTATTAACATTAAAAAAATTAAAGCAAGAGATTTAAAAAAATAAATTTGTTTATTAAACAATTTCAAATATATAGGACTATTTAAACAATTATCTATTTAAAATTATTTTGACATTTTGTTTTGTCATAAAAAATTGTTTCAATTAATAAAAACTTATTTGAAATAAAATAATATTGCTTTATTAATATTTCAAAAATTATTAAGCAAGAGATTTAAAAACTAAAGTTGTTTTTCAAAGCAATCCTAATAGTTATGACTATTTGAACAAATATTAATCTCAAATCGTTATGATCTTTGTTTTGTCATAAAACAATTATTTTTTTATCATATAAGCTGATTCTGATAAAAATAACACTAATTTAATAATATTTTGAAAATTAATAAATAAGAGATTTAAAAAATAAATGTGTTTGCCGATCAGTTCAAATATTTAAGATTATTAGAATAATTATCTATTTCAAATCATTCTGACCTTTTGTTTAATCATAAAATATTTGTTTCAGTTCATACAAGCTTATTCGAAAGAAATAAATACTAATTTATTAACTTTTGAAAGATTAATAAGCAGGATATTTGAAAAACTAAATTTATTCACCAAATAAGTTCAAATAGTTATGACTATTTCAAAAATTATATATTTAAAATTGTTGTGAATTTAAATTAGTCATAAAATATTTTAAAATATTTAACTAATATTAAACAATATATTATATATTGTATTTGCTTATATAATAATTAATATTATTAGAAACAATTGTAAATATTTTAATTATTATTATCAATTAATATTAGTTAATTTATTAATTAACATTTATTAATTAGTAAATTAATAATATAATTAATTTATATTTAATTTAATATAATAATTTTAGTGAAACAAAATAATTTAATAAATTAGTGTTATTTTATTTTAAATAAAATATTTCATATTATTTGTTAAATTATAAACTAATTTATTAGCTTAATTATATATTAATAATTATTATAACTAAATAATATAATAATTAGTTATTATTAGCTTATAATTAATTTAATTAACAAAATAGTTTTTGTCAAACAACAATTATTTCAGGAAATAATAATTATTTCATTATAAATATTTAATATAATTGATAAATTATTTATTTATAATTAAGTATAATATTAATTTATAATAATACAAATTGTGTAATGAATTATAAATAGTATTATAATTGTATATTTTAATAAATTTATTACAATTAAATTAGTTAATAATTTTATAATAATCAAATAGTATAATAATTAAATGTATACGTGATAGTCTATTGAATCAATAATTAAAATATTTATGATTATCTTTAATAATTATTTAACAAAATTCATAAATTATATTATTATTTCATAGCTTATTTATTAATAAATATTGATAATTAAATATTTTAATTTAAATATTTAAAATTTAAAATTATTAATTATTAACATTCAAAAATTAATAAGCAAAAGATATGAAAAAATAGATCTATTTACCGATCAAATTCAAATAGTTATGACTATTTGAACAATTATTTATTTAAAATCGATATGACCTTTTTATTTTGACAAAAAACAATTGTTTCAGTTCATAAAAGCTTATCCACAATAAAATAATACTAATTTCTTAATATTTTAAAAATTAATAAGCAATTATAATTTATTATTATAATAATATTAGTAATTAATATAAAATAGTTAATTAGCGATATTTATTAGTTAAATAATATTAACAATAATTTTTATGACTATTTATTGATATTAATAAATAGTAATAAAAATTTGTCATAATTTTATAAATTTGTTACAAATTTATACTAAAACATTCAATTATTATATTAACGATAATTTGGACTAATAATTTATAAACAATTATTATTGTATTAATTTAATAATATTATAGATTATTTGAATATAACTAAAAGTCAAATTATTTAATATAAATTGTATACTATTGTTTATTAGTAAATAAACAATCCTTAATAATTTAAAAAATTATTTAGTTAATAAATAATTTAGTAATTAAATTATTTAAAATTATATAATTATATAATTATTTATACTTATTAATTATAATTATAATTATTAATAATTATTAATAACTAATTAAAATTAATAATTACAACTCTAAAAATAAAGGTGTATTTATTATTACTATTAATAAAATAAAGGTTTGGTATAGCTTATATTATATTATAATTTAACTATTATTAAAATTATAAGTTATATGTTAACTAAATTATGTATTAATTTATAAATTATATTTATATATAAACTTACCAGGTATATATGATTGAATTGTTTACTAATTGTTTAAAATAATAGTATACTAATAATTTATATATAATTATAAATAATTTCAATTTTTCAAAATTTAATAATTATAAAAATATTATTTACAGTAATCTTAAAAATAAACAAGTATAAATATTTATTAACTAAATTGATAATAAAAATTACCATTAAGATATTGTTAAAAAACTCATGGTAACATATTAAATAAATAATTTAAATATCAAAATTAATTTTAATATTATTAATAAAATAAGGATTAATATTTAAATCAAGTATATTATAGAGCTTTAAAAAATTTATAAATACAATTTATAGTTATTTTATAATAAAATATTTATAAATAAACATTATAAAAAATACGATTAGTTTCCTCGTACTAATCTGTATATTAATATAAATTATTGATATATATTATGGAATTTGAAATTATATTATTAATCTAATTTGATAATAAGATAAAATATAATAGTTATATTTTATTAATATTAAATAATTAATATTAATATTTAATATAAATTATTTACTATAATTCATAATATATTTAATATAATTAATTTCATTAATCTTATAAATAATTTAATATTTTATATAATTTTCAAGATTAAATTATATAAATATTATTAATATTACTAGTTATATAAATAGTTTATAAATAATTTATTAATTACTTAATTAATATTAAGTTATAATTATTATTAATTATATGACTAATATAAATAAATTTGTTTATCAAACTAGTTTGAATAGTTATGACTATTTGAACAATTAGCAATATCAAATCATTATGATCTTTGTTTTATCATAAAACAATTGTTTCTGATTGTAGAAGCTTATTCAATTAAAACTAATACTAATTTAATAATATTAAAATTATTAATAAGAGATTTAAAAAATAAATATGTTTTTATTATTAATCATGAAATTATTATAATTTATAATAATAAATTTATATTATTAATTAATTTACAATAATAAATTATTATTTAATTTAATCAAAAGCATATTATAATTTAAAATAATTATATTTATGATATAACTAATTTAATATTAAATTATTAATAATTTATAATTAAATTGATTAATAATAAATTTAATTATTAAACAAAAGGCTTATTATAATTTCTTACTTAATTAATAGTTATAATAAATTATTTTATATATAGATTTCTTATACAATTTAATTATATTTTATTATTAGTTTCAGGTTAATTATACTAATTTAATATTTTTATTATTAAATATTAATTTTTTAATTAAATAATATTATTATAATAATTTATATGTTTAGTACTATATAATTTTAGTAGTATCTATAAATAATACTATAATTAATAATTAATAATTTTATATTATTATATTTGTAATATAAAATATTAATTTAATTAAAAAATTGTATATTTAATTTAATTTTATTAAAATTATAATTATTTTAATAAATAATAATATTATTTATATATTGTAATATATAATATTATTTTATATTATAATCATATTAGTATTGTTTATATTGTTAATTTTTTAGTAGTTTAAAATTTAAACTAAATGTGTTAATATAACCATCCTTTAGTAAACAATTGTTTAGTTATGAATATAGTATTTACATCATATTTTATTGTTTAACAATTAACATAATTATAATAGTTAATTATGATTATAATAATGTTAATGAATAAGCTTGTTATGCACGTAATTTGACTAGGTATGTCATAATGATTATGATAACTAATCATATTAAAACTATATTTAATTATTTATTTTCTATTAATATTAAATAATTATACTACTTATAATTATTTTATGATGATATAATGATATAATTAAACATTAGTTTAATTTAATAGTTAATTATATTTATAAATTAGTATAAAATAATTAAAATAAATTATATTATACTAAATATTAAATTATCCTTTGTTTTGTAATATTATACAAATAATTATTATAATATTTTTATTATAATAAAATAAATTATATAAGTTATATACTATTATTTTAATGTTTTATAATATAATATATATTATTATTTATAATAGTTAATTAGATATTAGTTTAATAATAAAATAATTATTGTTATTAATAATTAATTATAATAACAATAATTATAATAATATATTATAATAATTATATTGTTATATAATTTATTAATAATTATTTATTATTTAATAAATTAATTATTTTATTATAATAATATATATTTCAATTTATAATATATAAATTAAAAAATAATTTAAAATATAATCATTGATATTTTCATTATTATTATAACAAAAATATAGTCTTAAATATATTTTGAATAATATATAAATTTTAAAATATATATAGTATTATATAAATTATAATTTTAAATTATATTTTATTAAAATGAATATATACTTATTAATCAATAATTTTATAATAACAATTTAGATAATTATTTTAATTCTAATCATATCATATGAATAGATTTAAATATTTATAATATTTGAGATTAATATTTTATAATAATCATTATTATTAAATTGTATTATGAATTGATATTAATATTAACTTTATTGATTAATAAGTATATATTCATTTTAATAATATATAATTTAATAAATAAGTGCTGTGAAAAATATAACCATAATTTAACTATTTGAACGTATTGATAATAATTAATTATCATATCCAATTATGGCTAAACTATTTGTTATTAATTAACATTTTTAATATAATAATAAATTTGAATAATAATGTTGTTATAATTATTAATAACAATATATTAAACTTAATTAATTTAATTGTTACTTAAAATAAATAGTATAAGTAATTATTTATAATAATAATTTAATTAAATATTTATATTTTAATTAATTCAAATAATTGTTAATAGATTCATATTAATATCTTTATGAAGTATTATATATTAATTAATATTATTTAATATATTATTAGTATTTAATCTAATTTATTATTAATGTTTAACTATATATTAGTTTACGATATTTATTAATATAGTTATTATTTACAAATTATAAATATAAGAATTAAAATATATTATAATAATTTATTGATTTAGGAAAACATGAATAATTGTTGCTTTATGTTATTAGCTGTGCAAATGTATTAATAAATTTAATTAAAATTCTAGTACTAAAAATATTTTAATACTAAATCTTGTTTAGTATTAATTATATAATTAAATTAAATTAATTTATATAATTAAAATTTATCTTATATAATTAATTATTAATTAATTAAATTAATAATTATAGTTATATAATTAAATACATATTTAATTTAATAACAATTATTACTAATATTTATAACGATTTGTAATAAGGAAATTATTTATTTTAATTATAATATATTTATATTATAAATAAGTATTTTAATTATGATAAATATTTAATTATAATTAAATTAAATAACAATTGGCTCAAATAAATTATCTATTTATATAAGTATTAATATGTTAATATTATTTACTTATAAATTTATAATTATAATATTAATAATTTCTTAATAATAATTTATAATACTATTAGTAATATATTATAAAAAATAATATTATGATATAATAATTATATTAAAATACTTAAAACTTATAATGTTTAGTTAATATTTATGAAATTATTATTAATTTATAGTATTAAATTACATTATAATTTATTTATTTAGTATAAATATTAATATATTGTAAATATTATTAAATTAATAAAAAATATTAAAATATTAAAAAATAAATCTTATTGCCAAACCAATTCTGATAGTTAAGACTCTATGAACGATTATCTATTTGAAATTGTTATGACCTTTTCATTTAATGTAATACAATTGTTTTGTTCGTACAAGCTTATTCAAATTTATAATTAAATAAAATTTTAATTAATTAATAGCAATAATAATAAGAAAATTTAATGTTATAATATATAAAATAATTTTATATTAAATAAATTTATTTTATATATTTTTAATTAATTATTATAAATATATTATAATAATATAATTATTTTATATATAAATAATTTATGTAATAATTTATATTGTTATTTAAGAATAACTAGTTATATAAATAGAAAGGGACTTTTTAAAATATATAATTTAATTATAATTGTTTATTTTTATATATAAACAATTATAGTCAAACTTAGTAATTTATAGTATAATATCAAGTATAAATAATAATATAGTAATTAATAATTATTTGATAATTTATATATATTATAAATTTATATATGTATATAATTATAAATAACAAATAATTTATTAATTTTTATTTAATTAATAAATATTTGTTTATTTAATTTAGTAATTATTTATTTTAAAATAAATACTAATATTGATATTTTAATTAATAATTTATTAGTATTTACTAAAAATATATATTATAAACTATTTATAATGTTATTAAGTAATTATTTATATAATCTCTTATTAACTTATATTATTTCAATTTAATATTATATACTAAAATAATTAAGTTATAAATATATTAAAATAATATATTATAAATTATTGATACTAAAATTATTCATTTATAATATTATATTAACTATATTATATCAACAATAATTGATAACAATTTATTATTTACCTTAATATAATATATTATATTACAAAATTATAATATAAATATACAACTATTTATAATAATGACTATTAGTTATTATATGAAATTTGGATTAGATCTATTTATAATTATTATTTACAATAATATCTAATAATTTATTAGAATAAATAAATAATTGTTATTTATAAATATTATGATATATTAATTTAATATTAACTTGATTATAATTTATTATAATAATTAATACTAAATTATTAAATTATAATTAATATACTAATTTAAATAACTAATCTATTTACTTTAATAAAAATCAATTAAAATAATTTAACTAATAAAATTAGTATTATTTTATTATAAAATAATTCAATAATATTATTAAATTAGTATTATTTTATTATATTTATTATTAAAAAAGTAACAATTAATTAATTATATTATAATTAAATAAATATAATTATTTATTAATCTTATTAATATTAAAACCAATATCAGAATCTTTTCAAGCCATAATTAATAATTATTTTAGAATAAGTTTATTTATTTATTAGTAATAAGATTTTATTAGTAAACTAGTAAATTTATTTTAATATTTATTAGTAAAAATTTTAAAAATAATTTATTTAAACCAAATCGAGGTAATTCTCTTGCGTTTTCTAGTTCAACATCTCCACAACTTTACCATGCTTGTAATAAGATCATCAACTAGTTCAAATTTTTTCTATTACTAAATCTAAATGCAAATTGTTTTATGCAGGGCCATAATATGATAGTTGTTGAAGCTTATGGACATTATGTTGAGCCATTTGTTGTACAGAACTTATTCATATATTCAAGGGAGACATACTCAGTCTTAGTAAATGCCAATCAAGACCCTACAAGAAATTATTAGATCACATCAAATATTGTTATGCATGTAATTTGACTAGGTATGTCATAACGATTATGACAACTAATCGTATTAAAACTATATTTAATTATTTATTTTCTATTAATTATTCAATGGATATGATCAAGTTATAAATAATTTTATTATACATTTATAATTTTAATTTACAAATAATAAAATTATATATAAATGAATGTTATTATTATTATATATAAAATATGAAGCAATATTTTAGATATTAAATAAATATTTAAATAATAACTATTATTTATAAATATAATATTAATTTATAATAATAAATTACTAATAAATTAATATTTATACTATAAATTAATAACAATAATTAAAATGTTTAAAACATTTATTAAATATTAATAAAAATTAACTTATTAAAGAAATTATATATAAGTTATTCATTATAATAATTATTAATAATTAATTAATAATGATTAATTAACCATCAACATTTCTTCCCCTATTTTCTTGAGCAATAGTAGCATTAAATGATAGAGAAGAACTTATAAATATGCAGTATTTCAAATTTATTTTTCATGATGCTATTTTTGTTGGCTAGAATAAACTTAAGAAACTGGAGTTGCTAAATTAAAGGAAAAGCACAACGGTAGGTTGATACCCCATGACTATTTTTCCTTGATTGCGAATTGATTTTGCATATTTTCATAACAGATAGATTTAAAAATCTATAGCTAGATTTAACAAATGAATGGAGTCGCCACCAATCTTTTATTAGGTGTGATAGGTCACCTAGGGAATCTATCCTTTTTAAGGAACTCCTAAGCTTGACTAAGGGTCCCTAAAAGAATATGTTCGAGTCTACTAACCAGAACAGACTTCGGGAGTTTGGTTACATATAGGAAAGGTTATAGTACCCCCACATGCCTATCCAAGGGATGGTACCATATTATTTCAAATTTATCCTAAGGTTCGAAGTCTAATGGTTTCAAATTTTACGTTAAATATTGGAAACAATTTTTAAGATTCTCCATCAATCTGGTAGAACTTTTAAAAAATACTTCCTCACCTCAAAAGTATTCAAGAATCCCATTTGATTTCTTGAAGAGGCTTTGTCTTCAGAAAAAGATTTATTTATTATTATTTATTATTATCAATTTTCATTGAAAATAAATCTAATTATTCCACCATTTGGGCCAAATTAGAAATATTTTCTCTTTTGAATTTCTAAAATTTTCACCATTTGGGCCTATTTAGAAATTCCCTTTTTTTTTCTTGGAAAGAAAATAATATGACAATTATTTTTATTGAAATTTCATCTAAATTATTCCACAATTTAGGTCAAATTTAGAGAAAATTTTTTACCTAGAAATTTATTAAAAATTTACCATTTGAAATTTCTAAGAATCTCATCTTTATATAATTGTCAAATATTTTCAATCCAAATTTTTATTTGGAAAAGAATACAATTACTTGTATTGAAATTTCATCTAAATCATTCCACCATTTGGGCCAAATTTAAAGAAAATTTCTCACCTAGAGATTTCTTAGAAATTTACCATTTGAAATTTCTAAGAATCTCATCCTTGGCTAATTTGTATTTAATTCCAAAAATTTTATATTTTTATGCTTTTTATGTTTTTAATTTTTTTGTTTGAAAATAAATATTAATTATTTTTATTGAAATTTTATCTATATTATTCCACCATTTGGGACAAATTTAGATAAAATTTCTCACTTAGGAATTTTATAAAAATTTACCATTTGAAATTTTTATAAATTCCATCATTGGATAATTAATATTCATTCCCAAAATTTTTATTTTTACTTTATTTTACTTTATTTTTAACTTAATAATTAAAAAACAAATAAACAAATAAATAAAATACTTAAATAAAATAAATAAGAAAATACCAAAAAAATTTGAAAACGGCTAGGCTTAGGTTGGGAAATGGCTCAGCTTAAGACAAAAATCACAGCTCAAATGCATGGCTCGGAGTCTCGGCTCAACTGGAACCCAGGTGGAGAAACGGGTCACTGGTTCAAGTGCGCTACGGGTCAGATCAAACTTGGCAAAACGCATGGATCATTTAGGTTTACTAACGTAAACACGACGTCATTTTATCAGGGTATAAAAGACTCCCACCTCCATTTTTCATATATTGCCTTATTCCCTCTCTCTCTTCTTTCCCTCTTTTTCTCCTCCTCTCTCTAAACAATCCTAGATTTCGGTTGAATTTCTATCAAAATCTGGAAAAAACTGTCAAAATCTTCAAATCTAGTTGGAAAACTCGTCGAAAAATTCAAAGTTTGTCAAAAAATTTCGTCAGATTCTGGAAAATTTTTGGAAATTTTTCAGAAAAAAACTCCAAAAATTTTCCATGGCTCACTCTGTTGAGCTTGTTTCCTGCATTCATCAAACAAAGCTTCTACTTGTGCTGTGCATTGATCCACCATCTCTTGTAGCATTGGTTATGTTCATGTGCCCTAGCAGTGACCTTTTGTTCTTCCTCCACCCTCGCTTTTAACAATTCATTTTCTTTTAAAACCCAAGCAAGCTCGGGTGTGACTGATGAGTGTGTCATGTCTAGATCATTAAATAAGGCTCTCCATTGATCTTTTTGCTCTGTGAGACTTTGGATTTTTAGTTCTTGAAGTCATGAACACTCTCCCATTTCTATCTTCAATCGCTTGTTTCCTTGTTCTAACTCGTCTTTCTCAGATTGGAGTTTTCTTTTAGTTGTTTTCATTTTAAGCAAAGGATCTTGAAGAATGGGTTTTGGGGAATTTTTTCTATTCATCTAAGCTTATTTCAAATAAAATAATACAAATTTATTAATATTAAGACAATTAATAAGTAAAAGATTTAAAAATAAATCTGTTTACCAAACAAGTTCTAATCATTATGGCTATTTGAGCAATTATTTATTTCAACATGTTATGATTTTTTGTTTTGTCATATAATAATTATTTCTGTTCATGCAAGTTTATTCGAATTAAAATAATATTAATTAATTAATATTTTTACAATTAATAAGTAAAAGATTTTAAAAAATAAATATATTTACAAAACAAGTTCAAACAGTCATTAATATTTCAATAATTATCTATTTCAAATCATTATGACCTTTTCTTTTCTAAAAAAACACTTGTTTCAATTCATATAAGCTTATTTGAATTAAGATAATACTAATTTATTAATATTCCAAAAATTAATGAGTGAGAGAATTAAAAAAAGAATATGTTTACTGAATAAGTTCAAATAGTTATGACTATGTAAACAATTATCTATTTCAAAACATTACGACCTTTTGTTTTGTCATAAAACAATTAGCTTTGTTCATGCAAGCTTATTTCAAATAAAATAATTTAAATTTATTAATATTCCAAAAATTAATACGTAAAATTTTAAAATAAATATGTTTTTGAACATGTTCAAATAGTTATGACCTTTATTTTGCTATACAACCAATTTTTCTAGTCATAAAAGCTGTTTCGAAATAAAATAGTACTAATTTAGGTAAATTTCAAATTAATAAGTAAAAGATTTAAAAATAAATCTGTTTACCGAGCAGGTTCAACAATTTTACTATTTGAATAATTATTATTTCAAATCGTTATGATATGTTTGTTTTTGTCATAAAACAATTTTTTTCTATTCGAGATAGAATAAATATTTAGATAATAATAAAAATAACTTTATTTAAAACTGAAATAAATTGTTTATTAATGAAAACAAAAGGTCTAATGATTTTAAATTAGATAATGGTTCAAATAGTTATAACTATTTGAACTTGCTCGATAAACAAATTTATTTTTTTAAATTTCTTGCTTATTAATTTTTTGAATGTTAATAAAATTATATTATATTATTTCAAATTAGCTTGTATGTACTAAAAAAATTTTAAGAATCATTAATTAATAATTGTATTAATAATTAACAATATTATTAATGGCTATTGAATAAATTATTAATATTATTAATATATTTAATAATCCAATTAAAATTTAACATATATTAATTTTCTATTATAATTATAACAAATATTAATAATTAATTATAATTAATAAGGATTATAATTAATACAAATAAATCTCTTACTTATTAATACGCAATTATTTGAATTATCATGCAAAAAACAAATATTAAAAAATAAATATTTTTATTGACCAAGTTTAAATAATTATGACTATTTGAACATTTAAATATTAGTTATTTAAATGTATAAATTACTATTTAATAAAGATTAAAATATTAATTATAATTATTAAATAAATTATAATAGATTAAAATTAGTATTATTATAATAATTAAAATTATCCTAATAATATTATTATATAATTACTATATAATAAATTTAAATAACTACAATTAAATACTAATTAATACTTTATTAATAATTAAGATAATAATATATTTATAATAATATAATTATTTAGTTTTATATTTAATTAATTAATGATTATCTATTTACTTAATTATTTATTTTTAATTTAAATAATTGCAATAGTTTTGACTTATTTAAATCATCCAAAATAAATTAATAGAAAGCTTGTATTATATTTAATCATCTATTAATATATTTTAAATTGATTACTAAAATTAAATGAAATAATATTTAAAATAAATAATTTATTAGTCATGAATTATTATTTAAATAAATTATTATTATCTTTATTTAATTATTAATTTATTAAATATAAATTGTTATTATATATTAAATAATATTTAATAATATTACAATAATATTGAATTATAATCATGATTATAATAATTTAATATGATTATGTATTAATTATACATATTCAAAGGAAATTATTCTAATTTAATATTAATTATAATAGTTATTCAAATAATATTTTAATTTATTAAAATATAAAAAATTTAGATATTAAATTAATAATTAATTTATTTTAATTAATAGTTAATATTCAATAAAATAAATTAATTATTAATTTAATATCTAAATTTATTATATTTTAATAAATTAAAATATTATTTGAATAACTATTATAATTAATATTAAATTAGAATAATTTCCTTTGAAGCGTTTTGACATGCACTTAATAATAATTGCTTTTGCAATCTCAACTGACTCCCTTGGTTCTTTCAAGATTACTTCATCATGAACTTGTTTTTTTAAGGATGTTATTTCCAGAAAAAGTGCAGGACAATGACTTTATAAAGAGCCACATCCAAATAGTAACTTATGAAATGAGATTTAAAAATATTTAACATTTAATTATAACTATAATTTATTTGTTAATTATATTTAAATTTTACAATTTAATATTACTTAAATTAATATTATTATATTTAAAATATTGCTTGAATAAATAAAAATATTAAAATAATTTAATAAATATTGGTCATTGTAAACAAATTAATAATAATTTATTATAATATTCGAATAATTTGAATTGTAAATAAAATTGCTAATTATAAGAATATAACAATTAAGAATAAGATGAATAATATTCAACTAGTTGTTTTATTTTGAATATAAATAATATATAAATATTAATTAGATATTCCTTGTAATTCAAAAACAAGTGTTTTGTGACAAAATAAAAGGTCATAATAATTTAAAATAGATAATTGTTCAAATAGTCATAACTATTTACAATGGTCAGGCCAACAGATTCAATTTTTAAATTTGTTAATTGTTAGAATATTAATAAATTAGCATTACTTTATTCCGAATAAGACTATATCAATAGAAATAATTGTTTTATGACAAAACAAAGGGTTATAACAATATGAAATAAATAATTGTTAAATTGTTATAACTAATTGAACTAGTTTGGTAAATAAATTTATTTTTTAAATCTCTTATTAATTTTCAAAATATTAATAAATTAATATTATTTTATTCTAAATAAAATTATATTAACAAAAACATTTGTTTTATGACAAAATAAAAGAATATAACGATTTGAAATAGATAATTATTCATATAGCCTTAACTATTTGAACTGGTTCAACAAATAAATTTATTTTTCAAATCTCTTAATTATTAATTTTCATAATATTATTAGATTAGTATTATTTTCTTTTGAACAAGCTTGTATGAACATAAATAATTGTTTTATGACAAAACAAAAGGTTATAATGACTTGAAATATATAATTGTTTAAATAGTCGTAATTATTTGAACTAGTTTAGTAAACAGACAATCTCCTACTTATTAATTTTTGAAATATTAATAAACTAGTATTATTTTATTCTAATTAGGCTTGTATGATGAAAAACAATTGTTTTATGACAAAACAAAAGTTCAAAATGATTTGAAATAGATAATTGTTCAAGTGGCCATAACTATTTGAACTGATTTGATAAAATGATTTATGTTTTAAATCTCCAACTTCTTAATTTTTGAAATATTAATAAAGTAATATTATTTCTCAATTTTTGAAATATTGATAAAGTAATATTATTTTTATTTTAGATAAGCTTTTATGAAATGAAACAATTGTTTTATAAAACAAAAGACATAACAATTTTAAAATGATAATTGCTTAAATAATCATTAAACAAATTTATTTTTTAATTCCTTATTTATTAATTTTCTGAATGTTAATAAAATAGTATTATTTTATTTCGAATAAGCATGTATGAACTGAACAATTATTTTATGACTAAACAAAAGGTCATAATGATTTGAAATAAATAATTATTATAATAGTCTTAACTATTTGAACTGGTTCAACAAATACATTTATTTTTTAAATCTTATTAATTTTTAGAATATTATTAGTTTAGCAATATTTTACTCCAAATAAGTTTGTATGGACATAAACAATTGTTTTATGACAAAACAAAGATCATACCAATTTGAGATAGATAATTATTCAAATAGTCATAACTATTTGAATTGGTTCGGTAAATAGATATAGTTTTTAAATCTCTTATTAATTTTCAAAATATTATTAAATTAGTATTATTTTATTTTGAATAATTTTGTATGAATAGAAACAATTGTTTTATTACAAAACAAAGGATCATAACGATTTAAAATAAATAATTATTTAAATAATCATAATTATTTGAACTTACTCGGTAAACAAATTTATTTTTAAATATTTTAGTTATTAATTTTTGAAATTTTAATAAATTAGTATTATTTTATTTCAAATAAGCTTTTATGAATAGAAACAACTGGTTTATGACAAAACAAAAGGTCATAATGATTTGAATAGATAATTATTCAAATGGTCATAATTATTTTGAACGTGTTCAAAAAACAAATTTATTTTATATATTTTTACTTATTAATCTTTGGAATATTAGTAAATTTATATTATTTTATTTGAAATAAGCTTGTAAGAACAGAAACAATTGTTTTATGACAAAACAAAAGGTCATAACAATTTGAAATAGATAATTGTCCAAATAGTCATAACTATTTGAACTTGTTGGTAAATAGATTCATTTTTTAAATCTCTTACTCATTAATTTTTGGAATAGTAATAAGTTAGTATTATTTTATTCGAATAAGCCTATATGAATTGATATAATTGTTTTATTGCGAAACAAAAGGTCATAATGATTTGAAATAGATAATTATTCAGATAGTTATTACTATTTGAACTTGTTTGGTAAACATATTTATTTTTAAATCTTTTACTTATTAATTGTTGAAATATTAACAAATTAATATTATTTTAATCCAAATAAGCTAATATGAACAAAAGTAATTGTTTTATGACAAAACAAAAGGTTATAATGATTTGAAATAAATAATTGTTCCAATAGTCATAACTATTCAAAATTATTCGGTAAACAGATTTGAAATAAGCTTGTATGAATAGAAAAAATTATTTTATGACAATACAAAAGGTTATAGCAATTTGAACTAGATAATTGTTCAAATAGCCATAATTATTTGAACTTGTTCAGTAAACATATTTATTTTTTAAATCTCTCACTTATTAATTTTTGGAATATTAATAAATTAGAATTATGTTATTTTGAATAAGCTTGTATGAACAAAAACAATTGTTCTGTGAGAAAACAAAAGGTCATAACAATTTGAAATAGATAATTGTTCAAATAATCATAATTGTTTGCACTGGTCAAGCCAAAAGATACATTTTCTAAATCCATTACTTCTTAATTTTCAAAATATTAATAAATTAGCATTACTTTTATTTCGAATAAGATTATATGAACAGAAACAATTGTTTTATGATAAAACTAATGGTCATAACAATTTGAAATAAATATTGGTCAAATAGTTATAGCTAATTAAAATGGTATTGCAAACAGATTTATTTTTTAAATCTTTTACATATTAATTTTTGAAATATTAATAAATTAATATTATTTTATTCCAAACAAACTTATATGAACAAAAACATTTGTTTTATGACAAAACAAAAGGTAATAACAATTTTAAATAGATAATTATTCAAATAATCATAATTATTTGAAATAGTTTTGTAAATAGAATTGTTATGACTTTTTGTTTTGTAATAAAACAATTGGTTCTGTTCATACAAGCTTATTCGAATTAAAATAATATTAATTTATTAATATTTTGACAATTAACAAGTGAAAGATTTAAAAAATAAATATGTTTACCAAACAAGTTCAAATAGTGAATACTATTTGAATAATTATCTATTTCAAATAATTGTGACCTTCTATTTTGTAATAAAATAATTGTTTCAGTGAACATAAGCTTATTTGAAATAAAATAGCTCTAATTTATTAATATACCAAAAATTAATGAGTAAGAGAATTAAAAAAATGAATCTATTTACCGAACAAGTTCAAATAGTTATGACTATCTAAATAATTATCTATTTCAAAACATTATGACCATTTGTTTTGTCATAAAATAATTAGTTTTGTTCATGCAAGCTTATTTCGAATAAAATAATATAAATTTATTAAAACTCCAAAAATTAATAAATAAAAATTTAAAAAATAAATATGTTTTTTGAACACATTCAATAGTCATGACTATTTGAACAATTATCTATTTCAAATTGTTATGACAATTTGTTTTGTCATAAACCAATTATTTCTATTCATACAAGCTTATTCGAAATAAAATAATATTAATTTATTAATATTTTTAAAATTAATAAGTAAAAGATTTAAATAAGAAATTTGTTTACCGAGCAAGTTCAAATAGTTATTACTATTTGAACAATTATATATTTCAAATCTCTATGATCTTTTGTTTTGTCATAAAACAATTGTTTCTATTCACACAAATTTATTTGGAAAAAATAATACTAATTTATTATTATTCTAAAAATTAATAAGTTAGAGATTGAAAAAATAAATCTGTTTACCGAACAAGTTTAAATAGTCATGTCCATTTGAACTGTTATTTATTTCAAATCATTATGACATTTTGTTTTATTATAACATAATTGTTTCTATTCATACAAAATTCTTCAGAATAAAATAATACCAATTTATTACTATTTCAAAAATTAATAAGGATTTAAAAATCAATGTATTTTTTGAAGCAGTTTAAATAGTTAAGACTATTAGAACAATTATCTATTCCAAATTATTATGATCTTTTGTTTAGTCAAAAAATAATTGTTTTAGTCCATACATGCTTATTCGAAATTTAGTAATACTAATTTATTAAAATTTAGAAAATTAATAAGAATTTTTTTTTTTAAAAAATCTATTTACCGAATAAGTTCAAATAGTTATAACTATTTGAATAATTATCTATTTAAAATCGTTATGACCTTTTATTTTATTATAAAACAACTGTTTCAGTACATAAAAGTTTTTCCAAAATAAAATAATATTGCTTTATTAATATTTCAAAAATTAGGAAGTTGGAGTTTTAAAAAATAAATCAGTTTATCAAATTATTCAAATAATTATAGTCATTTGAATAATTATCTATTTCAAATCGTTATGAACTTTTGTTTTGTCATAAAAAAATTGTTTTTCATCATACAAGCCTATTTGGAATAAAATAATACTAATTTACTAATATTTCAAAAATTAATAAAAGATTTAAAAAGCTAATCTATTTACTGAACCAGTTCAAATAGTTATGACTATTTGAACAATTATATATTTCAAATTGTTATAACCTTTTTTTATCTCATAAAATAGTTATTTCTATTCACACAAGTTTATTCGAAATAAAATAATATTAATATAATAATATTATGAAAATTAATAACAAAGAGATTTAAAAAATAAATTTGTTTACTGAACTAGTTTAAATATTTAAGGCTATATGAACAATTCTTTATTTCAAATCGTTATGACCTTTTGTTTTGTCGTAAAACAATTTTTTCATTTCTTAGTAACTTATTCATAATAAAGTAAAAAAAATTTATTAATATTTGAAAACTTAATAAGCAAGAGATTTAAAAAACAATTTAGTTTGCCTAACCAGTTCAAATAATTATGACTATTTGAACAATTATCTATTTCAAATCATTATGTTCTTTTATTTTGTCATAAAACAAATGTTTTTGTACATATAAGTTTGTTTGGAATAAAACAATATTAATTTATTAATATTTTGAAAATTAAGAAGTAAGAAATTTAAAAAGTAAAACTGTTTACTAAACTAGTTCAATTAGTTATAACTATTTGAACAATTATTTATTTCAAATCATTATGACCATTTGTATTGTCATACAATAATTATTTCTGTTCATACAGTCTTATTCGGAATAAAGTAATACTAATTTATCAATATTTTGAAATTAATAAGCAATAGATTTAAAAAATGAAGCAATTGGCCTAACCAATGCAAATAGTTATGATTGTTTGAATAATTATCTATTTCAAATCATTATAACCTTTTGTTTTATTACAAAACAATTGTTTCATCACAAAAAAATTGTTTCTGTCTTAACTAGCTTATTTGAAATAATATAATTCTATTTTATTAATATTCTAAAAATTAATAAGAGATTTAAAAAATGAATCCATTTATCAAACAAGTACAAATAATTATGACTATTTGAATAATTTATCTATTTCTAATCACTATAACCTTTTGTTTTGTCCTAAAACAAAATTTTCTATTCATACAAGCTTATTTCAAATAAAATTATACAAATTTATTAATATTCGACAACTAATAAGTAAAAGATTTAAAAAATAAATCTATTTATCGATTAAGTTTAAATAATTATGACTATTTGAACAATTATTTATTTCAAATTGTTATGACTTTTTGTTTTCTCATGACACAATTTAATATTTATTAATTGAAATAGTCAATTATTATAACACTTAACTTTATATTTAATTAAATAATAATTTAATAAAGATTAAAATTAAATAGTTTTGATAAAAATTTAGATAAGTATTAGGATAGTTAATTATTTTAATTAATTAAGATAATAATATAGTTATTTTTTGAGAATAAATAATAATTATCCAATGATGAAATTTTTAGAAATTTCAAATATTAGTATCTTATTATTTAAAATTAAACAAATTGAAACTTAAATTAGAATAATATTCAAATAGTTATGAATATTTGAATGCATTGACATAACTATATTTATTGTTATAAATAATTTTTAATTAGCTACTTAATAAATCAAATAATATATATTTAACAAAATAGCTACAATTAACACAAATATTAATTATTAATTAAAAATAAATTATAATAAAAAATAAACTATTTGTTATGTAATATAATTATATTACATAATTATATAAATTTATAAGCAATCTAATAAATTTATTCATAATTAATAAATAATTATAAATTAATATAAATCATAAAAATTAATATTTAAATCTATTTACCGATTAATAATTATATTCTAAATAAAAGCTTTAAATTTGTCCTAAGATCTTATAACTACTATTAGCTAATTTATCATAAATAAATTTAATTCAAATTGAATTATCTAATAATATATATATAATAATAATTAAATAAGAATATTAAATTCTTAGTTATAATCTATACAGTTATAATTAATTTAATTAAATAATTTTAATTATCAATTAATTTATAATTAATAAAAACTATAACTATTTCTATAGTTTATTTATTTATTATTTATAAATATTTAATTAACTTAATTCAGTTAATTTTAATAAATTAAATTATTTCTTAGTTATAATTATTATTATAAATACTTATAATTTATTATTAATTATCTAAATATTGATTTTAATTTAAATATTTTAATTATTGATTTTTATTAATTAATAGATATCTAAAAAGATTTATTTTTTAGATCTATTATTAATTTTTAAAATATTAATAGAGTAGTATTAATTTATTCCAAACAAACTTAGATGGACAAAAACATTTTTTTATAACAAAAAAAAGGTCTAATGATTCAAAATAAATAATGTTCAAATAATCATAATTATGAACTCGTTAATGGTAAGCAGAAATTATTTATTAAATCTCTTATAAATTTTTGACAATATAATAAATTCATTTTATTTTATTCTGAGTAAGCTAGTATGAATTGAAAATTTTGTTTTATGACAAAAACAAAAGATCAGTAACTATTTAAATAGATAATTGTTCATATGTCTAACTATTTAAACTGGGATTCAGCAAATAAATTTATTTTTTAAATCGCTTATTAATTTTCAAAGTATTATTAGATTAGTATTATTTTATTTTGAATAAGTTTGTATGAACATGAATAATTGTTTTATGACAGAACAAAAAGGTTTATTTTTTAAATAACTGATTTAAACTGTACATTGGTTCAAATAGTCATAACTATTTAAACAGGTTTGATAAATAAATTTATTTTTTAAATTTCTTACTTATTAACTTTTGAAAGATTAATAAATTAATATTATTTTATTTTGAAGCTTGTCTGATAAAAAACAATTGTTATATGACCAAACAAAAGGTAATATTGATTTCAAATAGATAATTATTGAAATAGCCATAATTATTTGAACTAGTTCGGTAAACAAAATCATTTTTTAAATCACTTACTTATTAATTTTTGGAATATTAATAAATTACTATTATTTTATTTTGAAAAAGCTTGTATGAATTGAGACAATTGTTTTATGACAAAACAAAAGATCATAATGATTTTAAATAGATAATTGCTCAAATAGTCATAACTATTTGAATTTGTTAAGTAAACAAATTAATTTTTTTAAACTCTTACTTATTAATTTTTGAAATATTAAGAAATTAGTATTATTTTATTTTGGATAAGCTTCTATGAACTAAAACAATTGTTTTTTGTCAAAACAAAAGGTCATAACGATTTTAAATAAATAATTGTTCAAATAGTCATAACTATTTGAATTTGATCGATAAACAGATTTATTTTTTCATTTCTTTTGCTTATTAATTTTGTGAATGTTAATAATAAAAAATTTTAAATTTTAAATATTTAAATTAAAATATTTAATTTTTACTATTTAATTATCGATATTTATTAATAAATAAGCTATGAAATAATAATATAATTTATGAATTTTGTTAAAAATTATTCAAAATAATCATAAATATTTTAAAATGTATATTTGATATTTTATGATAAATTATTGATAATTAAAATAGATAATTATTCAAAAATTCAATATTTGAGACAAGGCAAATACTAATTTATTAACATTTCAAAAATGAATGAGTAAAAGAATTTAAAAAAATGAATTTGTTTACTAAAAAAGTTCAAATAGTTATGACTATCTAAATAATTATCTATTTTCAACACATTATGACTTTTTGTTTTGTCATAAAGTAATTGGATCTATTCATAAAAGCTTATTTCAAATAAAATAATATAAATTTATTAATATTCAAAAAATTAATAAAATAATTTAAACAATAAATTTATTTTTCTAAACACATTTAAATAGTTATGACTATTTATTTTGTGATAAATCAATTATTTCTGTTCATACAAGCTTATTCAGAATAAAATAATATTAATTTATTAAAATTTCAAAAATTAATAAGTAAAAGATTAAAAAAAATCTGTTTATCAAGCGAGTTCAAATAGTTATGACTATTTGAAAAAATATTTATTTCAAATCATTATGATCTTTTCTTTGGTCATAAAACAATTGTTTCTATTCATAAAAGTTTATTTGAAATAAAATAATATTAATTTATTAATATTCTAAAAATTAATAAGTTGGATATTTAAAAAATAAATCCATTTAGCAAACAAGTTCAAATAGTCTGTCCATTTGAACTGTTATCTATTTCAAATCATTATGGCATTTTGTTTTGTTGTAAAATAATACCAATGATTTAGAATAATTGGTATTCATACAAAATTATTCAAAATAAAATAATACTAATTTATTACTATTTAAAAAATTAGTAAGGATTTAAAAATAAATGTGTTTGTCGAATCAGTTCAAATAGTTAAGACTATTAGAATAATTTTTTATTTCAGCTCATACATGCCAATTTGAAATATAATAATACTAATTTATTAACATTTAAAAAATTAATAAGCAAGAAATTAAAAAACATAAATCAGTTTACTGAACAGGTTAAAATTGTTATGACTATTTGAACAATTATATATTTAAAATCATTATGACCTTTATTTTATCATAAAACAATTTTTTCAGTGCATAAAGGCTTATTCAAAATAAAATAATATTACTTATTAATATTTCAAAAATTGATAAGTTAGAGATTTAAAAAATAAATTAGTTTATCAAATCAGTTCAAATAATTACAACCATTTAAATAATTATCTATTTCAAATCATTATAAACTTTTGTTTCGTCATAAACCAATTGTTTTTTTTTATCATACAAGCCTATTCGGATTAAAATAAAACTAATTTGCTAGCATTTTAAAAATTAATAAGTAGGAGATTTAAAAAATAAATCTGTTTACCGAACCAGTTCAAATAGTTATGACTATTTGAGCAATTATATATTTTAAATTATTATAACATTTTGTTATGTCATAAAACAATTATTTCTATTCATACAAGTTTATTAAAAATAAAATAATACTATTGTAATAATATTCTAAAAATAAATATCTAAGAGATTTAAAAAATTAAATAAATTAGAATATATTTAATTATAATTAAATATTAATTAAATAAACTAATAATTAAAAGATTAAATTTAATTAATTTTAAATAATTATTGTTATAATTTATAATTTAATTATAAGCAATCTAATTATTTAGTTTTGTATAATATTAGCTGAATGAAGTAGATATTTTTACTTAATTATTATTATATATTTATATAATTAATATTATATTAATTTATAATATTAATAATTAATTAAAAAACCAATTAGATTTATAATCAATATTATCTCGATATTAATTTTAATATATAATAATTTTAAATTATTATATAATCTTTATAATAATTCTTATAATATTAATAATTAATATAATTTATTCAATTAAACAATAATATTAATAATTTATATTCTTATTGTTTTATTATATAATAATTATTAATGAGCTGTAGATCATATAATACTTTTTATTATAATTGATAAGAATAATATATATAATTAATATAATTATATATAATAATATTTCATTAATTAATATTATTAACCATCTTATATAACATAAGTTACATCATGTGAACCAAGACTATTAGTTTGCAATAAAACTATCAATTGATGCTTGATCTAGCCTTTCATCCCTTATGAGAAAAATGGCATTGGAAGCACAGGAATTGCATCAAGGTAAGTTTATCCAATGCTATTCAGGCCTCAGATACGAACTCATCAACTAGATTTTACGATTTCCTTCCTTTAAGAAATCCAAGTTTTTCCAAAGAATAATGTTGATATGTTATTCAGAAAGAAAAAAAGCACTGATAATGCAAGGTAGTTGGTGTTTCATTGTATATCTTTCGATTCTAAATTCTGGTCTGCCATATTCTTAATTATAGATTCTTCCATAGTTCCATTTACCTTATTAGTACAATGTATTGGAATTCTGAGCTCAACATGTTCAATTAACATGATCATAAATATAGAAAGTTAAAATTTAGAATGAAACATCAATTATGAATAGGAGAATTTTCATTTTGATATGCTGCTCTTGCTTGATTTCGTCTTTCACTTTCTCATCTAATTTTTATTGAATTATTTAAAATAGATAATAACAATTAAAAATGACCTTTTTAATCACTAAAAAAACAATTATAAAACTTATATGCTTGATAATGGGTTAGGGTAATAATTCAAATTATTACTAAAAAATTCCATCATTTGACCAATTATTAGTTTCTATTTTTGAATCAATTATTTTATACAATCATTTGATTAACTTTAATATTGGTTAGTTCAAATTATATCCTTTTTAATGAAATGGTTTAGGATTTTAATTATAAACAACACAATAAAACTTAAAAGATATATATATCTTAATTTATTGTTATATATATAAAAGTTTCAAGCCTTAGTTAATTGTTTTAATAATAAACAGTAAAAAAACTTAATGTACAATAATATTTGAATTTTCTCTCCATATTCTTTAATATCTGACTCAATTGTATGAAAATTCTAATTGAATTTCATTTTCACCAATAAATTAGAGACTAAAGACCTACATTGTTATTAATCTTATCTAAGAAAATTTGTATCAACAATTAGTTTGAATTAATTTACTTTTCAATCTTATAAAATGGATATCTCTAAGTTTACTGAAGTTAACAAAATTGAATTGAACTTTAAATAATTATCAATCATTATTTTAATATTTAATTCTTTATGAGCAGTTTTTCAATATACATTTAGTTTTACTTTTAGTTTTCCACACAGTTTTATTTCTTAGTTTTTCCACATGGTATGAGAACCAGGACTTTCTTTCCATTGCCCTTTACTAATTTGTCACGTGGAAGGCTTCTTTCCTCTTCACCTACACGTAATGGGGGCCTGTTAAAAGTTTAAATAACTAATATTATATCTAAATATTATTTAATTTTTATTTTAATATTAATAATTTAATGAGTTTATTATACAAGCACATAATTACTTGTATAATTCTTTATGAGCAGTTTTTCAATACACTTTTAGTTTTACTTTTAGTTTTTTGCACAGTTTTATTTCTTAGTTTTTCCACATGGTATGAGAGCCAGGACATTTTCTCCATTGCCCTTTCCTAATTTGTCACGTGGAAGGCTTCTTTCCTCTTCACCTACATGTAATGGGGGCCTGTTAAAGGTTTAAATAACTAATATTATATCTAAATATTATTTAATTTTTATTTTAATATTAATAATTTAATAAGTTTATTACACAAGCACCTTAGGTTTATACAGCTCTAACTAGTGAGTAAACTAGGAAACTAAATCTTCCTAAAACTAATCCTACAATTAAGGTATTGTCTATTCTAATTTTTTATCCTTAATTCTAGAGATACAAATATAAATATATAGATTATAAGGTTACAACCAACTATAAATAAGTGTTTTTCCACAAATAGCAAATCAAAGAAGAGATTTTACTCTCTACACATAATAAAAAAAAAACTAATGGATTTGGTATAATTACCTAAATCACTCGTTATTCTAAAAATAAGAGACTTAACTAAAATAGACAAAGTCAACTAATCAAGCGATAATGAATATTAGATTTTCACAAAAGTTAATAGGGTATACTTGATGGAAAATTATGAGACATTTTGAGATTAATATCAAATAAAAGAAACCTAAATTTTGTAAGCTGTTTGAGGGCTTCATAATACTTGTTGAATAATCCTGATAAAAGGTAGGTTTAATAACCAATAATTCATATTTAATTATAATTAATTAAATTATAATAATTAATAATTCTAATTAATTAATATTCCAAAATTAATAAGTAAAAGATTTAAAAAATTAATTTGTTTACCGAGTGAGTTCAAATAGTTATGATTGTTTGAACAATTATTTATTTTAAATCATTATGATCTTTTGTTTTGTTATAAAACAATTGTTTCTATTCATATAAGTTTGTTTGGAATAAATTAATACTAATATATTAACATTCTAAAAATTAATAAGTTGAAGATTTAAAAAATTAATTAGTTTACTGAACCGGTTCATGTCCATTTGAACTATTATCTATTTCAAATTGTTATGACATTTTTATTTTGTTGTAAAACAATTGTTTCTTATCGATCAAGTTGAAATAGTTATGACTATCTAAACAATTATCTATTTCAAAACATTATGACATTTTGTTTTGTCATAAAACAATTGGTTATGTTCATGCAAGTGTATTTTGAATAAAATAATATAAATTTATTAATATTCCAAAAATTAATAAGTAAAATTTTAGAAAATAAAGCTATTTTGTTAAATTAATTTAAAATGATAATTTTAAAATAATTCATAAATTATTATTGATAATTTCAATAATTATAATATTTTTATTAAAATTATTATTCTTATATAATATAGTTATTATATATAGTAATAATTAATTGTTCTAATTAATATTTAAATTAATTACATTATTAAAACTAATCATTATTATTTAATAGATTATAATTTTATTAAGAAAATTATTTGTTCAATATGCTTATTTATTAAACCCAATTATTGGATAATAATTATATATTATATTAATTAAACCATAATTATTAGATAAATTATATTATGATTAAGGTTGTATGATAATAAAATAAAGATATTAATATGAATTATTGATTTTAATTTAATATAACTAATAAATAAATAATTATATTTATTAATTTCAAAATATTTAACAAATATTTTAATAATTATTATTAAATATATTTTTACTAGTTATATTTAATGCTATAATATATATTAATTTTAAATATTAAATCTAATGTATTTATTAATTAAAATTAAAATATTGTTATAATTAAATAATAATCTAATTTAATTATAATATATAATTAATTAAAATTTAATATAAATATTTAAATTTTAAATATTAAAATTAATATATATTGTTCTAATATATTAATTTGTTTAAATTAAAAATAAATATTTCAATAGCTTAATAATTAATACAAATAAATCTAATTATTTAATCTAATTATTAATAAAGTATTAATTAGTTTATATACATATGACAATATAAACTATTACATAATTAATTAATATTAATTGATTAGTATTAAACTATAATACATTGAATCATTAAAATTATAATTATTATTGTTTAATTAATTATTAACTATTTGACTTAAATAAAAGTTTACTAATTTGACTATTAATTACGACTTTAATAAATATTTAATTTATTAATTAAACTATAATTAAATTATTAGCTTATAATAATAATATAAATTGTTTATATTAAATTTATATTATTATTATTCAAATATTAATCAACTTTAAATTTTATATTATTAATATAATATTATATTATATAATAAACTTACTAATATTATTATTAGTAATATTTTGTTATTACTTAAATATTTAATTCCAAATGTAAATAGTTACTATATTTTTATTTGGAATTAAATAAATCATAAAAATCAAATTGTACTAATTTATAATTAATAATTTAAAATAAAAATCAAATTGTAATAATTATAATCTTATTTAAATATTAGGAGATTATAAATTTAGTATAATAAATTTATTATAATTTAAAGTAAGTATTAATATTAATCATTATCTAAATAACAAATAGATAGGGCACGATAGATATTAATATTATTAATTAAAAATTAATGAATTATAATTATATAGTATAATAATTATTTAAATAAACTAGTTAAATAATAATAAATTATTATAATTATCTATATTGCCATGCTTATTTAATTATAATTGAATTAAACTAGTAATAACAAATTATATTTGATATAGTATATTAAAATTCAAAAAATTAATAAGCAAGAAATTTTAAAAAATAAATTTGTTAACTAAACAAGCTCAAATAGTTATGACTATTTTAATTATTTTATTGGTTAAAATATATATATAATTTATAATATAATTAATAATTATATTAATAATTAAAAATATTATTGGTTTTAGATTTAAATAATAATAATACTTAATTATTAAATAATTAAATTAATATATAGATTAATAAAAATAACCTTTTATTTTAGTAATTAATATACAATTGATCTAATAAAATAATAGTAATTATATTATAATAATAAATTAATTATTATTAATTTAATATATAAATGTTAATTATAGATATTAAATATTATATATTAATCCTAATAATTAATAATTATATAACAATTTTTACTTAATTAGTATAATAATTATATTATTATAATAATTAATTGAAATGTTTATCATATTAATAGTTAATAATTATAAATTAATATTATATATATATATTAATAGTTTGTTATTAAACTATTATATAACAATTATATAATTAATTAACTTATTAAACTAATATCTAATTAACTATTATTTAATTTATATTTAATTAAAGTTTAATTATTTAATAACTAATATTTTAATCTTCAAATAGTATTATTATTTAATAATAATTTAGTTTAATTACTATCAATAATTGTTAAGTTATAAAAATATATTTATTATTAATATTTGAATTAATAAATTAGTATTATTTTATTTTGAATAAACTTATATGATAAAAAATAATTGTTTTATGATAAAACAAAAGGTGATAATGATTTGAAATCGATAATCATTCAAATGGCCATAATTATTTTAACTGATTCGATAAACATATTTATTTTTTAATTTTTTTACTTATTAATTTAGAAAATATTAATAAATTAGTATTATTTTATTCCGTCTAAGCTTGTATTAATTGAAACAATTATTTTATGACAAATCAAAAGGTAATAATGATTCTAAATAGTAATAATTTTTATACTAATTTATTAATATTTATTATTATTAATATTAAAATAAATATTTTGAATACATTGAGTCATTGATTCAGATAATTATTACTATTTAGAATCATAATTAAGTATCATAATAAAATTATTAATTAAAATATTAAATTAAATTATATTTGATCCATTTTATAATTAATAAATATAATTATTACTAGTTCATATTAATTTATTTTATTTTGAATAAAATTATTATAAGGAAATATTATTCAAAATAATATACTAATAATAGATCTATTTGAATTAAATTTATATATTTAATTATAATAAACATTTTATAATTTATACTTATTAATATAATTAAATCCCTTAAGAAATTATTAATTATATTCATATAAACTAATGTTTAAAATAATTCATAATCAATTATAATTAATTAATAATATTAATAAATAAATTATTTATATAAATTATTTAATAATTTACAAATTGTTTAATAACTGATAGATTTAAAAAATAAATTTGTTTACCAAACCAATTTAAATAGTTAAGGCTATATTAATAATTATCTATTTCAAATCATTATGACCTTTTGGTTTGTCGTAAAATAAATGTTTTTGTTCATATAAGTTTGTCCAAAATAAAATAATATTAATTTATTAATATTTCAAAAATTAATAAGAGATTTACTAAATAAATCTATTTACCATACTAGTTCAATTAGTTATAACAATTTGAACATTTATTTATTTCAAATCGTACTAAATTAATAATTTGTTAATAAATTTGAACCATAGCTTTTGTAATTTAGACTTATTAAAAGTTTTTTTGATTGAGTTGTATTAAAAAATAGCAAAAATAATTAGAAAAATTATACCTTTTAAAATCTCTTAGTTATTAATTTTTTATATTTGAAATCTTATAATTCAAATATTTAGAACTATTTGAATATTATTCTAATTTAAGTTTAAATTTGTTTAATTTAAAAATTAAATATTTAATTTCAAATCTATTTTAAAGTAAAAATATTTAAAGATTTGTTTTGTCATAAAACAAATTGCTTTTGTTAATATAAGTTTGTTTGAAATAAAATAATATTGTTTTATTAATATTTAGAAAATAAATCTGTAAGAGATTTAAAAAAAAATCTACTTACCAAACCATTCCAAATAGTTTTAACTATTTCAATAATTATTTATTTCAAATCGTTATAACCTTTTTATTTTATCATCAAACAATTGGTTATGTTCATACTATTTTATTTAGAATAGTTAAATTTATTAGAATTTAAAATATAGATTATTAATGTAAATTTAATAATTCATATTTAAAAAGTAAACTAATAATATTTTTAATTATTATTATGATACTTAATAATAATAATTGTTTATTTATAATTATATTAGATATTTGTTTAAATAGTTAATTGACTATTACTAATAAAATATTATTCTTAAATATTAATTATCAATATACTTAAGTAATTAATAATAATAATAGTCATAACGATTATAAATAAATAAATTATTAATTATTAAATTAATTATAGTTATATTATTATTAATATTATTATTATTTAATAATAATATTTAATGTTATTACAATAGTCATTATAGTTTAAATAATAATCTATATATATTATTATAAGATTAAATTAATAAATATAAAATTGATAAGCTCTTATTATAAATTTTTATAATATAATTATTAACTATATATTTATAACAATTAATACTATAATTGATATTTATAGTATATATTTAAACTATAATTTTTAATCAATTATATGATAAAATACTATTAATACTTATATTTATATATTTGAATAATAATTTAAATATAATAATTGTTTATTTATAATATATTATATATAATATTTAATGAATTACTAATATATGAATAACAATATTAGATTAAATAACTATGGCTATTTGAACAATTATCTATTTTAAATCATTATTACCTTTCGTTTTGCCATAAAATAATTATTTTTCAACATACAAGCTTATTTGAAATAAAATAATACTAATTTATTATGATTTAATTATTATAAGTTAATTTTATAATTAACATTAGTACTAATACCTTATTATTGTTCAAATAATTATGACTATTTAAACAATTATATAATTCAAGTCATTTTATTATATAATATTAAAAAAAGAAATTAACAATTAATAGTTATTATTAATATTATTCAAATTATACTATAATATCAACAATATTAATTGATAACAATAAACTATTTAATAAGTACTAATCAATAGTACTACTTTATTAATAATATTAACAAATCTTTAAATGTTCATTTAAATATTAGTTATTAATAAAATAATACATTTACTATTAAAACTAATTTATTAATACTTCAAAACATTATAAGCGATTTAGAAAATAATTCTATTTATTGAACCAGTTCAAATAATTATAACTATTCAAATAATTATTTATTTCAAATCATTATCACTTTTTGTTTTGTCATAAAACAATTGTTTTTGTTAAGATAAGTTTGTTCAAAATAAAATAATACTAATTTATTAATATTTAGAAAATAAATTAGTAAGAGATTTAAAAAGTAAATTTTTTACCAACCATTTCAAATAGTTTTGACTATTTGAAAATTATCTATTTCAAATTGTTATAACCTTTTATTTTGTCATTAAACAATTGGTTCTGTTCATGCTATTTTATTTAGAATAAAATAATATTAATTTAATATTATTTCAAAACTTAATAACCAAGAAAATTAAAAAATAAATCTAATTGTTGAACTCGTTAAAATAGTTATGATGATATGAATAATTATCTATTTTAAATTGTTATGACATTTTCTTTTATTGTAAAACAATTGTTTTGTCAGTACAAGCTTATTTTGATTAAAATAATACTAATTTAATGATATTTTAAAAATTAATAAGTAAGAAATTTAAAAAATAAATTTGTTTACAAATCAATTTAAATGGTTAAGACTATTAAAACAATTATCTATTTAAAATCGTTCTGACCTTTTGTTTAGTTATAAAACAATTGTTCTAGTTTATACAAGCTTATTCAGAATAAATTAATAATAATTTATTGGCATTCAAGAAAGAGATTTAGAAAAATAAATTTGTTTACCATTTGAACAATTTTCTATTTAAAATCATTATAACCTTTTGATTTGTCATAAAATAATTATTTAAGTTAATACAAGCTTAGAAGGAATAAAATAATACTAATTTATTAATATTTCCTAAAATAATAAGTAAGAAATTTAAAAATAAATTTATTTACTGAATTAATTAAAATAATTATGGCCATTTGAATGATTATTTGTTTCAAATTGTTATGACCTTTTGTTTTGTCATAAAATATTTGTTTTTGATCATACAAGCTTATTCGAAATAAAATATTACTAATTTTTTAATATTTCAAAAATTAATAACTAAAATATTTTTAAAAAATAAATATGTTTATCGAACCAGTTCAAATAGTTATGACTATTTGAACAATTATCAGTCTCAAATCATTTAGATCTTTGTTTTATCATAAAACAATTATTTCTTATCATAAAAGGTTATTTAGTTAAAAATAATACTAATTTAATAATATTTCAAATTTTAATAAGAGATTTAAAAAAGAAATTTTTTTGCCAAACCAATTCAAATAGTTAAAACTATTAAATAATTATCTATTTCAAATCGTTCCAATCTTATGTTTAGTCATAAAATATTTGTTTATATCTTACATGCTTATTTGGAATAAAATAATCTAAATTTATTAAATCTTTTATTAATTTTTGAAGTATTAATAAATTAATATTATTTTATTTTGAACACACTTATATGAACAAAAACATTTGTTTTACGACAAAACAAAAGGTCATAATGATTTGAAATAGATAATTATTCATATAGCCTTAACTATTTGAATTGGTTCAGTAAACAAATTTATTTTTTAAATCTATCAGTAATTAAATTTTATAATATTACTAAATTAGTATTATTTTATTTCGAATAAGCTTGTATGAAGACAAATAATTATATTATGACAAAACAAAAGGTTATAATGATTAGAAATATATAATTGTTCAAATAGTCATAACTATTTGAATTGATTCGATAAATAGATTTATTTTTTAAATCTCCTACTTATTAATTTTTCAAATATTAATAAATTAGTATTCTTTTATTCTGAATAAGCTTGTATGATGAAAAACAATTATTTTATGACAACAAAAGTTCATAATGATTTGAAATAGATAATTGTTTAAATGGCCATAATTATTTGAACTGATTCGATAAACTGATTTATGTTTTAAATCTCTAACTTATCAATTTTTATAATATTAATAAAGTAATTTTATTTTATTTTAGATAAGCTTTTATGAACTGAAACAATTGTTTTATGATAAAATATAAGGTCATAATGATTTTAAATAGATAATTGTTCAAATAGTCAAAAATATTTGAACTTGCTCGGTAAATAGATTTTTTTAATTTCTTACTTAATAATTTTCTAAATGTTAATAAATTAGTATTATTTTATTTTGAATAAGCATGTATAAGTTGAAGCAATTATTTTATGACTAAACAAAAGGTCAAAACGATTTGAAATAGATAATTGTCTGAATAGTCTTAACTATTTGAACTGATTCAGCAAACACATTTATTTTTTAAATCCTTACTTATTAATGTTTAGAATATTATTAATTTAGAAATATTTTACTCTGAATAAGTTTATTGAACACAAATTAAATGTTTTAGGACAAAACAAAAATCATAACAATTGGAGATAGATAACTGTTCAAATAGTCATAACTATTTAAACTGGTTCGATAAAGAGATTTAGTTTTTAAATCTCTTATTAATTTTCAAAATAGTGATAAAATAGTATTATTTTATTTTGAATAATTTTGCATGAATAGAAACAATTGGTTTTAAACATTATTTTAAATAAATTTATTTTTAAAATTTTACTTAAATTTTTGAAAAAATTAATAAATTTGTATTATTCTATTTGAATATTAGTTAATTAATGAACAATTTGTTTATGACAAAACAAAATATTATAATGTTTTAAATAATAATTATTAAAGATATCATACTATTGAACTTGATTTCGCAAAAATTATTTTTTAATTCAAAAATAATTTTAATTTTTGGAATATTAATAAATAATATATTTATTTCAAAAATTACATGAATTGAAACAATTGTTTTATTTCAAAACAACAATTTACCATGCATTTAAGTAATAATTATTGAAATAGATGACATTGAACTTGTTTGGTAAACTTATTTTTTTTAAATCTTTTACTTATTAATTGTTGAAATATTAATAAATCAATATTATTTTAATCTGAATAAGCTCGTATGGACAAAAACAATTATTTTATGACAAAAAAAAAGTCATAAGAATTTCAAATAAATAATTATTCAGATAGTCATAACGATTTGAATTTGTTCGATAAATAGATTTATTTTTTAAATCTTTTACCTATTAATTATCTGAATATTAATAAATTTGTGTTATTTTATTTGAAATAAGCTCATATAAACAAATAAAATCATTATATGACAAACCAAAAGGTTATAGCGATTCCAAATCAATAATTATTCAAATGGCCATAATTATTTAAACTTGTTCAGTAAATAATACTTAATTATAATTAAATAATATTTAATTAGATATAAGTTAAAAATTTATTTGAATTATTATAATTATTATAATATTGGAGTATATCTAATTTTAAACTATTTAATTTCAGAATATATAAATATTATATATTTATTGATTTGAATAATTACTTGAAAAAATTAAACAATATAATATTTATATTATAATATTATAATATTATAATTTTATTACGATACTTGGATTAATATATATTAAACTAATTATTATAATTAAATAGAAAATTAATATATGTTAAATAATGTTTATAATATTAATAACTAATATTTTAAATAAATATTTGTATTTAATTAATTATTATTTATATTATTATAAATTTTTTAGTTAATTAATATTTATTATTATTAATTAAAATAATATTTATAATTACTAATATTATTAATATATATTATCATTATATATTAGGATAGTTATTAGGAATAAAGTAATGCTAATTAAACTACTTTTGTATTAATTTGTTACTCATAAAATAACTATAATTAATCATTATAATTATAAGATAAAATATAACATTTAACTAATCGATAATTAATAAGTATCTCTTTTATCCTTTCTATAATATTAAAATACCAATAAATTAAGTATGTTTATTTAATTTATATTTAATTAATATAAACTTGTTTACTGAATTAAATTTAAATAGTTTATTGTTATCGATTAATATAATATACAAATATTATATAATTATAATTAAAGTTTAGGTATTTTAATATAAAATTAATATATCTATTTTATTTAATTTGATAATTAAACTAAATAAAATAGTTTATAATTATACTTAATAATATTATATTATTTAATTAAATCCTTTCTATAATATCAACTTCTAGAAATTTTCTAAATCTCTTATAATTTTTTGAAGTATTTATTTAATTAAAATAATATCATAATACAAATTTTAATTTCATTAATGTTCATTTAAATTTAATAATATTTAAAATTTTTTAAATTGAATATTTTTAATATTCATATAAACTTGTTACTTAATTTAAAATAAATAAATAGAGATCAATCATTTATATTGTTATAAATATTTGAAATAAATAATTGTTCAAATAGTTAAACTAATTAAACTGATTTAGTAAACAAATTTATTTTTTAACTCTTTTACTTATTAATTTTCAAAATATTAATAAATATTATTTTATTTTAAACAAACTTATTTGAAAACAAAATTGTTTTATGACAAAACAAAAGGTTATAACGATTTGAAATTGATAATTGTTCAAATAGTTATAATTATTTGAACTAGTTTGGCAAATGGAATTATTTTTTAAATCTATTGTTGATTATTTTTGAAATATTAAAATAAACAAATATTACATAATTAATAATTAATTTAATAATCAATCAATAATTAATATTTTGAATAAATTATTAATATTATTAATAATATTATATTAATATTATTAATTTATTTAATAATCCAATTAAAATTTAACATATATTAATTTCTATTATAATTATAATAGAAAATTGCAAATTATCATAAAAATTAATCACTTAGTTATTATTTTCTATTAATAAATAAGTTAAAAAATAAATCTTTTTATCAAACTAGTTCAAATAGTTATGACTTTTTGTTCTGTTGGAAAACATTAGTTTCTATTTATACAAACTTATTTGGATTAAAATAATACTAATTTATTAATATTTCAACAATTAATAAGTAAAAAATTTATAAAATAAATATATTTACAGAACTAGATCAAATAGTTATGACTATTTGAAAAATTCTCTATTTCAAATTGTTATGACTTTTGTTTTGTCATAAAAAATTATTTCAGTTCATATAAGTTTATTCAAAATAAATAATTACAAATAATTGTAATTAAATGCATTGACAAAACTATTGTGAGTTATTTCAAATAGAGTTGAGATAAATTAAAGTTAAGATTTAAAGATAAATTTTTTGTCAAACCAGTCTCAATTAGTATAACTATTGAATAATTATTTATTTCAAATTTTATGACTATTTTTTTATCATAAAATATATTCTATTCATTTATAGTTCTTATTCAGAATAACTAATTGCTAATTCAAAATTATAGCAACAGATTTAGAAAATTGTATTTGTTGCCTGATCAGTGCAATATTAGACTGCTTGAACAAAATCTATTTTTAAAATAGTTATGACCTTTGTTTTGTCACCAAAAACAATTGTTTCTTGTCCGTACAAGCTTATTTGAAATAACATAATTTCTAATTTATTAATATTCCAAAATTACAAGTAAAGATTTAAAAAAATGAATTTATTTACTGAACAAGTTCAAATAGTTATGGTTATTTGAACAATTATCTATTTCAAATTGCTATGACCTTATGTTTTGTCATAAAACAATTTTTTCTATTCATACAAACTTATTTCAAATCTATTTACCGAATAAGTTCAAATAGTTATGACTATTTGAACAATTATTTATTTCAAATCATTATGACCTTTTGTTTTGTCATAAAACAATTATTTTTGTTCATAAAAGCTTATTTGGATTAAAATAATATTAATTTATTAATATTTCAATAATTAATAAGTAAAAGATTTAAAAAATAAATATGTTTATCAAATAAATTCAAATAGTAATAACTATTTAAATAATTATCTATTTCAAATCATTAAAACCTTTTATTTTGTCATAAAATAATTGTTTACATTCATACAAGCTTATTTTGAATAAAATAATATAAATTTACTAATATTCTAAGAATTAATAAGTAAAAATTTTAAAAATAAATCTATGTTAGTATTATTATAGAATACTACAAATTAATATCTATTTTATCTATTAAATATATCTATAAAACTAATTTATATAATATTGATTAGGCCATTTATACAAGATATCTATTATTTTAAATTATTAATAATTATTAATTTATATATCGATAAAAATATTAAATGGATTAATATTATATTATTTCAAATACGTTTATTATTCTTAATAGATTAATTTTATTAGTTAATCTAATTATTATATGTTTATTAGTATAATTATTATATAAATATTAATCAAATTATTTAATAATATATAGTTATTATATATTTTAATTATTAAAATAATTAATATAATTATAACGATTTAAAATTCATTCAATCCTTATTAATTGTAAGGATTTATAATAATTAATAAATCAATTAAGTCATGAGTATAATTAATAATTCTTACCTATTATTATTAATTTTTAATATTGATTATAAAATAAATTAAAGATAATATATATTGAATCTATTAATTTTAATAGATAAATTATTTAATTTTTATTTTAATATTAATAATTTAATAAGTTTATTATACAAGCACATAATTGCTTACAGAATATCAATAATTCAAATAAGCCTATATAAATTGATACAATTTTTTAATAATTAGTTATAACTAAATCACTGTTTTTATTATCTATATTATTAACTATATAGATTAAATATATTAATTTTAAAATTAAGTATTAGTAAAAAAAGCCATATAGATAATAATTATGATTTATAAATCTAATTGGTTTTTTATTATTATTTCAAAAATTAATAATAGGTATGATAATTAGATTTTTAAAGATTTATATTAAAACTAATTAATAAAAATCAAATAGATTAAATCTTTTAATCATAACAATTAAAGTAACAATTAAATAAATGATTATTAAAATTAATAAAAGGTTTAATAGTATTTATATATTATATTATAATAATTTAAATATATTTTTACTAGTTATATTTAATACTATAATATATATTAATTTTAAATATTAAATCTAATTTATTAAGGAATTATTAACTGTATAGATTATAACTAAGAATTTAAAATATTTTAGTTAATTATTTAATACATAATATTTTTAAAATCTCTTAGTTATGAATTTCTAGAATATTATTAATTTAGTATTATTTTATTTTGAATAAATTTATACAAACAAAAATAATTATTTATGACAAAACAAACAATTATAACAATTTGAAATAGATAATTGTTCAAATAGTCATAATTATTTGAACTTATTTGGTAAATAGATTTATTTTTTGAATCTCGTACTAATTCTTGAAATATTAATAAATTAGTATTATTTTATTTCAGATAAACTTATACATTAAAAAATAATTGTTTTATGACAAAACAAAAAGTACTAACAATTTTATTTCAAATAAGTTTGTATGTTGAAAAACAATTGTTTTATGACAAAATGAAAGGTAATAACGACTCAAAATAGATAATTGTTCAAATGGTCATAATTATTTAAACTAAGTCAGTAAACTTATTTATTTTTTAAATCTCTTAATTTTCAAAATATTAAGAAAAGTAGTATTATTTTATTTTGGTTAAACTTTTGTGAAGTAAAACAATTGTTTTATGACAAAACAAAAATTTACAATGATTTTAAATAGATAATTGTTTAAATAGTTATAACTATTTAAACTTGTTCAGTAAACAAATTTAGTTTTTCAAATATCTTGCTTATTAATCTTTCAAAAGTTAATAAATTAATATTATTTTCTTTCGAATAAGCTTGTATGAACTGAAACAATTATTTTATGATTAAACAAAAGGTCAGAACAATTTGAAATAGATAATTATTCTAATAATCTTAACTATTTGAACTGATTGGCAAACACATTTATTTTTTAAATATCTTACTTATTAATTTTTAAATTATTATTAAATTAGTATTATTTTTATCTGAATAAGCTTATATGATAAAAACAATTGTTTTATGACAAAACAAAGATCATAATAATTTGAGATTAATATTTATTCAAATAGTCATAACTATTAGAACTGTTTTGAAAAACAACTTTAGTTTTTAAATCTCTTGCTTAATAATTTTTGAAATATTAATAAAGTAGTACTATTTTATTTTAGATAAGTTTTTATTAACTGAAACAATTGTTTTATAATAAAACAAAATGTCAAAATAATTTTAAACAGATAATTGTTTAAATAGTCATATCTATTTGAAATTGTTTAGGAAACATATTTATTTTTTTAAATCTCTTGCTTTAATTTTTTGAATGTTGATAAATTAGTATTATGTTATTCTAAATAAGCTTGTATGAACTGAATTAATTGTTTTATGACTAAACCAAAGGATAGAATGATTTGAAATAGATAATTATTCTGATAGTCTTAACTATTTGAACTAGTTCGGCTAACATATTTATTTTTTAAATCTCTTATTAATTTTTGAAATATTATTAAATTAGTATCATTTTAATCCGAATACGCTTGTATGAAAAGAAACAATTGTTGTATGACAAAATAAAGATTATTATGATTTGAGATAAATAATTGTTTAAATAGTCATAACTATTTGAATTGGTTTAGTAAATAGATTTAGTTTTTAAATCTCTTATTAATTTTTAAAATATTAATAAATCAAAATTATTTTATTTTGAATAATTCTGTATGAACAGAAACAATTGTTTTATGATAAAACAAAATGTCATAAAAATTTGAAATAGCTAATTATTCTAATAGACATGACTATTTGAACTTATTCGATAAATAGATTTATTTTTTAAATCTCCTACCTATTAATTTGCAAAATATTAATAAAGTAGTATTATTTTATTTTGAATAAACTTGTCTAAATAGAAACAATTGTTTTATAACAAAACAAAAGATCATAACTATTAGAAATAAAAAATTGTTCAAACAATTATAACTATTTGAGCTTAATAATAATTAAATAATCAATTAATAATGATTATTAATATTAATTATCTAATAATCAATATTTATTATATAATAAAACAATAAGAATGAAATAAAGATTATATATTTAATATTTTAATATTATTTCAATTAAACAAAAAAAGCTCCCATATATATTAATATGTTAATATTAATATATAGTTTTATTAATAATTAGATTAATATTATTTTATTCGATATTTTAAATTATTAATAATTGTTTTATGAGAAAACAAAGATCATAAACTATTTAAGATTGATATTTGTTTAAATGGTCATAACTATTTGAATTGGTTTGAAAACAACTTTAGTTTTTAAATATCTTGCTTATTAATTTTTGAAATATTAGTAAAATAGTATTATTTTATTTCGTATAAGTTTTTATGAACTGAAATAATTGTTTATTACAAAATAAAAAGTCATAATGACTTTAAATAAAAAATTGTTCAAATAGTCAAATTTATTTAAAATTGTTCAATAAACAAATTTATATTTTTAAATCTCGTACTCATTAATTTTTCAAATGTTAATAAATTAGTATTATTTTATTTTAAATAAGCTTATATGAACTGAAATAATTATTTTATGACTAAACAAAGGTTAGAATGATTTAAAATAGATAATTGTTCTAATAGTCTTAATTGTTTGAACTGGTTTGACAAACATATTTATTTTTTTAAATCTCTTACTTATTAATTTTTGAAATATTATTAAATTAGTATTATTTTAATCCAGATAAGCATGTATGGAAAGAAACAATTGTTTTATGACAAAATAAAGATCAAAATGATTTAAGATAGATAATTGTTCAAATAGTCATAACTATTTGAACTATTTTCGTAAATAGATTTAGTTTTTAAATCTTTTATTAATTTTCAAAATATTAATAGATCAGTATTATTTTATTTTGCCAATTTTGCATGAACAGATTGTTTTCTAACTAAACAAAAGATCATAATGATTTCAAATAGATAATTGTTCAAATGGACATGATTATTTGAACTTGTTCGATAAACATATTTATTTTTTAAATCTCCTACCTTTTAATTTTCAAAATATTAATAAATTAGTATTATTTTATTCCAAATAAACTTGTATGAATTGAAATAATTGTTTTATGATAAAACAAAATATCATAACTATTTGAAATAAATAATTATTCAAACAATCATAACTATTTGAACTTGCATGGTAAACAAATTTATTTTTTTAACTCTTTTACTTATCAATTTTTAGAATATTAATAAACTAGTACTATTTTATTTCAAATATGATTGTATGAATAGAAACATTTGGTTTATAATGAAACAAAAGGTCATAACTATTCGAAAAAGATAATTGTTCAAAAAACAAATTTATTTTTTAAATTTTTACTTATTAATTTTTGAAATATTAATAAATTTATATTATTTTATTCGAAATAAACTTGTATGAATAGGAACGATTGTTTTATGACAAAACAAAAGGTCATAATGATTTGAAATAGATAATTGTTCAAATAGTCATAACTATTTGAACTTGTTCAGAAAATAGTTTCATTTTTAAATCTCTTACTCATTATTTTTTGGAATATTAATAAATTAGTTTTATTTTATTTTGAATATGCCTATATGAATTGATACAATTGTTTTAGGATGAAACAAAAGGTCAAAATGATTTTAAATAGATAATTACTCAAATGGTTATGACTATTTGAACTTTTTTGGTAAATATATTTATTTTTAAAATCTTTTACTTATTAATTGTCAAAATATCAAAAAATTAATATTATTTTAATCCAAATAAGCTTGTATGGAGAAAAACAATTGTTTTATGATAAAACAAAATATCATAACGGTTTGAAATAAATAATTGTTCAAACAGTTATGACTATTTGAACTTATTTGGTAAACAAATTTATTTTTTAAATCTTTTACTTATTAAATGTCTAAATATTAATAAATTTGTATAATTTTTTTGAAATATGAGTAGAAAAAATTGTTTTATGACAAAATAAAAGGTCATAATGATTTGAAATAGATAATTATTCAAATAGTCATAACTATTTGAACTTGTTCAAAAAATAGTTTCATTTTTTAAATCTCTTACTCATTGTTTTAAGAATATTAATAAATTAGATTTATGTTAATTCAAATAAGCTTTTATGAATAGAAACAAATTTTTTGTGATAAAACAAAATGTCATAACTATTTGAAATAGATAATTGTTCAAACAGTCATAACTATTTGCATTAGTTAGGCCAACAGATTCATTTTTTAAATCCGTTACTTATGAATTTTCGAAATATTAATACATTAGCATTACTTTATTCTGAATAAGACTATATGAACAAAAATAATTATTTTATGACAAAACAAATGGTCATAATGATTTGAAATAAAGAATTGTTTAAATAATTATAACTAACTGAACTGGTTTAGTAAACATATTTATTTTTTAAATCTCTTCTTAATTTTCAAAATATGAATAGATTAATACTATTTTATTCCAAACAAACTTATACGAACAAAAACCTTTGTTTTATGAAAAAAGAAAAAGTCATAACGATTTGAAATAGATAATTATTCAAATAATTATAATTATTTAAACTGGTTTGACAAACAAAATTATTTTTTAAATCCCATACTTATTAATTTTTTAAATATTAATAAATTTTTTTTATTTTATTCTAAATAAGTTACTAAGAATTGAAAAAATTATTTGATGACAATAAAATAATTATTGATATATTGTTATGTTAGTTATAACAAATTATTATTTATTAAATTATTAAGATATGATTATTTTAAAATATATCTAAAAATTTATTATTCTTATGGCCATTTTGTTAAATGGTCAATTATTAAATCAATTATCTTTTAAATTAATAATTATTACTTATTCTTATTTATTATTTTCAATTAATATTCAAGTAATTATTATTAATTTGTTTACAATGACCAATATTTATTAAATTATTTTAATATTATTATTTATTTAATCGATATATTTTGTTATTAATAATTAATATTCAAGTAATTAGAACTGAAACCTAAGGTGATTTGTTTAAGTTTATAATAGTTATATAACTATTTAAACAATTATAAACAATTATCTATTTCAAATCGTTATAACTATTTGTTTTGTTATAAAATAAATGTCTCTATTCATACAAGCTTATTACGAATAAAATAATACAAATTAATTAATATTCAGACAATTAATAAGTATAACATTTAAAAATAAATTTGTCTGTCAAACAAATTCAAACAAGTATAACTATTTGAACTATTATTTATTTCATATCATTATGACTTTTTGTTTCATTATAAAACAATTGGTTCTATTTATTCAAACTTATTCAGATTAAAATAACACTAATTTCTTAATTTTTAACTAATAAGTAAAAAATTTCAAAAGTAAATCTATTTATGAGCAAGTTTAAATAGTCATGGTTATTATCGATTGGGGTTATATTCCCAAAAAAAACTCGACCCACAGACAGTGCCTCATGGTGTGATAGGATCCAGGCATAATAGGGCTCTCATCCTCTACGGTGCCATTTTTTAGGGGACTTAGGCTCGGTTCATCACTGAAGACGCTTCTACATACTACAATTCTAACACGAAGATGCTTAATTCTCAATCTAGGCTCTTCTCGGTTCACTCGTCGTTACTAGGGGAATCCTGTTAAGTTTATTTTCCTCCACTTATTAATATGCTTAAACTTAATGAGTCACAATGTGAGCATCGACTGAATGATGCAGGGGGTTCAATGGAGTCTGGATGGACAATGTGCACTTCTCACTGGAACAAGGCATGCAGTGAGCTTTACCATTGACGATCATGACACTATCGTTGTTAGGGACTCATTTTTGGACCAACCATAATCGACAAGATCATAAAAAGCCGTCTTTTGCCCCCTCAATCGGAGCTGGTAGGTAAAAGGTTGGAGGGTGATGATGCATGACACCCGGGTGGGCATGCCCTTGGCCTAAGGGCTTGGGGCACAACTTGTGTTCAAAAACTCAATAGTTCACAGGATTTTACAATTCAAAAAAGTATCACATTTTACTACATTCTTCATTGATATGAGAGCCAAGATATTCGTTACCGATAGTCATTTTGGTTTTTCTTGGCAAAAGGAGCCATGGTGCTGCCCACACATCATCGCAAATGGGGCGGCGATAGCACATGTGCTTTTTTTCATTTAGGTTCCTTGGCACGATTTATGCTCGAGGTTTGTTATTTGGTCATAGGCAATGTTGCTGATCGTTTCATTTGCTCGGGAGGCAGAATGAAGTGATCGTCACACATGCCCAGGGCTAAAAGGGGCTCAGGCCACAAAGACACCCTTACCACCTTGGTGTTTCATTAACACATTCATAGGTCATTCGTTGAGCTGGTTTTGACAATAATTCTTTCGTAAGTTCACCTATGGAAACCTTGTTACGACTTCTCCTTTCTCTAAATGATAAGGTTTAGTGGACTACTCGTAACGTCACAAGTAGTGAACTATCCATGTCACTATAATATGAACACTTTACTAGACTATTCAATTGGTAGAAATGACAAGCGATGTGTACAAAAGGCAGGGATGTAGTCAACGTGAGTTGATGATTCACACTTACTAGGAATTCCTCATTGAAGACCAACAATTGCAATGATCTATGCCTATTACGATGAAATTTCAAAGATTACCTGGGCCTGTCAACCAAGGCTATAGACTCATTGAATACATCAGTGTAGCGTACATGCAGCCTAAAACATCTAAAGGCATCATAAACCTATTATTACCTCAAACTTTCTTGGTTTAAGCAGCCACAGTCTCTTTAAGAAGCTAGCCATGAAAGATCATCTCCTTGTAGCTAGTTAATAGGTTGAGGTCTCATTCATTAATATAATTAAGTAGACAAATTGCTTTACCAACTAAGAACTGCCATGCACCACCACCGATAGAATTAAGAAAGAGCTCTCAGTATGTTAATCTTTACTATGTCCAGACCTGATAAGTTTTCTTGTGTTGAGTCAAATTAAACTACAAGCTCCACTCCTAGTGGTGCCCTTCCATCAATTCTTTTAAGTTTCAGCCTGGTAACCATACTCCCCCTAGAATTCGAAGACTTTGATTTTTCATAAGGTGCTGACGGAGTCCTAAAAGTAACATTCATTGATCCTTGGTTGGCATCATTTATAGTTGAGACTAGGATGGTATTTGATCAACTTCGAGCCCTCAACTTTCATTCTTGATTAATGAAAACATCTTTGGCAAATGCTTTCGTAGTTGTTCATCTTTCATAAATCCAAGAATTTCACCTCTGACTATAAAATATGAATGCCCCTAACTGTCCCTGTTAATCATTACTCTGATCCCAAAGGCCAACACAATAGCACTAAAATCCTATGATGTTGTCCTATGCTAATGTATGCAAATATAGGCCTACTTTGAGCACTCTAATTTCTTCAAAGTAACATTGCCAAAGGAATGACCTGGCTAGTTAAGGTTAGGAGTGCATCGTTGGTTATAAGGACAAATAGACTGGTGCTCACTGTGGGGTGGACCAGATGACCCAACCCTAGTTCCAACTATGAGTTTTTTAACTACAACAACTCAAATATATGCTATTGGAGTTAGAATTACCATGGCTACTGGCACTAGACTTACCCTTAAATGGATGGCCCTCCAATAGATCCTCATTAAGGGATTTAGATTGTATTCATTTCAATTACTAAACTTATAGTGCCTGGTATTGTTATTTATTATCACAACGTCCTCGTGTCAAGATTGGGTAATTTTTCACCTACAGCCTTCATTGGATGTATTAACCGTTTCTCAGGTTCTTTCTTTGGAATTGAACCCTAATTCTCTGTCACCGATCACCACTATAGTAGGCCACTATCTTATCATCAAAAGTTGATAGGGTAGAAATTTAAATGATGTATTGCTGGCACAAAGGCCGTGCGATCTGTCGAGCTATAATGAATCATTAGAGCAAAGGGCAAAACCCACATCGACCTTTTATTTAATAAATGCATCCCTTCCAAAAGTAAGGGTTGTTGTATACTTCAGCTATAAAATTACTACGGTTATCTGAGTAATAGATACCATCAAACAAACTATAACTAATTTAATGAGCCATTCACAATTTCACAGTTTGAATTAGTTCATACTTACACATGCATAGCTTAATCTTTGAAACAAGCATATGACTACTGGCAGGATCAACCAAGTAGCATTCCTTTAGGACATTGGGACTACATAAGCCTCAACGCATCGATTGAGTGGTAGAAAGAACTAACAGGGAGCACAAGCATCATATGTGTCGAGCATGTAAAATGCATAGCTTTGGACAGACAAGGGTTGAGGGCCAGTGCCTATAAAACATTTTGCATTCGAAAGCATGAATGAACACTAGTGTACCAATGCAGCCACAGGGGGTTTGGGTGGCACACTTGGGACACGAGGCATAATTAAGGTCTAACCTGTAACCCTTAAGGATATAAGGCATATAAGGGATGGCAAGATATTCGATTTTCTTCAATTTAGGTATGCAATACAAGATCTCGATCACACCTCTAGGGTATGATGACCATATGAGGGAGATTGAAGAGGGTAATGATCGACAGTTTGATGCATCGAGCATGGAGCCCGCCAATATGCACAATCATAGCACTACTCATATGCTTATTGCATACAACTGGTAGCATTCATGCACACCAGTCCACAACCCACCCAATCGATTAAATAATGAGCAAGCAGAGGAAATGATGCATGAGCCACACCACAACCACTTGGCAGGGGAAAAACACAAGCAAAGGCCATAAGATTGCACTTACCATCCAATAGGTAACAACGGCATAACACAACCAATGCTTGGTTTAGCCAGGACTACACATGCAAACTCTACTGTCACCACTATAAGGGGACATTTCTAATTCAAGGACTTGCTCCTAGGGACTTAGACAGCATCGATTGCATGCACTGGCTTGGCCAGCCTAAGGCATTTTTTATGGTTGACAAGAAGGGACCATAAGACTATTCGAACAACATGTCCAAAAGTAATGGATGGCCTGGATTTTGCCTCAGGGATGTTACCATGGATGTAAACAATGAAAGGCCCATCACGCACACCTACTCTCCCCAAAGGAAGGGAGAGAGAGCACTCCGATAACCAAACCTTAAAAAGTATTAGAGATTTTATAGATGTGCTAGCATAGATATTAAAGTGTCTGAAATGGAAAAACTTTTTTCAAATGGGCATATCACACATCGAGGGTCTACAGATACCGGTGGTGGTCGAGGCTTATGCCTGTACTAAGACCCAGCATATGTTAATGGTGTTCGAAGCAAGTACCCACAGTAAGGGCTAGCATGTGCCAATAGTGATGGAGATAACTATTCACATGAAGAGCCATATTCTTCTGATACTTATCAAAGCACATACATGCACCAAGGGCCAGCATGTACCGATAGTGATCAAGGCAAGTGCCCATACCAAAGGCTAGCTTATGTCGATAATGGTCGAGACCTTGGTCAAAGTTTGATTCTAGGCTATGGTGCACATGCTGGGCTCAGGCATGCGTTGGTACCACATTTTTTTTCTTAGGGAACCATCACTAAAGTATCACCAAAGAACCTAATCGATAGCATTGGGGGTTTCGATGATTAGGAGAGGGGGTTAGAGGGTATGCGCACATGATATGCGATGGGTGGTGGCTCTTAACCCTTATATTGGCTTCTTATCCCTCAAGAAACCTCGACTACTCAACCCTTTTAAAGAGCATAAGAGCTTTTATCAATTTGTAGCCGGTAGCCAGTAGCCATTTAAGTGTCTGAAATGAGGACTTTTTTTCAAATGGACACAAAATCTTCCACACTTTGACATTTTAGATGAATTTTTTTATGGATGCCAACAAAAATACAAGGATCACATATACCAAATTTGAGGCCAAAACTCCTAAAATATTTTCAAAAAATCTCAGATTGTAAAAAATTCTAAAAATCATAAAAAATAAGAAATAAGTCATCTTGCTGTGAAACTTCATAGAAAGGTTTAGGGGACCATTATATGAATTTGTAATCCATAAAAATGACATTGTCATGGCAAAAATATAAAAATGTGTGCGAACCCACCTATTATCCGGTCGTAGAGCATGTGGTGCATGGCCCAGCATGTGCTGATGGTGTTTGAGTGAACTGTCCACACAAAAGGCCAACATATGCTGAGACCAAGGGTGAACATATCTCGATGGTGGTCAAGGTATATGCATGTGTCATAGTTTGCATGTTGATCCAGGCTCAGGGGTTCTTTTCGAGTTAAGGATCAATTTTTATTCTAAGGGATAGGATCCAACAGCCAGAAGGCCAAGCCTTGAGGCCTACTAAAGGCCCAAATCATAGAGAATTAGCCCAAAACATTGGTATTGGCAGTGATCAAACTTGGAGGCTCAAGCATAGTGTTCAAGTTTAGTAGAATTGAGCCAAGCCCTTAGTGTAGGCACTGATGAGTGCTTATATCAATTTATAAGCCATAAAAATGGCATTGGCACGATAGAAATATGAAGATATATCTAAACCCACCTACTATCTATTATGGTACGCATGGTGCATGGCTTAAGCCTAAGATACCCTTATGTAGTGTGCAGCCAACATGTACCAATGGTGTTTGAAAGAACTACCGTACAAAAAGCCAATATGTGCTGATGGTGATCGAAGCATGTGCTGAAACCTATGGCCAACATGTCCTAATGGTGGTTGAGGCATGTGCATGTGTCACTGTTCTAGTGGAACAGAGTCCGACAACCAAAAAGACCAAGCTTTGAGACCTACTAGAGGCTTAAGTTTTGGGGAAAAAACAATGGTATGGGCAATGATCAATTCTCTAAAAGTTCAAGCACGATGTTCAGGTTTGACATAATTGAGCCAAGCCCAAGTATGGGAGCTAGTAAGCACTTATATGAATTTACAAGCCATAAAAATGCTACTAGCATGGCAAAAGTATAAAGATGTGCTTAAACCCACCTAATACATGGTCGTGGTGCACATGGTGTGCGGCCTAACATGTGCCTAGACCAAAGGCCAACATGCCTTGATGGTGGTCAAGGCATGTGCATGTATCATAGTTTGCAAGCTGGTCTAAGCCTAGGGTTTTATTTGAGTCAAGTAGTAGTTCCAATTCTAGAAGGATAGGGTCTGACAGTCGAAAGGACCAAACCTTGAGGCTTATTGCAAGCCTAAGTCATAGGGAACCAATCCAAAACAATGGTATAGGTAGTGATCAAGACTCTAGTAGCTTAAACACATGTTCAAGTTTGGTAAAGTTGAGCTAAACCCAAGTGCAGGTGCTGGTGAGTGATAGATGGGCACATGGTCAGACCTAGGTTTGAACACTAATAATCGAGGTACGGGCATATGGTCAGACCTAGGTGTAGGCATGCCTGAATACAATCTTGGAAGGATCATATTTGTAAGCTTTTAGAAGGCCCAATACTACAGCATAATCTTTGACGAGCTAGAATTATGACAAGCACTTAAGCTTTGTAGGCTAACTTAGGCACATGAAGTCAATTCCCTATCCAAGGCCATACATGGTTTGGCTTAAGATCGGAGCTTGTGACACATACACTGAGCATCATTTCATGCCAATGGTGATCAAGGGGCAAACAAGTTCCTTCGGTGGGAAGGTCATGGTACACATGCCATAGCAAGTGTCAGCATCTGTCACAAATGTGTCCAAGGTAACAACTAGCACTAAGGACCAGTTTGTGCCAATAGTGCAAGTACCCACTCAAAATTACATGCATATGGTGATGGTGTCTAAGGCAACATCCCACACAAAGGGGTCAGCATCTGCTAACAGTGTCCAAGGCAATAACGGGTTGACATCTATCGACAATGTTGGATGTGGTTGCCCGTGTAGCAATCGAGGGCCAAAGGTAGTCGATGGCATTCGAGGTAACAACCTGCATCGAAGGTCAGTGTGTGTGGATGAAGATTAAGGCAAGTGCTCACACTGAGGGCGAGCCCATCCTTGTAACAAATATCGAGGGCATTTGATTACCGTTTACTTAGACATTTGAGGAAGGGATGTTATCGCTCAACCAAATCAGTTGGAATAGGGAACACCATTCATCCCCAACCTCAGAAGGGTGAAGTGTAAAAAAAATGAAGTGAGAGGGCTTTGGTGGGTATGGGGGAAAGGGACAAATTGAAGCAACAAAGGGCTAAATCTCAGTGAATCGTGGCAACAAGGCCATTCTACCACTTACAATAGTTAAACTAATTTATTTTAATTATTCAAATAGTCATAATTATTTCAACTGGTTTAGCAAACAAAATTATTTATTAAATCTCTTATTGATTAATTTGTGAAACATTAATAATTTTTATTATTTTATTCTGAATAAGTTAGTAAGAACTGAAAAAATTATTTTACGATAAAACAAAATGTTATAACAATTTAAAATAAATAATTGTTCCTATAGCCTTAACTATTTGAACTGATTTAGCAAACAAATTTATTTTTTAAATATATTATTTATTAATTTTCAAAATATTATTACATTAGTATTATTTTATTCTGAATAAACTTGTGTGAATAAAAATAATTATTTTATGAAAGAACAAAAAGTTATACGAAATTGAAATACAAATAGTCATAACTATTTGAATTGGTTCGATAAACAGATTTATTTTTTAAATCTCCTACTTCTTAATTTTTGAAAATATTAATAAATTAATATTATTTTATTACGAATAAGCTAGGTGTGATGAAAATAATGTTTATGTCAAAAAAAGTTCATAATGATTTGAAATAGATAAAATGTTCCAAATGGCCCTAAAGTTATTTTAACTGATTCGATAACTAATTTCATGTTTTAAATCTTTTAACTTATCATTTTTTAATATTAATAAAGTAATATTATTTTATTTGGGACAAGCTTTTATGATCTAAACAATTGTTTAGATAAAAAAAGGTCATAATGATTTTAGATAGATAATTATTCAAATAGTCATAACTATTTGAACTTGTTCAGCTAAATAAATTTTTTTTTAAAATTTCTTGCTATTATATTTTTAATGTTAATAAATTAGTATTAATTATTTTGGATAAGAATGTATGAACTAAACAATTATTTTTATGACTAAACAAAAGGTTAGAATGATTTGAAATAGATAATTATTATTAAGTAGTCTTAATTATTTGAACTAGATCAGCAAACACATTTATTTTTTAAATACTTATTAATTTTTAGAATATTATTAACCTAGCAATATTTTACTGTGAATAAGCTTGTATGAACAGAAACAAATGTTTTAGGACAAAACAAAGATCATAATGATTTGAGATAGATAATTGTTTAAATAGTTACAACTATTTAAACTGGTTCAGTAAAGAGATATAGTTTTTAAATCTCTTATTAATTTTTGAAATAGTAATAAATTATATTATTTTATTATAAATAATTGTGTATGAATAGAAATAATTGTTTTACAAGAAAATAAAATGTCATAACAATTTGAAATAGATAATAGCTCAAATGGACATGACGATTTGAACTGGTTCAATAAACTAATTAATTTTTTAAATCTTCAACTTATTAATTTTTAGAATGTTAATATATTAGTATTATTTTATTCCAAATAAATTTGTATGAATAAAAACAATTGTTTTATAACAAAACAAAAGATCGTAACAATTTGAAATAAATAATTGTTCAAACAATCATAACTATTTGAACTCACTCGGTAAATAAATTTATTTTTTAAATATTTTATTTACTAATTTTGGAATATTAATTAATTGGAATTATTTTATTCCAAATAAGCTTGTTTGAATAGAAACAATTGGTTTATGACAAAACAGATGGTCATAATGATTTGAAATATATAATTGTTCAAATAGTCATAACTATTTGAATGTGTTCTAAAATAGCTTTATTTTCTAAAATTTTACTTATTAATTTTTGAAATATTAATAAATTTATATTATTTTATTCAAAATACGCTCGCATGAATAGAACCAATTGTTTTATGACAAAACAAAATGTCATAATGTTTTGAAATAGATAATTGTTTAGATAGTCATAACTATTTCAACTTGATCGATAAGAAACAATTGTTTTACAACAAAATAAAATGTCATAACAATTTGAAATAGATAATAGTTCAAATGGACACGACTATTTGAACTAGTTCGGTAAACTAATTAATTTTTTAAATCTTCAACTTATTAATTTTTAGAATGTTAATATATTAGTATTATTTTATTCCAAGTAAACTTGTATAAATAGAAACAATTGTTTTATAACAAAATAAAAGATCATAATGATTTGAAATAAATAATTGTTTAAACAATCATAACTATTTGAACTCACTCGGTAAACAAAATTTTTTAAAATCTTTTACTTATTAATTTTGGAATATTAATTAATTAGAATTATTTTATTCCAAATAAGCTTGTTTGAATAGAAACAATTGGTTTATGATAAAACAAATGGTCATAGTGATTTGAAATAGATAATTGTTCAAATAGTTATAACTATTTGAATTTGCTCAAAAAATAGCTTTATTTTCTAAAATTATACTTATTAATTTTTGGAATATTAATAAATTTATATTATTTTATTCAAATTATGCTTGCATGAACATAACCAATTGTTTTATGACAAAACAAAATGTCATAATGTTTTGAAATAGATAATTGTTTAGATAGTCATAACTATTTCAACTTGATCGATAAGAAAATTCATTTTTTTTAATTCTGTTACTATTTAATTTTTGGAATATTATTTTATCTCAAATGGGCTTATATGAACTGAAGCAATTATTTTATTTACAAAACAAAAGCTCAATGATTTTGAAATAGAATATTATTCCAAATAGTACATGGACGATTTGAACTTGTTCAACAAACATTTTATTTTTTAAACTCTTTTACTTATAAATTGTGGAAATATTAATAAATAATATTATTTTTATTCTGAAGAAGCTAGTATGAACAAAAACAATTGTTTTATGACAAAACAAAAAGTCATAACTATTTGAACTTGTTCAGTAAATAGAATTATTTTTAAATCTTTTATTTATTAATTGTCTTAATTTAATAAATATGTATTATTTTATTCAAAATAAGCTTATATGAACAGAAAAAATCATTTTATGACAAAGCAAAAGGTTATAGCAATTTCCAATAAATAATTTTTCAAATAATTATAATTATTTAAACTTGTTCAGTAAACAGATTCATTTTTTAAATCTCTTAATTATTAATTTTCAAAATATTAATAACTTAATATTATTTTATTTCGAATAAGCTTATATGAATTGAAATAATTTTTTTATGATAGAAGAAAAGGTCATAACGATTTGAAATAGATAATTATTCAAATAGTCATAACTGTTGGATCTAGTTCAATAAACATATTTAATTTTTTACATTTTTTACTTATTAATTGTCAAAATATTAATAAATTTATATTATTTTAATCTGAATAAGCTTGAATAAATAGAAACTATTATCTTATAATAGAACAAAGTCATAATGATTTGAAATAAATAACTGCTTAAATAGTCTTAATTTAAACCAGTTTGATAAATAGATTTATTTTTTAAAATTTTTATTAATTTTTGAAATATTAATATATTAGTATTGTTTTATTTCAAACAAACTTGTAAGAACAAAAACATTAGTTTTATGACAAAACAAATGGTCATAACAATTTGAAATAGATAATTGTTCAAATAGTCATAATTATTTAAACTGCTTAGGTAAACATAATTATTTTTTAATTCTCTTACTTATTAATTTTTGAAATTTTAATCATTTTATTTTATTTTATTCTAAATAAGCTAGTATTATTTTAATAGATTAGTATTATTTTATTTCAAATAAACTTATATGAACAAAAACATTAGTTTTATGACAAAACAAAAAGTCATAACAATTTGAAATAGATAATTGTTCAAATAGTCATAATTCTTTAAACTGGTTAGGTAAATATAATTATTTTTAATTCTCTTATTAATTTTTGAAATTTTAATAAATTTATTTATTTTAATCTAAATAAGCTAGTATGAATTGAAAATATTGTTTTATGACAAAACAAAAGGTTATAATGATTTGAAATAGATAATTATTCATATAGTTTTAACTATTTGAACTAGTTCAACAAACAATTTTATTTTTTAAATCTCTTAGTTATTAATTTTCATAATATTATTAGATTAGTTTTATTTTATTTCAAATAAGCTTGTATGAAAAGAAATACTTGTATTATGACAAAACAAAAGGTTATAACAATTTGAAGTATACAACTGTTCTAATAGTCATAACTATTTGAATTGGTTTTGTAAACTGATTTATTTTTTAAATCTCTTACTTATTAATTTTTGAAAGATTAATAAAATTAGTATTATTTTATTCCAAATAAGCTTGTATGATCAAAAACAATTGTCATATGACCAAACAAAAGGTAAGAATAATTTGAAATAGATAATTATTGAAATGGCCATAATTATTTAAACTGATTTGGTAAACATATTCACTTTTTAAATCACTTATTTAAATTTGTTCAATAAACAGATTTATTTTTTAAAATCTCTTTCATATTAATTTTTCAAATGTTAATAAATTAGTATTAATTTATTCTAAATAAGCTTGTATGAACTGAAACAATTGTTTTATGACTAAACAAAAGATCAAAATCATATGAAATAGATACTTATTCTAATAATTTTAACCATTTCAACTGATTCAATAAACAAATTTATTTTTTAAATCTCTTACTTATTAATTTTCAAAATATTATTAAATTAGTATTATTTTAATCCAAATAAGCTTGTACGAGCAAAACAATTATTTTACGTTAAAAGAAAAAGTCATAACAATTTGAGATAGATAATCATTCGTAGAGCCTTAATTATTTGAACTAGTTCAACAATTAGATTTATGTTTTAATTTTCTTGGTTATTAAGTTTCAAAATATTATTAAATTAGTATTATTTTATTCTAAATAAAATAGTATGAACAAAATCAATTGTTTGATGATAAAATAAAAGGTTATAACGATTTGAAATAAATAATTATTGAAATAGTCAAAACTATTTGAAATGGTTTGGTAAGCATATTTTCTTTTTAAATCTCTTACAGATTTATTTTCTAAATATTAATAAAACAATATTATTTTATTTCAAACAAACTTATATTAACAAAAAAATTGTTTTATGACAAAACAAATCTTTAAATATTTTTACTTTAAAATAGATTTGAAATTAAATTAGAATAATATTCAAATAGTTATGAATCTTTGACTTATAAGATTTCAAATATAAAAAATTAATAACTAAGAGATTTAAAAGGTAATATTTTTCTAATTATTTAGCTATTGTTTTATGACAACTCAATTAAAAAACTTTTAATAAGTTTAAATTACAAAAGGTATGATTCAAATTTGTTAACAAATTATTAATTTAGTATGATTTAAATAAATAAATGTTCAAATTGTTATAACTAATTAAACTAGTATGGTAAATAGATTTATTTATTAAATCTCTTATTAATTTTTGAAATATTAATAAATTAATATTATTTTATTTTGAACAAACTTATATGAACAAAAACATTTGTTTTATGACAAAACAAAAGGTCATAACGATTTGAAATAGATAATTATTCATATAGCCTTAACTATTTGAATTGGTTCGGTAAATAAATTTATTTTTTTAAATCTATCAGTTTTAAATTTCATAATATTACTAGATTAGTATTATTTTATTTCGAATAAGCTTGTATGAAGATAAATAATTATTTTATGACAAAACAAAAGGTTATAACAATTGAAAATATATAATTGTTCAAATAGTCATAACTATTTGAACTAATTCGATAAACAGATTTATTTTTTAAATCTCGTACTTATTAATTTTTCAAATATTAATAAATTAGTATTATTTTATTATGAATAGGCTTGTATGATGAAAAACAATTCTTTTATAAAAAACAAAAGTTCATAATGATTTGAAATTATAGTTGTTTAAATGGCTATAATTATTTGAACTGATTCGATAAACTGATTTATGTTTTAAATCTCTAACTTATCAATTTTTATAATATTAATAAAGTAATATTATTTTATTTCAGATAAGCTTTATGAACTAAAATAGTTGTTTTATGATAAAATATAAGGTCATAACGATTTTAAATAGATAATTGTTCAAATAGTCAAAAATATTTGAACTTGTTCGGTAAATAGATTTTTTTTCTAATTTCTTACTTAATCATTTTTTGAATGTTAATAAATTAGTATTATTTTATTTTGAATAAGCATTTATGAGTTGAAGCAATTATTTTATGACTAAACAAAAGGTCAAAACGATTTGAAATAGATAATTATTCTAATAGTCTTAACTATTTGAACTAATTCAACAAACACATTTGTTTTTTAAATCCTTACTTATTAATTTAGCAATATTTTACTCTAAATAAGCTTGTTAAACAAAAATTAAATGTTTTAGGACAAAACAAAAACCATAACAATTAGAGATAGATATTATAATTTAATTATAATTTTTTAATTTTATAATTAATAATATTAATTATATAAATTTATAATTTAGTACAATTTTTATATTAGTTTAATAAATATAATATAATTAATTAAATATTATTTGAAACTTATAATTATACATAATTATATATAATTTTATATAATATACTTAATTAGATTATACTAATTTAATATAGATTAAATATAAGTATTATATTTTATATAATATAATAATAAAATAGTATTATATAATTTAAGATATACTATATTAGTTAATATTATATAATATTATAATTTATAGTTGTTTTATAACAATTTGAACATTTATTTATTTTAAATCGTACTAAATTAATACTTTGTTAATAAATTTGAATCGTACCTTTTGTAATTTAAACTTATTAAAAGGTTTTTAATTGAGTTGTCATAAAAACAACAGCTAAATAATTAAAAAAATATTACTTTTTAAATTTCTTAGTTATTAATTTTTTATATTTGAAATCTTATAATTCAAATATTCATAGCTATTTGAATATTATTCTAATTTAAGTTTAAATTTGTTTAATTTAAAAATTAAATATTTAATTTCTATAATAAATTTATAGTTACAATATTTCAACATCATTATTATAATATAAATATTAAAATATTAAAATTATATTTAATTTTATTGAATTAAATTGATATAATATATGTACCATAAATATTATTTTATTAATAATTATAATGTTTAAATTATGCAAATCATTTAAATACATGATTAATATGCTAACAATTTATATATAACACAATATAATTATATATTATAATTAATATTTATTTAATATAATAATAAATATTAATATTAATAATTAATTTTAATTAATTTATTAGTATATCTCTATAATTTATTTAAATAAATTAATTATTAATAAAACTATTTAATATAAAAATTATATATTTAAATAATTAATAAAACAAATTATATATATTATTAGATTTATAATAAATATTAATTATAATTATATAATAAACAATAATATTATTTATTCTTTATAGTTATTATAATATTATAAAAATAGTATTAAGTTATTTTTATAAAATTATTATATATATTATAATGTTATATATTATAATAATTTTATATTATGTTAAAACAATGTTTTCTGTTCATACAAGAATTTCATTATCATATTAAAATATTATTATAGTTAAATGCATGTTATTTAATTATTATTAAATAATATTATATGAATATATATCATTTTATTTTAAATATAATAAACAATTATCTTATAATATATAAAATTAAATATTATAATAATTATTATGAATATTTTTATCATAATAAAATAAATTATATAAGTTGTATACTATTATTTTAATGTTTTATAATATAATATATATTATATTTATAATAGTTAATTAGATACTAATTTAAATATAATAAACAATTATCTTGTAATATATAAAATTATATATTATAATAATTATTATGAATATTTTTATCATAATAAAATAAATTATATAAGTTGTATACTATTATTTTAATGTTTTATAATATAATATATATTATTATTTATAATAGTTAATTAGATATTAATTTAATAATAAAATAATTATTGTTATTAATAATTAATTATAATAACAATAATTATAATAATATATTATAATAATTATATTGTTATATAATTTATTAATAATTATTTATTATTTAATAAATTAATTATTTTATTATAATAATATATATTTCAATTTACAATATATAAATTAAAAATAATTAAAAATATAATCATTGATATTTTCATTATTATTATAATTTAAATATAGTCTTAAATATATTTTAAATAATATATAAATTTTTAGAAAATATATATTATTATATAAATTATAATTTTAAATTATATATTATTAAAATGAATATACACTTATTAATCAATAATTTTATAATAATAATTTAGATAATTATTTTAATTCTAATCATATCATATGAATAGATTTAATATTTATAATATTTGAGATTAATATTTTATAATAATCATTATTATTAAATTGTATTATGAAATTATATTAATATTAACTTTATTGATTAATAAGTATATATTCGTTTTAATAACATATAATTTAATAAATAAGTGTTGTGAAATATATAACCATAATTTAACTATTTGAACATATTGATAATAATTAATTATCATATCCAATTATGACTAAACTGTTTATTATTAATTAACATTTTTAATATAACAATAACTTTGAATAATAATATTGTTATAATTATTAATAACAATATATTAACTTAATTAATTTAATATTTACTTATAATAAATAGTATAATTAATTATTATATAAATATAATATTCATAAATTATTAATATATGATATTTATAACATATAATAATTATAAAATAGTTTTAATGTTACAAATAATTATATATTAATTATTAATTTATAAAAATATAAATAATTTGATATTAAACATATAATAAGACAATAATAATATTAATAAATATATAAAAAATAAATATTATCATTATTAAATTATATTTTAAATATATAATTAAATATTAATTAATAATAGTATATTAATTATATAATTTTAAATTATAATTACATTACATAAATATTAATTTGAGATAGTATTTTTAATTAATATTAGCAAATTATTAATTGATAATAATTTATAATTAATTATAATGATCTAATTAACATTATATATTAAATTTGGATAAATAAATTATAATCTATAATTATAAATTATAATATTTATAATTAAATAAATTATTAAATTATATATTATTATTATAATCAATTATATTCTTTGATTATACATATAGTTATATATTTATTTAATAATTAATTACTTTATAATTAATAATATTAATTTAGTTATTAAATTTTTTAATAATAAATTCTTAGTTAGTTTAAATAATAATATTACCAATTATTATTATAATAGTAATAATATTAATTATAATAATAAATAACAGCAAAATATAACTAATACTAATAATTTTAATTATTATTAATATTTCCAATATAATCATATTTAATTAATTATAACTTAATTATAAAATAGATTAAATAATAATATAGTTAATTATTTGACTATTATTCTATAATAATTATATTATTCATATATATATTATTAATATATTATAATATTTAATTATAACTAAATAATTAAATTTATTATTTGTAGTAAATAATTAAATTTATTATTTGTAATAAATAATTTTTGAAAATATATTATCTATATTATAATAAAATAATATTATAACTAATTTATATACAAATCACAAATAATAATATCATAATTATTCAAAATAAACAATTGTCTATTATCTATTTTAAATAATTTAAATAATAGCTTATTATAACATTATTATTACATTCTTAATTAACTAATAAAAAATTTAAATAGTGATAATTGTTGCAATTATGAAATAATTTATTATTAATAATAATACTAATTTATTACCTTTTGTTTAAATATTCTTAATTATAATCTATAAAGTTAATAATTTAATAAATTAAATTATTGAATTATTTATTTAATAAGGATTTTAATAAATATTTAATTAGATTACATTAATTTATTTTATTTTATTTAAATCATGAATAATTAGGAATAATTAATTATAACTTTGATTTATACATAATTATATAAATATATATACAAATAAATTGTCATAATTTGTTATTATTTAATAAATTAGCTAATTATTTCAGATAAATTATTAACTAAATAATAACATATAATATGAAATAAATTTAGTTTTTAAATCTCATTTTTTGAATTATTAATAAATTTAAATTTTTCAAAAATTTAAATATTTAAATAAATTTTAAATAATTAGACTATTAATCTTTATGTAGTAATTATATAGTAACTTAGATAATAATTACTAAATTATTAAGGATAAATCAGTTTCATTTATATAATAAAATATTTGTTTTATAAATCAAATATTTTGTTTTAATATAATAGTAAATTAATATTAAAGTAAATAATTAAGTTATTTATAATTTGATTACAAAATAAATTATTTTGCTGTAATAAGCTTTATTATTAAATTTGATATTATAATTTTAAATAATAGTTATAATTAATTTATAAATTTTTAGAATAGTAACAAATTATATTATTACAAAATAATTAATATATAATAAATATTATATATTATATATTTATTAATATAATAATACTAAATGTGACTTTATTATACAAGCTTATAAGTTTATAAGTTATATTAACACCATAATTAATAAATTCCTTTTGATTAAGCCTCTGATTTAATAATGTAATTGTGTTTAAACTTTAATATTAGTGTATATGTTATAATTAAATAAATAATTATACAATTATTTATTATAGTCTATTATGATATAAATATTATATCATTAATTATTGTATTAATTATTTAATAAAAATTGTAATAAATAATAATTAATTAATATAATAATATTATAATAATTAGTATTCAAATAGAAACAACTATCTATTAATATATTAAAGTATACAATATTTATTAATTTAAATTTGTTATAATAATAATTATAAATTTTTATTTAAAATTTAATAATAATATCCAAATAATATTTAAATTAAATATTATTATTAAATTATTTTAATTTATAATATTATTATTTTGAATCATATAATAAATACATTATTTGATGTTTAAAAATTTATTATATTTTATAATTATAAAATTTAAATATTTATTATATTTATGAATTAATGAGTTTATAAATTAAAGATAAATTAAATTTAATACTTAATATTTTTATAACATATACACTAATATTAAATAATATAGTATATCTTAATAGTATTATTAATATAAAATTTATAACCATAGATTAATTTAATAATGTTATAAAACTAAATTGTTTTAAATCTAGAATTCATTGTATAGTTGAATGATATGGTTATATAATATAAAATAATATATAATTTTAAATAATATTATAGTTAATACATTATATTATAATGTTATAACAATTATATATTAAATTTTAATCTAATAATTTTATATTATATTATATACACTTTTATAATTAATCGTTATAATTAATTAGTCATTTAAATAGAAATTATTATATCATTAAATATAATTATTATGTTATAATAAACAATTTGAAAAATTTATTATTCATAATTTAAATATTTTATTATATAATATTAAAATAATATTAATAAATTTTATAAGCGTTAATTTTTAACTATAATTTAATTATATAATTAAATAAATAATTATTTATATAATATTATTATTTAAGTTATATATATTATTTTTAATATATGTTATAAGATTAAATTAATATTAAACTTATACTAATAAATTGTATAAAAATATTTTATATTTTTTGAATTATTACTAGTATATATATTTAACTGGGTAGTTTAAACATATCGTTTTTGTTATCTATAATTAATAATTGTTATATTATTTAATAATATGTCTATATAGTAATTATTTTTATTAATAATTATATAAAAATATGATAAAATATTAATAAGTATAATAATAAATTAAACTTTATTATATATTAATTAATTAATATATAATTAATATCATTATGATTATATTATGTATAATCTATTTTATTACAAATAGATAATAAATTAATATTATAAATTCTCAGTTAGTTTAAATAATAATATAATTAATTTTTCAAATAAATTTATCAATTATTATAATAATAATAAATTTAACATTAATAAATTATAATTATATTTTGATTGTTTATTTAATTATTAATAAGTTAATATAATTATAAATAAGATTTATTAATAATAAAATAAATTATTAATATTATCATAAATTAAGTGATATTATTATTAGTTTATTTAATATTTAAATTATAAATATTAAGCTTGGATATTATTGATATAATAATAATTATTCTAATTAATAATTAATTCATAATACTATATAATTAATATTAGACTAATATAAATATTAATATATTATTAATTAATTATAACAATTATCGTTAAACAATTTCAAAAACTAATAGTATAATATTGTCAAAATTATCATATTATATTAATTAATATTGTTATAAATTGCCCTGGAATTTATATAACTTTGATTTATTATTGTTAGAAATTAAAAATAGAGGACAAGCTCAAAGATTGTACTAAATTAATAAGTTGTTAAGTAAATTATACTATTTATGAATTTAATAATTAATTAAGTATAATAATTATCAGTATTATAATATATTAAACAATTTAGTACAATTGTTTATAATTTATAATTCTTGATATATTAATTATAATAATAATTGTAATTAATAAATATATATTATAATATTTTTAATAATTTAAATTAATGTAATTATTAATATTAATCGTTATTCTAATAATTAATTAATATAATTTATTTATTATAATTTATATTAAATGAAATGTTATAATGATTTGAAATAGATAATTATTAATCTATTATATTCTACATTGAAATATAATTTAAAATTATATAATAAATAAAATTTAACTAATAGATTAATTTATTATTTTAAATAGATATTATATAGTATTAATTAGTAGCATGCATGTAATTTTTACCATTTATATTATATTATTTAATTATAAATAATATTGAATAATAGTTATATTTATATAAATTTTATAAAGTAATATATATAACATTATTTGTTCATTAAATTTTAGTTATATAATACAAATTATTTACTATAAATTTAAGTAAATTTATAATACTATAATATTAGAATTAATATTATAATAATTATTCAAGTTAATAATTAATTCATAATACTATATAATTAATATTAGACTAATATAAATATTCTATTAATTATAATTATTATTATTAATTATAGTTAATAAATTTAAACATATAATATATATTAATATTAATTAATAATTATTTCATATAGTCTTAACTATTTGAACTGATTTAGCAAATGGATTTATTTTTTAAATCTCTTAATTATGAATTTTTAGTCTATTATTAAATTAGTATTATTTTTTTTTAATAAATTTGTATGAACAGAAATAATTGTTTTATCATAGAACAAAAGGTTATAACAATTTGAAATAGATAATTGTTTAAATAGTAATAACTATTTGAACTGGTCTTAATTATTTAAACTGGTTTGGTAAATAGATTTATTTTTTAAATCTCTTAGTTATTAATTTTAAAATATTAATAAATTAGTATTATTTTATTTTGAATAAGCTTGTATGATCAAAAACAATTGTTTTATAAAAACAAAAGTCATAATGATTGAAATAAATAATTATTTGAATTGATTCGATAAACTAATTTATTTTTAAATCTCCAAACTTCTCAATTTTTGAAATAGTAATAAAGTAATATTATTTTATTTTGGATAAGTTTTATTGAATTGAAACAATTTTTTTATGGTAAAACAAAAGGTCATAATGATTTTAAATAGATAATTGTTCAAAGAGTTATAACTATTTGAACTTGTTCGATAAACAGATTTACTTTTTAAAATTTCTTGCTTATTAATTTTTTGAATGTTAATAAAATTGTATTATATTATTTCAAATTAGCTTGTATGTACTAAAAAAATTTTAATAATCATTAATTAATACTTGTATTAATAATTAACAATACTATTAATGGCTATTGAATAAATCATTAATATTATTAATATAATAATCCAATTAAAATTTAACATATATTAATTTTCTATTATAATTATAATAAATATTAATAATTAATTATAATTAATAAGGATTATATTTAATACAAATAAATCTCTTACATATTAATATGCAATTATTTGAATTATCATACAAATTAACAAATATTAAAAAATGAATATTTTATAGATCAAGTTTAAATAATTATGACTATTTGAACATTTAACTATTATTTATTTAATTATTATGGATCAAATAAATAATAGAATAAATTATATTAATAAATAAGTAATTAAATATTTTATGAGTAACAATAATATTAACTAATCGATAATTAGTTAATATATTATAATTTTTTATCATAACAGGTATTTTAAAATAATATGTTAAATATTAATTATTAAATTTATAAACAATAAATGATTAATAATATAAAACAAGTTCAAATAGCTATGACTATTTGAATAATTATTTATTTAAAATCGTTATGACCTTTTGTTTTGACATAAAAGAATTGTTTCAATTTATAAAAACTTATCTAGAATAAAATAATACTAATTTCTTAATATTTCCAAAATTAATAAGAAAAAGTTTTAAAAAAATAAATTTGTTTATCGAACAAATTTAAAAAGGTAATATTATTTTATTTCAAATAATAATAATAATTTAAAAAATGGAATAATTATCTAAATTATTAATATATAAATTGATATATTATAAAATTGCTTGTTAATATCGATTATTACTAACATACAAATAATTGCTTATATAATAAAACAAAGTTCTAATTACTATATAAATCGGGATTTAATTAGTTAAATGTTATATTAATATTAACAATTTTATATAATTATTAAATTAAAATTTGTCTAGAGCATATATTATAATAATTATTTAATTTTTTTGTCATTTAAATGTTCATTATACAAGTTTTATAATTAAAGTATAATATTAATTTTATTTGATTATTAATTATTTAATTATTATTGATTTTAATAATAACATTTAATTATTTATTGATTAATTTTTATTATTATGATTATTTATTATTAATAGTTAAATAATCAATTGTAATTAGTATTATTATATTATTATTAAACTACTAATTAATATTGTCATTAAACTTAATAACCAACTTAATAACCAAGAAAATTAAAAAATAAATCTAATTGTTGACCAGTTAAAATTGTTACGATAATATGAATGATTATCTATTTTAAATTGGTATGACATTTTCTTTTATCATAAAACAATTGTTTTGTTCGTACAAGCTTATTTTGATTAAAATAATACTAATTTAATGATATTTTAAAAATTAATAAGTAAGAAATTTAAAAAATAAATTTGTTTACAAATCAGTTTAAATGGTTAAAACTATTAAAATAATTATCTATTTAAAATCGTTTTGACCTTTTGTTTAGTTATAAAATAATTGTTCTAGTTCATTCAAGCTTATTTAGAATAAATGAATAATAATTTATTAGCATTAAAAAAAGAGATTTAAAAAATAAACTTGTTTACCATTTGAACAATTTTCTATTTAAAATCATTATAACCTTTTGATTTGTAATAAAACAATTATTTAACTTAATACAAGCTTAGAGGGAATAAAATAATACTAATTTATTAATATTTCCTAAAATAATAAGTAAGAAATTTAAAAATAAATTTGTTTACCAAATTAATTAAAATAAATATGGCCATTTGAATGATTATATGTTCTAAAACATTATGATCTTTTGTTTTGTCATAAAATATTTGTTTTTAATCATAAAAGCTTATTTGAAATAAAATATTACTTTTAATATTTCAAAAATTAATAAGTAAGAAATTTAAAAAAAAATTAAATATGTTTATCGAATAAGTTCAAATAGTTATGACTATTTGAACAATTATTAGTTTCAAATCATTTAGATCTTTGTTTTGTCATAAAACAATTATTGCTTATCATAGAAGCTTATTCAGTTAAAAATATACTACTTTAATAATATTTCAAATTTTAATATGAGATTTAAAAAAGAAAATTTTTTTGCCAAACCAATTCAAGTAGTTAAAACTATTAGAATAATTATCTATTTTCCAATCTTATGTTTAGTCAGTCATAAAATATTTGTTTTATATCTTACATGCTTATTTGGAATAAAATAATCTAAATTTATTAACATTCAAAAAATTAATAAGCAAAAGATTTGAAAAAATAAATTCGTTTATTGAACAAATTTAAATAGTTATGACTATTTAGACAACTAAACAGTTAATAATTTTAGTTAAATTATTAATATAGAATTAATTAATAATAATTAATATTGATATTATTATTATTAGGTATTAGGATAATTTAATAATAAATTCTATTATTTGTAGTTTTTTCCTATAATATTTTATAAATATTTATAAATTATTAGTAATAAATATTTTAATTAATTACAATAACTATTATATTGTTCTAATTATTTAGCTATTGTTTTATGACAACTCAATTAAAAAACTTTTAATAAGTTTAAATTACAAAACGTTTGATTCAAATTTATTAACAAATTATTAATTTAGCATGATTTGAAATAAATAAATGTTTAAATTGTTATAACTAATTGAACTAGTATGGTAAATAGATTTATTTATTAAATCTCTTATTAATTTTTGAAATATTAATAAATTAGTATTATTTTATTTCAAACAAACTTATATGAACAAAAACATTTGTTTTACAACAAAACAAAAGGTCATAAAGATTTGAAATAGATAATTATTCATATAGCCTTAACTATTTAAATTGGTTCGGTAAACAAATTTATTTTTTAAATCTATCAGTTATTAAATTTCATAATATTACTAGATTAGTATTATTTTATTTCAAATAAGCTTGTATGAAGATAAATAATTGTTTTATGACAAAACAAAAGGTCATAATGATTGGAAATATATAATTGTTCAAATAGTCATAACTATTTGAACTGATTCGATAAACAAATTTATTTTTTAAATCTTCTACTTATCAATTTTTCAAATATTAATAAATTAGTATTATTTTATTATGAATAGGCATGTATGATGAAAAACAATTGTTTTATGACAACAAAAGTTCATAATGATTTGAAATAGATAATTGTTTAAATGGCTATAATTATTTGAACTGATTCGATAAATTAATTTATGTTTTAAATCTCTAACTTATCAATTTTTATAATATTAATAAAGTAATATTATTTTATTTTAGATAAGCTTTTATGAACTGAAACAATTGTTTTATGATAAAATATAAGGTCATAATGATTTTAAATAGATAATTGTTCAAATAGTCAAAAATATTTGAACTTTCCCGATAAATAGATTTTTTCTTAATTTCTTGCTTAATAATTTTCTAAATGTTAATAAATTAGTATTATTTTATTTCAAATAAGCATGTATGAGTTGAAGTAATTATTTTATGACTAAACAAAAGGTCAAAACGATTTGAAATAGATAATTATTCTAATAGTCTTAACTATTTGAACTGATTCAGCAAACACATTTATTTTTTAAATCCTTACTTATTAATGTTTAGAATATTATTAATTTAGAAATATTTTACTCTAAATAAGCTTGTTGAACATAAATTAAATGTTTAGGACAAAACAAAAATCATAACAATTAGAGATGGATAATTGTTCAAATAGTCAAACTATTTGAACTAGTTCAATAAAGAGATTAAGTTTTAAATCTCTTATTAATTTTCAAAATATTAATAAAATAGTATTATTTTCTTTTGAATAATTTTGTATGAATAGAAACAATTGGTTTTGGAACATTAATTTTTAAATAAATTTATTTTTAAAATTTTTACTTATTAATTTTTGGAACATTAATAAATTTATATTATTTTATTTGAAATAAGCTTGAATGAATAGAACCAATTGTTTTATAACAAAACAAAATATTGTAATGTTTTGAAATAGATAATTATTAAGATAGTCATAACTATTTGAACTTGTTCGATAAATAGATTTATTTTTTTAATTCTCTTACTTTTTAATTTTTGGAATATTAATAAATTAGTATTATTTTATTTCAAATAAGCTAACATGAATTGAAACAATTGTTTTTATTACAAAACAAAATGTTACAATGATTTGAAGTAGATAATTGTTCAAATAGTCATGACTATTTGAACTTGTTTGGTAAACTTATTTTTTAAAATATTTTACTTATTAATTGTTGAAATATTAATAAATCAATATTATTTTAATCCGAATAAGCTCGTATGGACGGAAACAATTGTTTTATGACAAAACAAAAAAGTCATAAAAATTTGAAATAAATAATTATTCAGATAGTCATAACGATTTGAATTTATTCGATAAATAGATTTATTTTTTAAATCTTTTACTTATTAGTTATCTTAATATTAATAAATTTGTGTTATTGTATTCGAAGTAAGCTTATATGAACAAATAAAATCATTATATGACAAACCAAAAGGTTATAGCGATTCCAAATCAATAATTATTCAAATGGCCATAATTATTTAAACTTGCTCAATAAATAATACTAATTTATAATTAAATAATATTTAATTAGATATAAGTTAAAAAATTATTCGAATATTATAATTATTATAATATTATAGTATATTATTTTAACTATTTATTCAAATATATATAAATATATATATTTATTGATTTGAATAATTACTTGAAAAAATTAAACAATATAATATTTTTATTATAATATTATAATTTTATTACGATACTTGGATTAATAGATATATTAAACTAATTATTATAATTATAATAGAAAATTAATATATGTTAAATAATGTTTATAATATTAATAACTAATATTTTAAATAAATATTTGTATTTAATTAATTATTATTTATATTATTATAATTTTTTTATTAATTAATATATATTATTATTAATTAAAATAATATTTATAATTACTAATATTATTAATATATATTATCATTATATATTAGGATAGTTATTAGGAATAAAGTAATGCTAATTAAACTACTATTGTATTAATTTGTTACTCATAAAATAACTACAATTAATCATTATAATTATAATTTAAAATATAACATTTAATTAATCGATAATTAATAAGTATCTCTTTTATCCTTTCTGTAATATTAAAATACCAATAAATTAAGTATGTTTATTTAATTTATATTTAATTAATATAAACTTGTTTACTGAATTAAATTTAAATAGTTTATTGTTATCGATTAATATAATATAATAAATATTATATAATTATAATTAAAGTTTAGGTATTTTAATATAAAATTAATATATCTATTTTATTCAATTTGATAATTAAACTAAATAAAATAGTTTATAATTATACTTAATAATATTATATTATTTAATTAAATCCTTTCTATAATATCAACTTATAGAATTATTTTCTAAATCTCTTATAATTTTTTAAAGTATTTATTTAATTAAAATAATATCATAATACTAATTTTAATTTTATTAAAGTTCATTTAAATTTAATAATATTTAAAATTTTTTGATTGAATGTTTTTAATATTCATATAAACTTGTTACAATTTAAAATAAATAAATAGAGATCAATCATTTATATTATTATAAATATTTGAAATAAATAATTGTTCAAATAGTTAAACTAATTAAACTGATTTAGTAAACAAATTTATTTTTTAACTCTCTTACTTATTAATTTTCAAAATATTAATAAATTAATATTATTTTATTTTAAACAAACTTATTTGAAAGCAAAATTGTTTTATGACAAAACAAAAGGTCATAATAATTTGAAATTGATAATTATTCAAATAGTCAAATTATTTGAACTAATTCGCCAAATGGAATTATCTTTTTAAATCTCTTGCTTATTATTTTTGAAATATTAAAATAAATAAATATTATATAATTAATAATTAATTTTATAATTAATCTAATAATTGATATTTTGAATAAATTATTAATATTATTAATAATTTAATAATCCAATTAGAATTTAACATATATTAATTTTTTGTTATAATTATAATAGAAAATTGCAAATTATCACAAAAATTAATCACTTAGTTATTATTTTCTATTAATAAATAAGTTAAAAAAATAAATCTTTTTATCAAACTAGTTCAAATAGTTTTGACTATTTGAGCAATTATTTATTTCAAATTGTTATGACTTTTTGTTCTATTATAAAACAATAGTTTCTATTTATACAAACTTATTTGGATTAAAATAATACTAATTTATTAATATTTCAACAATTGATAAGTAAAAAATTTATAAAATAAATATGTTTACAGAACTAGATCAAATAGTCATGACTATTTGAAAAATTCTCTATTTCAAATTGTTATGACTTTTGTTTTGTCATAAAAAATTATTTTAGTTCATATAAGCTTATTTAAAATAAATAATTATGGATAATTGTCATTAAATGCATTGACAAAACTATTGTGAGTTATTTCAAATAGATTTGAGATAAATTAAAAAAGATTTAAAAGATAAATCTGTTTATCAAACTAGTTTAATTGTTATAACTATTTGAATAATTATTTATTTCAAATTGTTATAACCATTTTGTTTTATCATAAAATAATTGTTTCTATTCGTATAGTCTTATTCAGAATAAAGTAATGCTAATTCAAAATTAATAAGCAATAGATTTAGAAAATGTATCTGTTGGCCTTATCAGTGCAAATAATTATTAATGCTTGAACAAATATCTATTTCAAATAGTTATAACCTTTTGTTTTGTCACAAAACAATTGTTTCTATTCATACAAGCTTATTCGAAATAACATAATTCTAATTTATTAATATTCCAAAAATTTACAAGTAAGAGATTTAAAAAATGAATCTATTTACTGAATAAGTTCAAATCGTTATGGTTATTTGAACAATTATCTATTTCAAATTGCTATGACCTTATATTTTGTCATAAAACAATTTTTTCTATTCATACAAACTTATTTCAAATCTATTTACTGAATAAGTTCAAATAGTTATGACTGTTTGAATAATTATTTATTTCAAATCATTATGACCTTTTGTTTTGTCATAAAACAATTATTTTTGTTCATAAAAGCTTATTCAGATTAAAATAATATTAATTTATTAATATTTCAATAATTAATAAGTAAAAGATTTAAAAAATAAATATGTTTATCAAATAAATTCAAATAGTAATAACTATTTAAATAATTATCTATTTCAAATTGTTTTGATCTTTTGTTTCGTCATAAAAAATTGTATCAATTTATATAGGCTTATTTGAAATAAAACAATACTAACTTATCAATATTCAAAAAATTAATGAGTAAGAGATTTAAAAAATGAATTTGTTTACCGAACAAGTTCAAATAGTTATGACTATTTGAACAATTATCTATTTCAAATCATTAAGACCTTTTATTTTGTCATAAAATAATTGTTTACGTTCATAGAAGCTTATTTCAAATAAAATAATATAAATTTACTAATATTCTAAGGATTAATAAGTAAAAATTTTAAAAATAAATCTATATTAGTATTATTATAGAAGACTACAAATCAATATCTATTTTATCTATTAAATATATTTATAAAACTAATTTATATAATATTGATTAGGGCATTTATACAAGATATCTATTATTTTAAATTATTAATAATTATTAATTTATATATCGATAAAAATATTAAATAGATTAATATTAATATTATTTCAAATACGCTTATTATTCTTAATAGATTAATTTTATTATTTAATCTAATTATTATGTTATAGTATAATTATTATGTTTATTAGTAAGAGCTAAAATAATTATTATAAAATATTAATCAAATTATTTAATAATATTTAGTTATTATATATTTTAATTATTAAAATAATTAATATAATTATAACGGTTTAAAATTCATTCAATCTTTATTAATTGTAAGGATTTATAATAATTAATAAATCAATTAAGTCATGAGTATAATTAATAATTCATACCTATTATTATTAATTTTTAATATTGATTATAAAATAAATTAAAGATAATATATATTGAATCTATTAATTTTAATAGATAAATTATTTAATTTTTATTTTAATATTAATAATTTAATAAGTTTATTATACAAGCACATAATTGCTTACAAAAAATCAATAATTCAAATAAGCCTATATAAATTGATACAATTTTTTAATAACTAGTTATAACTAAATAACTATTTTATTATCTATGTTATTAACTATATAGATTAAATATATTTATTTTAAAGCTTATTCTCTTATTAATTTTAAAATTAATATTAGTCAAAAAAACCATATAGATAATAATTATGATTTATAAATCTAATTGATTTTTATTATTATTTCAAAAATTAATAATAGGTATGATAATTAGATTTTTTAAGATTTATATTAAAACTAATTAATAAAAATCAAATAGATTAAATCTTTTAATCATAACAATTAAAATAACAATTAAATAAATTGATTATTAAAATTAATAACAAGTTTAATAGTATTTATATATTATATTATAATAATTTAAATATATTTTTACTAGTTATATTTAATACTATAATATATATTAATTTTAAATATTAAATCTAATTTATTAAGGAATTACTAACTGTATAGATTATAACTAAGAATTTAAAATATTTTAGTTAATTATTTAATACATAGTATTTTTTAAATCTCTTAGTTATGAATTTGTAGAATATTATTAATTTAGTATTATTTTATTTCAAATAAATTTATACAAACAAAAATAATTATTTTATGACCAAACAAAATATTATAACAATTTGGAATAGACAATTGTTCAAATAGTTATAATTATTTGAACTTATTTAGTAAACAGATTTATTTTTTGAATCTTGTACTAATTCTAGAAATATTAATAAATTAGTATTATTTTATTTCAGATAAACTTATACATTAAAAAATAATTGCTTTATGACAAAATAAAAAGTACTAACAATTTTATTTCAAATAAGCTTGTATGTTGAAAAACAATTGTTTTATGACAAAATGAAAGGTAATAACAATTTGAAATAGATAATTGTTCAAATGGTCATAATTATTCAAACTAAGTCAGTAAACTTATTTATTTTTTAAATCTCTTAATTTTCAAAATATTAAGAAAAGTAGTATTATTTTTATTTTGGATAAACTTTTTGTGAACTAAAACAATTGTTTTATTACAAAAACAAAAATTCACAACAATTTTAAATAGATAATTATTTAAATAGTCATAACTATTTGAACTTGTTCAATAAACAAATTTAGTTTTTCAAATATCTTGCTTATTAATCTTTCAAAAGTTAATAAATTAGTATTATTTTCTTTCGAATAAGCTTGTATGAACTAAAACAATTATTTTATGATTAAACAAAAGGTTAGAATGATTTGAAATAGATAATTATTCTAACAATCTTAATTATTTGAACTGATTAGCAAACACATTTATTTTTTAAATCTCTTACTTATTACTTTTCAAAATATTATTAAATCAGTATTATTTTTATTTGAATCAACTTATATGATAAAAAAACAATTGTTTTATGACAAAACAAAGATCATAACGATTTGAGATTAATATTTATTCAAATAGTCATAACTATTAGAACTGCTTTGAAAAACAACTTTAGTTTTTAAATCTCTTGCTTAATAATTTTTGAAATATTAATAAAGCAGTACTATTTTATTTTGAGATAAGTTTTTATTAACTGAAACAATTGTTTTATGATAAAACAAAATGTCAAAATAATTTTAAACAAATAATTATTTTAATAGTCATATCTATTTAAAATTGTTCAGTAAATAGATTTATTTTTTTAAATCTCTTGCTTTAATTTTTTTAATGTTAATAAATTAGTATATTTTATTCCAAATAAGCTTGTATGAACTGAAATAATTGTTTTATGACTAAACAAAATGATAGAATGATTTGAAATAGATAATTATTCTGATAGTCTTAACTATTTGAACTAGTTCAGCTAACATATTTATTTTCTAAATCTCTTATTAATTTTTGAAATATTATTAAATTAGTATCATATTAATCCAAATAAGCTTGTATGAAAGGAAACAATTGTTGTATGACAAAATAAAAATCATTATGATTTGAGATAGATAATTGTTCAAACAGTTATAACTATTTGAATTAGTTTAGTAAATAGATTTAGGTTTTAAATCTCTTATTAATTTTCAAAATATTAATAAATCAAAATTATTTTATTTTGAATATTTATGTATGAACAGAAACAATTGTTTTATGATAAAACAAAAGGTCATAACAATTTGAAATAGCTAATTGTTCTAATAGACATAACTATTTGAACTTATTCGATAAACAGATTTATTTTTTAAATCTCCTACTTATTAATTTGTAAAATATTAATAAAGTAGTATTATTTTATTTTGAATAAATTTGTATGAATAGAAACAATTGTTTTATGATAAAACAAAAGATCATAACTATTATAAATAAAAAATTGTTTAAACAGTTATAACTATTTGAGCTTAATAATAATTAAATAATCAATATTTATTATATAATAAAACAATAAGAACAAAATAAACATTATATATTTAATGTTTTAATATTGTTTCAATTAAACAATAAAAAGCTCCCATTTATATTAATATGTTAATATTAATATATAGTTTTATTAATAATTAGATTAATATATTTTATTTGATATTTTAAATTATTAATAATTGTTTTATGAGAAAACAAAGATCATAAACTCTTTGAGATTGATATTTGTTTAAATGGTCATAACTATTTGAACTGGTTTGAAAACAGCTTTAATTTTTAAATATCTTGCTTATTAATTTTTGAAATATTAGTAAAATAGTATTATTTTATTTCGTATAAGTTTTTATGAACTGAAACAATTGTTTTATTACAAAATAAAAAGTCATAATGACTTTAACTAAAAAATTGTTCAAATAGTCAAATCTATTTAAAATTGTTCAGTAAACAAATTTATATTTTTAAATCTCTTACTCATTAATTTTTCAAATGTTAATAAATTAATATTATTTTATTTTAAATAAACTTATATGAACTGAAATAATTGTTTTATGACTAAACAAAGGTTAGAATGATTTAAAATAGATAACTGTTTTAATAGTCTTAACTATTTGAACTGGTTCGGTGAACATATTTATTGTTTTAAATCTCTTACTTATTAATTTTTGAAATATTATTTTAATCTGAATAAGCATGTATGGAAATAAACAATTATTTTATGAAAAAATAAATATCATAATGATTTAAGATAGATAATTGTTCAAATAGTCATAACTATTTGAACTATTTTTGTAAATAGATTTAGTTTTTAAATCTTTTATTAATTTTCAAAATATTAATAGATCAATATTATTTTATTTTGCCAATTTTGCATGAACAGATTGTTTTATGACTAAACAAAAGATCATAACGATTTAAAATAGATAATTGTTCAAATGACATGATTATTTGAACTTGTTCGATAAACATATTTATTTTTTAAATCTCCAACCTATTAATTTTCAAAATATTAATAAATTAGTATTATTTTATTCCAAATAAACTTGTATGAATTGAAAAAATTGTTTTATGATAAAACAAAAGATCATAACTATTTGAAATAAATAATTGTTCAAACATTCATAACTATTTGAACTTGCATGTTAAACAAATTTATTTTTTTAACTCTTTTACTTATCAATTTTTGGAATATTAATAAGCTAGTACTATTTTATTTCAAATATGCTTGTATGAATAGAAACATTTGGTTTATAATGAAACAAAAGGTCATAACTATTCGAAAAAGATAATTGTTAAAATAGTCATAACTTTTTGAACATGTTCAAAAAATAAATTTATTTTTAAATTTTTTACTTATTAATTTTTGAAATATTAATAAATTTATATTATTTTATTCAAAATAAACTTGTATGAATAGGAATGGTTGTTTTATGACAAAACAAAAGGTCATAACGATTTGAAATAGATAATTATTCAAATAGTCATAACTATTTAAACTTGTTCAGAAAATAGTTTCATTTTTAAAATCTCTTACTCATTATTTTTTGGAATATTAATAAATTAGTATTATTTTATTTTGAATTAGCCTATATGAATTGATACAATTGTTTTAGGATGAAACAAAAGGTCAAAATGATTTTAAATAGATAATTACTCAAATAGTTATGACTATTTGGACTTGTTTGGTAAATATATTTATTTTAAAAATCTTTTACTTATTAATTGTCAAAATATTAAAAAATTAATATTATTTTAATCCAAATAAGCTTGCACGGAGAAAAACAATTGTTTTATGATAAAACAAAATGTCATAATAGTTTGAAATAAAAAATTGTTCAAACAGTTATGACTTTTTTAACTTATTTGGTAAACAAATTTATTTTATAAATCTTTTACTTATTAAATGTCTAAATATTAATAAATTTGTATAATTTTATTTGAAATAGGCTTGTATGAGTAGAAAAAATTGTTTTATGATAAAATAAAAGGTCATAATGATTTGAAATAGATAATTGTTCAAATAATCATAACTATTTGAGTTTGTTCGAAAAATAGTTTCATTTTTTAAATCTCTTACTCATTGTTTTAAGAATATTAATAAATTAGATTTATGTTATTTCAAATAAGCTTTTACAAACAGAACAATTTTTTTGTGATAAAACAAAAGGTCATAACTATTTGAAATAGATAATTGTTCAAACAATCATAACTATTTGCACTAGTCAGGCCAATAGATTCATTTTTTAAGTCTGTTACTTATGAATTTTCAAAATATTAATACATTAGCATTACTTTATTCCGAATAAGACTATGAACAAAAACAATTATTTTATGACAAAGCAAATGGTCATAATGATTTGAAATAAAGAATTGTTTAAATAATTATAACTAACTGAACTGGTTTAGTAAACAGTTTATTTTTTAAATCTCTTACTTCTTAATTTTCAAAATATGAATAGATTAATACTATTTTATTCCAAACAAACTTATATGAACAAAAACATTTGTTTTATGAAAAAAGAAAAAGTCATAACGATTTGAAATAGATAATTGTTCAAATAATCATAATTATTTGAACTAGTTTGACAAACAAAATTATTTTTTAAATCCCATACTTATTAATTTTTTAAATATTAATAAATTTGTTTTATTTTATTCTGAATAAGTTACTAAGAACTAAAAAAATTATTTTATGACAATAAAATAATTATTGATATATTGTTATGTCAATTATAACAAATTATTATTTATTAAATTATTAAGATATGATTATTTTAGAATATATCTAAAAATTTATTATTCTTATGGCCATTTCGTTAAATGGTCAATTATTAAATCAATTATCTTTTAAATTAATAATTATTACTTATTCTTATTTATTATCTTTAATTAATAATCAAGTAATTATTATTAATTTGTTTACAATGACCAATATTTATTAAATTATTTTAATTTTGTTATTTATTTAATTGATATATTTTGTTATTAATAATTAATATTCAAGTAATTAGAACTGAAACCTAAGGTGATTTGTTTAAGTTTATAATAGTTATATACCTTTTTAAACAATTATCTATTTCGAATCGTTATAACTATTTGTTTTGTTATAAAACAAATGTCTCTGTTTATACAAGCTTATTACAAATAAAATAATATAAATTAATTAATATTCAGACAATTAATAAGTATAACATTTAAAAATAAATATGTCTATCAAACAAATTCAAACAGTTATAACTATTTAAAGTATTATTTATTTCATATCATTATGACTTTTTGTTTCATTATAAAACAATTGGTTCTATTTATTCAAACTTATTCAGATTAAAATAATACTAATTTCTTAATTTTTAACTAATAAGTAAAAAAATTTAAAAATAAATCTATTTAACGAGCAAGTTTAAATAGTCATGGTTATTTGAATAATTATCTATTTCAAATCATTATGACCTTTTGTTTTGTGATAAAATAATTTTTTTCTATTTATCTAATATTTGAATTGTTTCAACTTATTAAATTAATAAGTAATTTATTAATTACTCTTTGATTCTATTTTCAAAGTCCTTTTCATCTTTCCCTCACGAAACTTGTTCGCTATCGGTCTCTCACTCGTATTCAGCCTTGGATAAAATTTACTATCTAATTGGGGTTGTATTCCCAAAAAAAAAACTCGACTCACAGACAACACCTCATGGTGCGATAAGATCCAGGCATAATAGGGCTCTCACCCTTTACGGTGCCTTTTTTCAAGGTACTTAGGTTTGGTCCATCACTGAAGATGCTTATACAAACTACAATTCAAACATGGAGATGCTTAATTCTCAAGCTAGGCTCTTTTCGGTTCACTCGTCGTTACTAGGGGAATCCTGGTAAGTTTATTTTCCTCAACTTTTTGATATGCTTAAACTCAACGAGTCACAATGTGAGCATCGACCGAATGATGCAGGGGGTTCGATGAGGTCTGGATGGGCAATGTGCACGTATCACTGGAACAAGGCATGCAATGAGCTTTACCATTGACGATCATGACACTATCATTGTTAGGGACTCATTTTTAGACCAACCACAATCACAAGATCATAGGAAGCCATTTTTTGCCCTTTCAATCGGAGTTGATAAACCAGAGGTTGGAAGGTGATGATGCATGACACCCAGGTAGGTGTGCCCTTGGCTTAAGGGCTTGTGGCGCAACTTGTGTTCAAAAACTTAATAGTTCACGAGATTTTACAATTCACACCAAGTATCACATTTCACTGCATTCTTCATTGATATGAGAGCCAAGATATTCATTCGCAATAGTTGTTTTGGTTTTTCTTGGCAAAAAAAGCCATGGTGCTGCCCACGTATGCACTGCAAATGGGGTGGCGATAGCACATTTGCTCTTTTTTATTTAGGTTTCTTGGCACAATTTATGCTCGAGGTTTGTTATTTGGTCACAGGCAATGATGCTGATCGTTTCATTTGCTCAGGAGGTAGAACAAAGTGTTGTCGCACATGCCTAAGGCCAGAAGGGGCTCAAGCCACGGAGGCATCCTTACCCCCTTAATGTTTCGTTAACACATTCATAGGTCATTTGTTGTGCTAGTTTTGACAATGATCCTTCCGTAAGTTCACCTATGGAAACCTTGTTATGACTTCTCCTTCCTCTAAATGATAAGGTTTAGTGGATTACTCGCAACGTCATAAGTAGTGAATGGTCCATGTCGCTGCAATATGAACACTTCAGTAGACTATTCGATTGGTAGGAGTGACAGGTGGTGTGTACAAAAAGTAGGGACGTAGTCAACGTGACACTTATTAGGAATTCCTCGTTGAAGACCAATAATTGTAATGATCTATGCCTATTACGATGAAATTTCAAAGATTACCTAGGCCTATTGGCTAAGGCTATAGACTCGTTGAATACATCAGTGTAGTGCACGTGCAACCCAAAACATCTAAAGGCATCATAGACCTATTATTACCTCAAACTTCCTTGGTCTAAATAGCAGTAGTCCCTTTAAGAAGCTAGCCATAAAGGATCATCTCCTCGTAGCTAGTTAATAGGTTGAGGTCTCATTCATTAATAGAATTAAGTAGAAAAATCACTCTACCAACTAAGAACAACAATACACCACCATCTATAGAATCAAGAAAAAGCTCTCAGTATGTTAATCCTTACTATGTTTAGACCTAATAAGTTTTCTTGTGTTGAGTCAAATTAAACCACAAGCTCCACTTCTAGTGATGCCCTTCCATCAATTCTTTTAAGTTTTAGCCTTGCAACCGTACTCCCCCTAGAATCTAAAGACTTTGATTTTTCATAAGGTGTTGACGGAATCCTAAAAGTAACATTTGTTGATCTTTGGTCGGCATCATTTATAGTTGAGACTATGATGGTATTTGATCAACTTTGAGCCCCCAACTTTCATTCTTGATTAATGAAAACATCTTTGGCAAATGCTTTCGTAATTGTTCATTTTTCATAAATCCAAGAATTTCACCTCTAACTATAAAATACGAATGCCCCTAACTATCCCTGTTAATCATTACTCTGATCCCAAAGGCCAACACAATAGCACCAAAATTTTATGATGTTATCCTATGCTAATGTATACAAACATAGGCCTACTTTGAGCACTCTAATTTCTTCATAGTAACATCGCCAGAGGAATGACCTAGCTAGTTAAGGTCAGGAGTGCATCATTGGTTATAAGGATAAGTAGACTGATGCTCACCATAAGATAGACCAGATGACTCAACCCTAGTTCCAACTACGAGTTTTTTAACTATAACAACTTAAATATATGCTATTGGAGCTAGAATTATCGTGACTACTAGCACTAGACTTGCCTTCTAATAGATCCTCATTAAGGGATTTAGATTGTATTTATTTCAATTACTAGACTTATAGAGCCCGGTATTGTTATTTATTATCACAACCTCCCTGTGTCAATATTGGGTAATTTTTCACCTGCAGCCTTCCTTGGATGTATTAGCCTTTTCTTAGGTTCCTTTTTTGGAATCAAACCCTAATTCTCTGTCACCGGTCACCACCATAATAGGCCATTATCCTACCATCAAAAATTGATAGGGTAGAAATTTGAATAATGCATTGCTGGCTCAAAGGTCGTACGATCCGTCAAGCTATAATGAATCATTAGAGCAAAGGGCAAAGCCCACATTGACCTTTAATCTAATAAATGCATCCTTTCCAAAAGCAGGGGTTATTGTATGCTTTAGTTGTAGAATTACTACGATTATCTAAGTAGTAGATACCATCAAACAAACTATAACTAATTTAATGAGCCATTCACAATTTCACAATCTAAATTAGTTCATACTTACATGCATCGCTTAATCTTTGAGACAAGCATATGACTACTGGTAGGATCAACCAAGTAGCATTCTTTTAGAACATTGGGACTACATAAGCCTTAACGCACTAACTAAGTGGTAGAAAGAGCCAATAGGGAGCACAAGCATCGTGTATGTTGAGCACATTAAATGCAAAACTTTGGATGCACAAGGGCTAAGGGTCAGTGTCCACAAAACATTTTGCATTCGAGAGCATGAATGAACACTAGTGTACCATTGCGACCACGGGGGTTTGGGTGGCACACTTAGGGACAAAGGGCATAATTAAGGTATGACTCATAACCCCAAGGACACAAAGCATATGAGGGATGGCAAGATATTTGATTTCCTTTAATTTAGGTATGCAACTCAAGATCTTGATCGCACCCCTAGGGTACGATGACCACATGAGAGAAATTAAAGAGGGTGATGATTGACAGTTCGATGCATCGAGCTTAAAGCCTACCAACACGCATAATCATAGTACTACTCATATGCCTATTGCATACAAGTGGTAACATTCATGCACATTGGTCCATAACCCACCCAATCGATTACACAATGAGCAGGTAGAGGAAATGATACATGAGCCACACCACAACCACTTGGCAAGGGAAAAACACAAATAAGGGCCACGAGATTGCACCTATCATCTAACAGGCAACAACAGCATAACACCACTAATGCTTGGTTTGGCCAGGATTGTATATGCAAACTTTGCTGTCACCACCCTAGAAGGACATTACCTAATTCAAGGACTTGCTCCTAGGGTCTTAGGCAGCATCGACTGCATGCATGGCTTGGCCAAACTAAGGCATTTTTTATGGTCAACGAAAAGGGACCATGAGACTATCAAATACCTAAAAGACTTAGCCAGCCTAAGCTCGTTATCATAGCTTCTACTTGCACCACCCCAAAGAGTCTTTGCATGATTTAGGGACTTGGTCTTAGGGTATGGGACAACATTAGCCATAGGCACAGGCTTGAGCTCGACCTTTTTTGAGTGCATGTCAACTGGTCAAGGCATAGACTCTTATGAGTCACTGAAGTAACCAGTCTCTGGACAACACAACCAAAAGGCATGCATGGCTTAGATTTTGCCTTAGGGACATTGTCATGGATGTGCGCAATGAGAAACCCATCACGTACACCTACTCCCTTTGAAGAAAAGAGAGAGAGCACCCGGACAACCAAACCCTAAAAAGTATAAGAGATTTTATAAATATGCTAGCATATACATTAAAGTGTCTAAAATGGGGACACTTTTTTTAAATGGGCGTATCCCACGCCAAGGGTTCGTAGGTGCCAATGGTGGTAGAGGCTTAAGTCTGTATCAAGACCCAATATATGTCGATGGTGTACGAGGTAAGTACCTACAGCAAGGGCCAGCATGTGCCAATAGTGATGGAGATAACTGTTCACATGAAGGGTCATATTTTTCTGATTCTGATCAAAGTAGGTGCATGCACCAAATACTAGCATGTGCCGATAGTGATCGAGGTAAGTGCCCATACCAAAGGTTAGCTTATGCTGATAATGGTCAAGGCCTTGGTCAAAGTTTGATTCTAGGCCACGGTGCACACACTAGGCTTAGACATGTGCTGGTGTCACATTTTTTTGCCTAAGGCACCATCACTAAAGCATCGCCAGAGAACCTAATTGACAGCATTGGGGGTTTCGGTAATTAGGAAAGGGGGTTAGGGGGTGTGTGCATATGATATGCAATGGATGATGGCCCTTGACCCTTATATTGGCTCTTTATCCCCTAAGCAACCTCGACAGCCCTTTTAAAGAGCATAAGAGCTTTTATTGTTTGTAAGCCAGTAGCCATTCAAGTGTTTGAAATGAGGATTTTTTTCAAATGGACATAAAATCTTCCACACTTTGACACTTTAGCTGAATTTTTTTATGGATGCCAACAGAAATACAAGGATCACCTATACCAAATTTGAGGCCAAAACTCCTAAAAAATTTTCAAAAAATCCTAGATTGTAAAAATTTTAAAAATTGTAAAAAAAAAAAAGTTATCTTGCTGTGAAACTTCATAAAAAGGCTTAAGGGACCATTATATGAATTTATCCATAAAAATGGTATTGGCATGGCAAAAATATGAAGTTATGTCTGAACCCACCTATTGTCTAATCGTGAAGCACGTGGTGCATGGCCCAGCATGTGCTAATGGTGTTTGAGTGAATTGCCTGCATAAAGGGCCAACGTATGCTGAGACCAAGGGTGAACATGTCTCGATGGTGATCGAGGCATGTGAATGTGTCATAGTTTACATGTTGGTCCAGGCTTAGGGGTTTTCTCTAAGTTAAAGAACAATTTCGATTCTAGGGGGATAAGATCCAACAACTAGGGGGCTAAGCCTTGAGGCAATCATAGGGAATTGCCCAAAACATTGGTATTGGCAGTGATCAAAACTTGAAAGGCTCAAGCATTATGTTTAAGTTTAGAAGAATTGAGCCAGCCCCTAGTGTAGGCACTAGTGAGTGCTTATATCAATTTATAAGCCATAAAAATGGCATTGGCACTATAGAAATATAAAGATCTGTCTGAACCCACCTACTACCCTATCATGTTATGCATGGCGTATGGCTTAAACCCAAGATATCCTTGTGTGATGTGCAGCCCAGCATGTGCCAATGGTGTTCAAGAGAACTAACCGCACAAAAGGCTAATATGTGTCGATAGTGGTCGAAGCATGTGCTAAGACCTAGGTCAACGTGTCCTAATGGTGGTTAAAGCATGTGTATGTGTCACTGTTCTAGTGGAATAAAGTCCGATAACCAAGGGGACCAAGCTTTGAAACCTATTGGAGGCTCAAGTTATGGGGAACTAACCCAAAACAATGGTATGGGCAATGATCAATTCTTTAGAAGCTCAGGCACGGTGTTCAGGTTCGACATACTTAAGCCAAGCCCAAGTGTGGGAGCTAGTAAGCACTTATATGAATTTACAAGCCATAAAAATGCTACTAGTATGGCAGAAATATGAAGATGTGCTTGAACCCACCTACTACCTGGTCATGGTGTGCTGCTCGGGCCTAGGATACCTTCGTATGGTGCGTGACCCAGCATGTGCCTAGACCAAGGGCCAACATGCCCTGATGGTGGTCGAAGCATGTGCATGTATCACAATCTGCAAACTGGTCTAAGCCTAGGGGTTTTATTCGAGTCGAGTAATAGTTCCAATTCTAGAAGGACAGGGTCTGACAGTCGAAAAGACCAAACCTTAAGGCTTATTGCAAGCCCAAGTCACGGGGAACTAGTTTAGGCCAATGGTATAGGCAGTGATCAAGACTTTAAAAGCTCAAGCACATGTTCAAGTTTAGCAGAGTTGAGCTAGACCTAAGTGTGAGTGCTAGTGAGCAATATGTGGGCACATGGTCAGACCTAGGTTCGAGCACTGATAATCAAGGTACAGGCGCATGGTCAGACCTAGGTGCAGCCATGCCTAAATACAATATTGGAAGGATCAGATTTGTAGGCTTTTAGAAGGCCTAGTACTACAACATAATCTTTGACAAGCTAGAATTATGACGAGCACTTGAGCTTTGTAGGCTAACTTAGGCACATGGAATCAATTCCCTATCCAAGGTCATACGTGGTTTGGCTTAAGATCAGAGCTTGTGACACATACACTAAGCATCATTTCATGCCAATGGTGATCAAGGGGTAGACAAGTGCCTTGGGTGGGAGGGTCATGGTATACATGCAATAGCAAGTGTCAGCATTTGTCACAAATGTGTCCAAGGCAACAACCAACACTAAAGACCAGCTTGTGCCAATAGTGATCAAGGCAAGTACCCACTCAAACATTGCATGCATTTGGTGATGGTGTCCAAGGCAACATCCTGCATAAAGGGGTCAGCATCTGCTGACAATGTTGGATGTGGTTGCCCATGTAGCAATCAAAGGACAAAGGCAATCGATGGCATTTGAGGTAACAACCTGCACCTAAGGTCAGTGTATGTTGATGAAGATTAAGGTAAGTGCTCACACTAGGGCTAGCTTATCCTTGTAACAAATATCGAGGGCATTTGGTTGCTGTTTACTTAGACATTCAAGGGAGGGATGTTATCGCCTGACCAAATCGGTTGCAATGGGGAACACCATTCATCCCCAACCCCAGAGGGGTGTGGTGTAAAAAAATGAAGTGAGAGGGCTTTGGTAGGTATGGGGAAGAAGGACAAATTGAAGTAACAAAGGGCTAAATCTCAGTGAATCATGGCAACAAGGCCATTCTACCACTTACGATAATTAAATTAATTTATTTTAATTATTCAAATAGTCATAATTATTTCAACTGGTTCAGCAAACAAAATTATTTATTAAATCTCTTATTGATTAATTTTTCAAATATTAATAAATTTTTTTATTTTATTCTGAATAAGTTATTAAGAATTGAAAAAATTATTTTACGATAAAACAAAATGTCATAACAATTTAAAATAAAGAATTTTTCCTATAGCCTTAACTATTTGAATTGGTTTAGCAAACAAATTTATTTTTTAAATGTATTAGTTATTAATTTTTAGAATATTATTACATTAGTATTATTTTATTCTGAATAAACTTATATGAATAAAAATAATTATTTTATGAAAGAACAAAAGGTTATAAGAAATTGAAATATAAATAGTCATAACTATTTGAATTGGTTTGATAAACAGATTTTTTTTTAAATCTCCTACTTCTTAATTTTTGAAATATTAATAAATTCTATTATTTTTTACGAATAAGCTAGTATGATGAAAAACAATTGTTTTATGTCAAAACAAAAGTTCATAATGATTTGAAATAGATAAATGTTCAAATGGCCTAAATTATTTTAACTGATTCAATTAACTAATTTATGTTTTAAATTTAAATTATAAATATTAATACAAATAATTATATTTGTATAATTATTAAATTTTCCTATGACTATTAATAATTTTTGGAACACTTAGGATATTTAATATTTAATAATTTAATTTAATTATATAATTAATACCAAACAATATTTATTATTAAAATATTTTTAGTATTAAATTTTAATTAAATTTATTAATACATTTCCACAGCTAATAACATAAAGCAACAAAATTCACACCTAATAACTTTGATCCAATTGCCGGTGATATAATAAGAGTTTTACAAGCCCTCAAAAAAATCCTAACCCATTATCAAGTATATAAGTTAAGCAAAAAATTTATTATTAAAATAATATATTTATTTAATATATATACATTAATATAATTATTTGATAAAATACTAAATTATATAATAATACTATATAATAAAAATTTTAAATATATTTAAAACCAATTTTAAAATAGAGATTATTATAACTTAATAATAATATTATTAATTAGTAGTTTAATTAAATAGTTTAATTAATATTCTAAAAAATAATTAATAACTTTAATTGTTATTATTAAGATAATAATAAATGTTATAATTAATAATAATCAATATAATAATAGTTTATCATTATCATATCTATTAAACTATTATAACATTATTAATATGTAAAATATAAAATAATATTATTTTAAATCAGTTTTAATATAATATAATTATAATAAGTATTTATTATTATCGTATTAATAGTATTATCAAAACTAATACATTATAATAATTTAAATCATGATAATTAATTATTTTATTTTGGATAATTAATGCAAATAAATCTAATTATTTATTCTACCTATTAATATTTTATTAATTATCTATAACCCCTTAGATTTAATATTATTTTATAATATTATATTATTATGATTATTATATTTAATATTATTATAAAATTTAAAATATGAATCTAATCGATATAAAATAAATATTTTGAATAATTAATTAAATTATAATTAATATTAACAATTTATATATATAATTAAATTAAATTCTTTTATATTATTTAATATATATTGAATAATATTTATTTTAAATTGATTATTAAAATTAAATAAATAATATTTAAAATAAATACAATAGAATTATAACTAAGAATCATTTAAATTCTTAGTTATAACTATATAGTTAATAATGATAACTAAGAATCGATTATTACTAATATACAAATAATTTAATTAGATAAATCTCATATGAATTAATTAATTCAATATCATAAATTAATATACAATTGTTAATAATATATATTATATTAATTACTCATTAATATAATTTGATAAAATAATTCTAATTAATTTTTAGATTTATTATTACTGATTAATTTTTATAATTATTAAAATAATAAATAACTAATAAAAGTTATTTATTATAATAAAATATATTAATAATAATAGTTATTAAATGTTATATTTTAAATTATAATTATAATGATTAATTATAATTATAACAATCAATTATATTAATAATTGAAAAAATTAATTTAGTAATTAATAAGTACTAATCGATAGTAATTAGATATTAGTTTAATAAGTTAATTAATTATATAATTGTTATATAATAGTTTAATTCATAACTATTTGAATTATAACAATATATTCTTTATATACTATTTTATATAATAAATAGTTTAGGTATTTTAATATAATAGTTAATCATATAATCTTAATATGATATAACTAATTTATTAATATAACTATATTATAATATCAATAATATATGTAAGTATAATAATATACTAATATAAGACTTATATTAATAATTCATATTATTATAATTATAATATGTATAGTTATTATACATACCTATAATAGTTTTATTATATGATTATATGATTATATAATAACTATTTATATTATATACTTACTAAAGATTAAAATTAAAATAATAATTATTATAATATAATATATATTAATTAAATTAATATAATTTATATATAATAAATATATAAAATATTAACTAATTATTAGAAATAGTTAATATTAACAATGTTATATTATTATTTATTATATTGATTATATAATTATATCTATTATATTAATATAAATATAACACTATTATATTATATTAATAATATTATAATTATTTATAATATATCTATAATTAAATTACAATATTCAATATTATAACCTAATAAATTCTTATAAATTAATTTAAATTTTTAATTAATATTGAATTATTAATATTATAATCAGTTATAATTATTATAATTATATAGTCATTAAACATTTAATAATATCTGTTATAAATAACCTATTTATTAAAATTTTTATGATATAAAAAATAGGTTTATTTTATTATAATATAAAAAGCTCCCATATATTTAATTTAATATAATTATTTATACAAATTTATAATATATTCATTAATACTAATAGATTTTAATTACTGTAATACTATTATAAATTAGTATTAGCTTATATGTTTTTTAATATTTAATACTAATAACTATTTAAATTATAATTATATATTGTTATAAAGAAAAGGTCATAATAATTTCTCTTATTTATTAATTAAATAATATAATATTATCCTTTTAATAATCATGCATATTGTTTGAAAGTTAAATATTATAATAGTATAATAAATTATACTATTATAACATTTAAGTGCTATGTATAATTACATAATAGTTATTATATTTATAGTTAATTTACAATAATATTATATTGTAATAATATTTATATATTGTATGCAAATTAATTAATAATATAAATTATATGTATTCAAATAATATATTAATAATTTAATATTTAATTATTTATCATAATTAATAATTATTTATATCAATTGTATCATTTAATATAATTAATTAATTATATTAATAAACTTATATATCAACAATTAAATAAACTAGTTTGGTAAAAATATTTATTTTTTAAATCTCTTATTAATTTTTGAAAGATTAATAAATTGGTATTATTTTATTTCGAATAAGCTTGTATGATAAAAAACAATTGTTATATGACCAAACAAAAGGTAATAACAATTTGAAATAGATAACCGTTGAAATGACCATAACTATTTGAACTGATTCGATAAACAGATTTACTTTTTAAATCATGCACTTTTTCATTTTTGGAATAGTAATAAATTAGTATTATTTTATTTTGAATAAGCTTATATAAACTGAAACGATTGTTTTATAACAAAACGATGGTCATAACAATTTCAAATAGATAATTGTTTAAATAGTTGTAACTAATTGAATTTGTTCGGTAAATAAATTTATTTTTTAAATCTCTTGCTTATTAACTTTCAAAATATTAAGAAATTAGTATTATTTTATTTTAACAAATAATAATTATAACCTAATTATAATAATTATTTATATTTATATAAATCATATATTACTATTTACTTACTAATTATTATTAGATAATTATCTAATAATTGATTATTAATTTAATTAGTATGGATAATAAATTATTAATTTATAATTTCATTTAAATATTTAATTGAATTTATATAAGATATTTAAATTTAATTAAAGAGCTTTAACCTTTTAAATTAATAATAATAGATTAATTTTCTTATTAATATTTTTGTTTACTTAATTTATTAATTAATCTTAGTAAGAGATTTGTTTACAAAATCTATCTATGGAAGTAATTGCTTATTACTTGTTATTTCAAGTAATTAAACTATTAAATATTAATTAAAGGTTAAGATTTTAATCATTTTAAATAAGTATTAACATTTAATAAATTATATTCCATAATTTATTTAACTAATAATATTAATAATTTAAATTAATAGTATAATTTTCAAAATATTATAATAATTTATAATATTATATAGGTAATATAATTAATTAAATATTAATGATTAGAATATTATTAATATAAAATAATTAATAAAATTTTAGTATTACATCAATAATACTTATTTCAAATATTATAATTAAATATATAAATATTTATATCTCAAATTGTTATGATCATTCTTTTATAAAATAATTATTTTTGTTCAGACAAGCTTATTTGGAGTAAAATATTCTAAAAATTAATAAGTAAGAGATTTAAAAAATAAATGTTTTGTCAAACCAGTTCAAATAGTTTTGACTATTAGAACAATTATTTGTTTCAAATCGTTCTATTCATACAAGCTTATTTGAAATAAAATAACATTCAAAAAATTAATAAACAAGAAATTAAAAATGTAAATCTATTTACCGAACAAGTTTAAATAGTTATAACTATTTTTATTGTAGTTATATTATATATTAATAATTATTCATTGTTAAATTGTTAAATATTATATTTATGAATTAATTTAAATATAAATTAAACTAATTTATCCTTAATAATTTAGTAATTATTATTTAAGTTTAATATTAATAAAAATTAAATTTAGTATTTAAGATAACTATATTATTATCTTAATTATTATTAATTATAACATAATAATTAGATTTATTTGTATTAATAATTATTATTAATAATAATTTTAATTTTTTGTATATATTTCTATTTTATTTATTATAATGTTATTTGTTAATAAATATTTATAATATATATCGTATAATTTAAACAAAAGAAATAAAATAATTTAATATAATTAAATAAATTATACATGTCATATTACAAATATATTTCTATTAATATATGTTATTTTTATTAAATAGAAAATTAAAACAATAGATTAGAATAATTACAATTATATATTTATGTTTATAATTTAATTATTTAAAGTATTAATTGTTAATTATTAATTTTTATTTATTAAATAAATTGATAATTAAAATTAATATTTAAAATTTAATTAATAATTAAATAATAATACTAATTTATTACCTTTTGTTTAGTCATCAAATACTTGTTTCATATCTTACAAGTTTGTTTTAAATAATTATTATTTATTTAACTAAATTATTATAAAGATTTTAATTTTAATATTAATTTAATTATTAATTTATTTTTAATATCATTAAATAATAAATTAATTTATTATTTTAATATAGTTTATATTAAATATTTATTAATCTAATAAATCTAATTAATATATTATCTTTCAAATATTATCTCTTACTTACAATTATAGATAATTATAGATAATTATTTATAATTGAATATTAAAGATAATATAAAATATTATATATTTTATTAATTAGATAATAAAAAGCCTATTTAAATATTATTTATCATTATTTTAAAACAACAAGTTAATATTATATTCAATTATTATTTTTATTAATATTATGGTAATAATTAAATTATTAAAACTATAATAGATAATTTTCAATATTTTAATATTAATTAGATAATTGTTCAAATAAGTTTATTATTTAATTTATTAAATAGATAATATTGATATAATTTATTAATTATTTTAATATAAGTTAAGTTTTATAATTGTTTTATAAAACTTATTTAAATTATCAAATAATTTAAATAAGTTTAAAATAATAAACTTATTAAAATTAATAAGTTGAACAAACAACTATTTGAATATTATTCTAATTTAAGTTTAAATAGTTAAGACTATAAGGAATATAATTATCTTTTAAATTAATAATTTAAACTATTTGAACTTGTTCAGTAAACATATTTACTATTTAAATCTGCAACTATTTCAAAATATTCAATTTATAAGATAAAGGTCATAATTTATTGACATTCAAAAAATTAATAAGCATGAGATTTGAAAAAATAAATCTATTTACCAACAAGTTCAAATAGTTGTGACTATTTCAACAATTATCTATTTAAAATCATTGCTAATAATAATATCAATATTAGGTATAATTATTCATATAAAATACAATTGTTATTAAATAACAAACTCTTTATTATTATTTTGATTGAATTATATTAATAAGTTTAAATATTATTGACTTTTAGGTATTTGTTAATTAACATTACAACATTATAAATTTTGAATATATTATAATTTAAAATGATAATTATTTTAAATATATATAATATATATTTATTATAATTTAATTACTAATAATAATATTGATGATTATTAATAATTTTTATAATTTGATAATTATACATTATACATTCATTTTACTACATACTAATAAAATTTATTAGTACATATGAATAGATAACTTGCTAATATTATTAATTAATAGCTAATAAATTATTAGTTTTATAATTCTAATAGTCTATTTATAGTATAATTAGTTAACTTAATATTAAAATAAATTAATTGTAATATATTTGATTATATACATTTAATTATTATAAAATTATTAACTAATTTAATTGTAATAAATTTATTAATAAGTAGATTAATTAATTATTTAATAAAATTTATAAACCTTAAATTAGTATTATTTAAGCAAATTATTATTTAAGCAGATTTAAATAATCTGCTTTTGTTAAAAATTGAGGGATCTTCTTAATAAATTATTAATATTAATATTATAACTAGGCAACATCTAATAACTTTGACCAGTCCCTTTACGTGGCACTCACATAGTGCTTGAGGTAGACCACCAATGGTCCATTCACTTGTTTGGTCTGCCCATTAGTTTGCAAATGCATGCTAGTAGAAAAGTTCAAGTCTGACCCCAACAGCTTGAACAACTCAGTCCAAAACAAATATTAATTATTAATTATTAATTATTTATCCATTAATTAAGATAATTTAGTAGTAATGCTAATTTATTAATATTCTAAAAATTAATATTAATTTTTATATAAATTAATATAAAAGCATAATTAAATATTTGAACTTAATAATTAATATTCATTATTAATTATTTAAATTAATTAATATATAAAAATAATTTAGATATAATATAAATATTTAATTGAAAAAGCTAAGATTATCATCTTATAAATTATTTTTTATTTTAATAATTCTAAATATTTCAAATATTATAATTAACATAATATTTGATATATAATAATATAATTATTATTAGTTAAGGTCATAACTTACTTATTTTATTAATATATTAATTATATAAATATTTCATAGACTAATAGATATTATAAGTATATGACTATTAATATAATTAGTAATAAATAAATTATGCAAGCTATTTATTTAATTATTAAATATAAATAATTATTTATTTAAAATTTATAAATCTATCCTTAATTAATATATAGTCACAAGCTTCGTCATATTTCCAATTGAAGCATATGTTATATATATAATTATGTATATATATAACAGTTGACTACTTTATTAATATCATCATTAATAAGGATTAATAATATTAATAAATAAATAATATTAGTTTAATTAATTATTAATATAAAAAAGAATAATTATTCAACAAATTATATGAATAATAAATTTAATAATATTAATTTTAATATGATTAACAGATTAATCAAATAGTTATGTTCATTTGAACAATTATCTATTTGAAATCATTTTGACTTTTTGTTTGTCATAAAACAATTGTCATTAATAATTTGTATATTAAATAATTATTTATATTAAATAAACTAATTTATTATATATAATTCAAATTTTTAATTGAATTATAATTAATAATATATTTAATATTATTCTATTACATAAACAATTATAATTTATCAAATAATTAAATTTTTAATTATAAAAGTAAATAGTAATGTATATTAATATATAAAAATAATAAATAAATTATTAATGTATAATAATTTAATTAATAATATTTATTTAAATTTAATAAATAAATAATTATTATTAATTAAATAGTCATATTTATTTTAATTAATAATTAAATATTTAATTAATAATATAATTAATAATTGTTACTATTTTATATAAATTATAATTAGTTATAATATTATAATACATATAATAATAATAGTATATAATTAAGTAATATTAATAATAATTAGTAATAATCTTAAGCTGTTATATATCATTATTATTAAATTAATTATATTAATTAAACTATTAATATAATACATTATTTATAATTAACAATTATACTTATTAATTGTATAACGATTAATATAATTAATTTAATAAACAATTAGTTTTAAATCTAATCATATAAAATAATAGTAGATTATTAAACAAAATTCAAATTTATTAACAAATTATTAATTTAGTATGATTTGAAATAAATAAATGTTCAAATTGTTATAACTAATTGAACTAGTATGGTGAATAGATTTATTTATTAAATCTCTTATTAATTTTTAAAATATTAATAAATTAATATTATTTTATTTTGAACAAACTTATATGAACAAAAATATTTGTTTTATGACAAAACAAAAGGTCATAATGATTTGAAATAGATAATTATTCATATGGCCTTAACTATTTGAATTGGTTTAGTAAACAAATTTATTTTTTAAATCTATCAATTATTAAATTTCATAATATTACTATATTAGTATTATTTTATTTCGAATAAGCTTGTATGAAGATAAATAATTATTTTATGACAAAACAAAAGGTTGATTGGAAATATATAATTGTTTAAACAGTCATAACTATTTGAACTACTTTGATAAACATATTTATTTTTTAAATCTTTTACTTATTAATTTTTCAAATATTAATAAATTAGTATTATTTTATTATAAATAGGCTTGTATGATGAAAAAAAATTGTTTTATGACAAAACAAAAGTTCATAATGATTTCAAATAGATAATTGTTTAAATGGTCATAATTATTTGAACTGATTCAATAAACTGATTTATGTTTTAAATCTCTAACTTATCAATTTTTATAATATTAATAAAGTAATATTATTTTATTTTAGATAAGCTTTTATGAATTGAAACAATTGTTTTATGACAAAATATAAGGTCATAATGATTTTAAATAAATAATTGTTCAAATAGTCAAAAATATTTGAACTTGTTCAACAAATAGATTTTTTTTCTAATTTCATACTTAATAATTTTCTAAATGCTAATAAATTAGTATTATTTTATTTCGAATAAGCATTTATGAGTTGAAGCAATTATTTTATGACTAAACAAAAGATCAAAATGATTTGAAATAGATAATTATTCTAATAGTCTTAACTATTTAAACTGATTCAGGAAACACATTTATTTTTTAAATCCTTACTTATTAATGTTTAGAATATTATTAATTTAGCAATATTTTACTTCGAATAAGCTTGTTGAACAGAAATTAAATGTTTTAGGAATATTATATTATAATAATTAATGGCTATAATATATCATTAGTATATATTAAAACAATTGTTTCTGTTCATACAAGCTTATTTCGAAAAAAATAATTAAATTTATTAATATTCCAAAATTTAATAAGTAAAAATTTAAAAAATAAAATTGTTTTTTGAACATGTTCGAATAGTTCTAACTATTTGAACAATTATTTATTTCAAATAGTTATGACCTTTTGTTTTGTGATAAACTAATTGTTTCTATCCATACAAGCTTATTCCAAATAAAATAATTAAATTTATTAATATTCCAAAATTTAATAAGTAAAAATTTAAAAAAATTTATTTTTTGAACATGTCCAAATAGATCTGACTATTTGAACAATTATCTATTTCAAATAGTTATAACCTTTTGTTTTGTGATGAACCAATTGTTTTTGTCTATATAAACTTATTCAAAATAAAATAATACTAATTTAATAATATTCCAACAATTAATAAGTAAAAGATTTAAAAAATAATTTAAATTAATATACTTTACTATATTATTAGTATATAGATTAACAAGGTTTATAATCCTTAAATAGTAAAATAATTATTCAATTATTAATATTAATCATATATATAATTAATTTAATATATATTTATAATAATGAACTATATTTCATATTTTTACCATACTTATAATAAATTTATAATATGATATATAAATTATTAAATTAGTATTATTTTATTCTAAATAAAATAGTATGAATAGAACCAATTGTTTGATGATAAAATAAAATGTTATAATGATTTGAAATAAATAATTATTGAAATAGTCAAAACTATCTAAAATGGTTTGGTAAGCAGATTTTCTCTTTAAATCTCTTATAGATTTATTTTTTAAATATTAATAAAACAATATTATTTTATTTCAAACAAACTTATATTAACAAAAACAATTGTTTTATGACAAAACAAATCTTTAAATATTTTTACTTTAAAATAGATTTGAAATTAAATATTTAATTTTTAAATTAAACAAATTTAAACTTAAATTAGAATAATATTCAAATAGTTATGAATATTTGAATTCTAAGATTTCAAATATAAAAAATTAATAACTAAGAGATTTAAAAGGTAATATTTTTCTAATTATTTAGCTGTTGTTTTATGACAACTCAATTAAAAAACTTTTAATAAGTTTAAATTATAAAAGGTATGATTCAAATTTATTAACAAATTATTAATTTAGTACGTTTGAAATAAATAAATATTCAAATTGTTATAACTAATTAAACTAGTATGGTAAATAGATTTATTTATTAAATCTCTTATTAACTTTTGAAATATTAATAAATTAATATTATTTTATTTCGAACAAACTTATATGAACAAAAACATTTGTTTTATGATAAAACAAAAGGTCATAATGATTTGAAATAGATAATTATTCATATAGCCTTAACTATTTGAATTGGTTTGTAAACAAATTTATTTTTTCAATTTATCAGTTATTAAATTTCATAATATTACTAGATTAGTATTATTTTATTTCGAATAAGCTTGTATGAAGATAAATAATTGTTTTATGATAAAATAAAAGGTTATAACGATTGGAAATATATGATTATTCAAATAGTCATAACTATTTGAACTGATTTGATAAACAAATTTATTTTTTAAATCTTCTACTTATTAATTTTTCAAATATTAATAAATTAGTATTATTTTATTATGAATAGGCTTGTATGATAAAAAACAATTGTTTTATGACAAAACAAAAGTTCATAATGATTTGAAATAGATAATTGTTGAAATGGAATTATTATCTTATATATACTTAATTAATCTAATAAAATAATATTAATTATAATATAAACAAATTAATAGTTAATAATTTATTATATAAATTTATAAATCTCTTACTTGTTTAGTATTAATTATTTTTAAGTTTTGAATATATTAAAGATATATTCATTATATAAACATATTTATTATTAATATGACTAAATAAAGAATTATTAATAATTTATTAAATAAATTTATGAAAAGATAAATATTATTAATTTATTATATATAATATAAAAATATATTATATATTCAAATAATATATTTAATTATTATTATATATAATAATTATAATCATTAATTTTATTAATTATAAGTAATACTATTTTATAATAATATTATTTGAATAATATATTATATATTATATTTAATAATATAAATAGTTAATAATTAATTATATTAATAATTATTATTATCTATTTTAATTATCGATAATTTATCATAAAAGATCAAATATACATTTTAAAATATTTATGATTATTTTTAATAATTGTTTAACAAAATTCATAAATTATATTATTATTTCATAGCTTATTTATTAATAAATATCGATAATTAAATAATAAAAATTAAATATTTAATTTAAATATTTAAAATTTAAAATTATTAATTATTAACATTCAAAAAATTAATAAGCAAAAGATATGAAAAAATAAATCTATTTACCGATCAAGTTCAAATAGTTATGACTATTTGAACAATTATTTATTTAAAATCATTATGACCTTTTGTTTTGACAAAAAACAATTGTTTCAGTTCATAAAAGCTTATCCAAAATAAAATAATAATAATTTCTTAATATTTCAAAAATTAATAAGAAAGAGTTTAAAAAAATTAATTTGTTTACTAAACAAATTCAAATAGTTATGACTATTTGAACAATTATCTATTTAAAATCATTATGACCTTTTATTTTGTAATAAAACAATTGTTTTAGTTCATACAAGCTTATTCGAAATAAAATAATAGTAATTTATTAATATTCCAAAAATTAATAAGTAAGTGATTTAAAAAATGATTCTATTTACCGAATTATTTCAAATAATTATGGGTATTTCAACAATTATCTATTTGAAATCAATATTACCTTTTGTTCGGTCATATAACAATTGTTTTTTATCATACAAGCTTCAAAATAAAATAATACTAATTTATTAATCTTTCAAAAGTTAATAGGTAAAAAATTTTAAAAATAAATTTATTTATCAAACCCGTTTAAATATTTATGACTATTTGAACAAATGTATAGTTTAAATTAGTTATTTAAAAAAAAAACATTTTTTGTTCTGTCATAAAACAATTATTCATGTTCATACAAGCTTATTCAAAATAAAATAATACTAATCTAACAATACTCTGAAAATTAATAACTGAGAGATTTAAAAAATAAATTTGTTTACTGAACCAATTTAAATAATTAAGATTATATGAACAACTATCTATTTTAAATTGTTATGACCTTTTGTTTTATCATAAAACAATTTTTTTTAATTTATACTAGCTTATTCAGAATAAAATAAAATAAATTTATTAATATTTCAAAAATTAATAAGAGATTTAACAAATAATTTTGCTTACCTAATCGGTTCAAATAATTATGAATATTTGAATAATTATTTATTTCAAATAATTTTGGCTTTTTGTTTTGTCATAAAACAAATTATTTAATTATTATATATATTAATTTATTATATTAAATATAATAATCTATTAAAAATAAATCTTATTAGATATCTATTAATTAATAAAAATCAATAATTAAAATATTTAAATTAAAATAATATTCAGATAATTAATATTAAATTATAATATTTATAATAATTAATTATAAATTAATATTAAATAATATTATATTATCATTAAATATATTATAATTATTAAATTAATGTTAATATTATTAAGTCCAATTTTAATTATTTTAATAATATATAATACCATATTTATAATTATTTAAATTACTATTCAATTAAAAAATATTGTTTTATAATCTCTAATTATCAATTTTTATATTAATAATAATATTATTTTATTTCATATAAGCTTTTATGAACTAAAACAATTATTTTACGATAAAATATAAGGTCATAACAATTTTAAATAGATAATTGTTCAAATAGTAAAAAATATTTGAACTTGTTTGGTAAATAGATTTTTTTTCTAATTTCTTACTTAATAATTTTTTGAATGTTAATAAATTAGTATTATTTTATTTCAAATAAGCATGTATGAGTTGAAACAATTATTTTATGACTAAACGAAAGGTCAAAACTATTTGAAATAGATAATTGTTCTAATAGTCTTAACTATTTGAATTGATTCAGCAAACACATTTATTTTTCAAATCCTTACTTATTAATGTTTAGAATATTATTAATTTAGCAATATTTTACTATGAATAAGCTTGTTGAACAGAAATTAAATGTTTTAGGACAAAACAAAAATCATAACAATTGGAGATAGATAATTGTTCAAATAGTCATAACTATTTGAACTGGTTTGGTAAAGAGATTTAGTTTTAAATCTCTTATTAATTTTCAAAATAGTAATAAAATAGTATTATTTTATTACTATTAGTTATTCAGAAGTTATTTATAAAACTTGGACTTATACTTTGTGAATTTCTTGCTTAGGTAATAAATAACTTTCTTTTTCTTACCGAATTCATCTTGTAATTTAAATAAATTTGTATTTCTAATATAATATTTATTTAATTATCTATTACTTATTAATATTATTATAATTATATAATATAATTAATAAATACTAAATATATTATTTCAATATATAATAAACTAGACTAATAAGTAAGATATTTATTCTAATACTTATTTAATTCATTATACTATACAAATAATAAATTAGATTAATTTATATATAATATTATAATAAAATTAATATAAATTTGTTAATAATTATTGTTAATATTTATTTAATTATTATTTCAAATAATTTAAATATAGTTTCTATTAATATTTGATATATATATTATTAAATTAATATAGTTAATATTATCAAATAATAACATTAATTATTAATATTATTAATATTTAAATTAATAATATAATTTATTTACATTACTAGATTTATTGTTGGATTATACAATTAAATTACTATATAATATAAATATATTAGTAACAAATAAAATATAATTATTATTAATAAATATTATTAATAAATTAATAAAATATTATTTTATAAAGTAGTACTATCGATTAGTACTTCTTAAATAGTTTATTGTTATCAAAATTATAGAACTAGTTAAGGTAATCATGTGAAATATTTATATTAATAGATATAATAATATATTAGTATTAATAATTATTTATCAATTTAATATATTTAATATTAATATAATTAATATTATATTTTTAATATAATAATTTTAAGTAATCAATTAAATATCTTATATTTAATTATTAATAACCTTTAATTATAATTAATTTACTTAAAGTATTATTTAATTATTAAATATAATTAATTTAATTTAATTAAATATTATATTAAATATTTAATAATAAAATTTTAAATATTCTATTAAATATTTACTAATAAAAATTTTCTTATTATTATTATGCTATTAATTAATTATCTTAATTAATAATATTACATTATTATATTATATTTTTATAATAAATAATTAAATTTATTATAATTAGCAAATAACTATATATAAATTATTTTATATATAATAGTATAATAACTTGATAACATTATAACTATTATAATATTATTATTTGATAATATTAAGTAAAATATTTGATTTATAGTATAATATAATATTATATAAATTATAAGTAACAATTTATAGTCTGATTAGAATAATATAATATATTATGATAATAATTAATTATTATTAATTAATATTTTATAATTAATTTATAATTTATATTATAAATTATTAAATATAATTTAATATATTATGATTTATGAATAATATAATTAAAATATTTAATTAATAATTAGTTATAATTATAATTATTTTATAATAAATTAATTAGTTAATATTACAGTTATACATTATAAATATTAATAATAATATATTATAAAATTATAAAAAAAATAAATACTTAGTTATAATAATTATTATTTATAATATAAATAACTATATATAATTATTTTTATAATTAAAAATAATAAAACTTATTATAGTATTATACTAATTATATATTATTATTAATTATAATAATTTTATAATAATTATATAATTATATTAAGGTTATATATAATATAAGTTATAATAATATTATAATATTAATAGTATATAATATAAAAATGACTATAAAATAATAATTAATATTTGAATAATTTATAAATTATATTATATTATATAAATATTATAGTAAATTATTAATCTATTTTGAATAAAAATAATTATTATTTATTAATATATAATTATTGAACAATAATAATTAATATTATTATTTTAAATTAATATAAATTAATTATATTATTAATTAGTTTAAATATAATTGTATTATTTTATAATTTATAAATTATATAAAATATTAGATATTATATAAGTTAATAATATTTAAATATTATTATATGTTAAAATTAATAATAACTAATATTATTAATAAAATAGATTATTAATTTAAGCTTATAATAATATATATAGATTATTAATATAATTTATGAGTTCTTATTAAATTTAGTAAAGTATTTATATATTTGACTATATATTATAAATATATAATATTAGATTTATTTAATAAATATTAATTTAAAACAAATTTAAATTAAGATAGTAACAATATCTATAAATTATACTAATTTATTATGCTTATAAATTAAATAATAAATATTATGTAATAATATGATATATAGTTCTCAGGAATTTCCTGCTTCTGCTTCAAAGTAAGGTACATAACATTATTTGTATTTTCATGCATAGAATTTAATTTATATTATGAAATTCATTGCTCTTTTGAATGATATAGAAATATCAACTATTTCCTATAATTGACATGTTAATTGTATTATAACAACAAATATTATAACATTTTCATGTTTTATTACTGACACAACAAAAAGAAACAGCTTCATTAATTCAATGAAGCATTCAAAACACTAGCCACTTTCATATTAGCTGCATTAAGCAAAATATGATTATTATTTTTCATAGCTGGTATTATAAATAGATAGTTTTAACTATTTCAACTTGATTGATAAGAAAATTCATTTTTTTAATTCTATAACTCTTTAATTTTTGGAATATTATTTTAAAATATTAATAATATTAAATTTATATATATGATTAATTATTATTTAAATTATATTTGAATTAATATTAAGTCTTGATAATTATTGAATTATATATTATTATTAATTATACTATTGTTCAAATAGTATATTATAAATTATAAATAATATCAATTTATTAATATTAGAAATTATACAAATATAATCATAAATTATAATAATATAATAATATTATTACTATAATATGAGATTATATAAATTTATTATTATATATAACTTAATAAATATAATGATATTAATAATTAACAATTGTTTTATAAAATTAATTATAATTAATATTTGATATAGTTTATAAACTATTTTAAAACAAATTGTATAATGATTAATTAATTTATTATATAATAATATAATAATTAACAATTGTATAGTTAATACAATTGTATAATTATAATTAAATTATAACTTATATATAATAATTTGTTAATAATACTGAAATAAATATGTTAATATAATTATAACTTATTTTATAAATTATTAATTATTAACATAATATAAACCAATTTTGTTTTAATAACATAAAATAATAATTATTATTATTTATAAATAATAATTAAAGATAATTAATTCAAATTTATTATTATAATTATCGATTATAACTAATCTAATAATTTATGAACTATTCAAATAATGTATATTCTAGTATAACTAGTAATATTAACTAATAAGTTATTCATAAAACTAATTATAATTATAACTAATTATTAATTAAATATTTTAATTATATTATTAATAAATCATAATATATTATATTATATTTAATAATTTATATTATAAATTATAAATTAATTATAAAATATTAATTATTAATAATTAATTATTATCATAATATATTATATTATTCTAGTCATACTATAAATTATATAATATTATATTATACTAGAAATCAAATGTTATAAATTATTAATAATATTTACTAAAAATTTATAAGATATTTATAATAATTATTAGTTATTAATAAGATCAACTATTATAGTTAATATTATTAGATAATAATAAAAAATTATTTTATTTTTTAATAATAATTGTATATTTTTATTATTAATATTATATAAATATTAGTAATAATTGTTATTAAATTAAATAAGTATTTAATTATATAAATATAATTATTAATTTAATTAATTATATAAGATAAATTTTAATTATATAAATATTAATTTATATTTAAATTAATATTATATAATTTAAATAATTACCATGGATCTATTAATAATATTTAAAATTATATTTATATAATATTAATAATTAGCTATAAATATTAGTATATTATTTATAATAATAAATAATAATATTTTAAATTTATCTTATCTTTGCAGATAATAACTAATTATTACTTTAATTAATATAACTAAATTATTAATTATTATATAATTGTATTTATTAAATAAACCTTTATATAAGTTTCAAATTAATAATTTTATAAATATAATATTAATTTAAAAATAGATTTTAATAATTAATTATAAATAAATAATATTCCAAAAATTAAAGAGTAACAGAATTAAAAAAATGAATTTTCTTATCGATCAAGTTGAAATAGTTATGACTATCTAAATAATTCTCTATTTCAAAACATTATGACATTTTGTTTTGTCAAAAAACAATTGGTTCTGATCATGCAAGCGTATTTTAAATAAAATAATATAAATTTATTAATATTTCAAAAATTAATAAATATAATTTTAAAAAATAAAGCTATTTTTTGAACACATTCAAATAGTTACGACTATTTGAACAATTATCTATTCAAATCATTATGACCATTTGTTTTGTCATTAAACAAATTGTTTTCTGTCAAACAAACTTAATTTTGGAATAAAACAATTCTAATTAATTTAATGATTCCAATAATTAATAAGTAAATATTTAAAAAATAAATGTTTACCGAGTGAGTTTAAAAGTTATGATTGTTTTGAACAATTATTTATTTCAATCATTATGATATTTTGTTTTGTTATAAAACAATTGTTTTATTTCATACAAGTTTTATTTTAGAATAAAATAATATTAATATGTTAACATTCTAAAATTAATAAGGTGAAGATTTTAAAAAATTAATTAGTTTATCGAAGCAGTTCAAAGAGTCATGTCCCTATTTGAACTATTATCGTATTTCCAAATTGTTATGACATTCTTATTTTGTTGTGCCTCCGTAAAACAATTGTTTCTTTATCGTCAAGTTGAAATAGTTACTGGACTATCTAAACAATTATCTATTTCAAAACATTATGACATTTTGTTTTGTCATAAAACAATTGATTCTATTCATGCAAGCGTATTTTTAATAAAATAATATAAATTTATTAATATTCCAAAAATTAATAAGTATTAATTTAAAATGATAATTTTAAAATAATGAATAAATTATTATCGATAATTTTAATAATTATAATATTTTATTAAAATTATTATTCTTATATAATATAGTTATTATATATAGTAATAACTAATTGTTCTAATTAATATTTAAATTAATTAAATTATTAAAACTAATCATTATTATTTAATAGATTATAATTTTATTAAGAAAATTATTTGTTCAATATGCTTATTTATTAAACCCAATATTGGATAATAATTCTATATTTTATTAATTAAACCATAATTATTAGATAAATTATATTATGATTAAGCTTGTATGATAATAAAATAAAGATATTAATATGAATTATTGATTTTAATTTAATATAACTAATAAATAAATAATTATATTTATTAATTTTCAAAATATTTAACAAATATTTTAATAATTATTATTAAATATATTTTTACTAGTTATATTTAATACTATAATATATATTAATTTTAAATATTAAATCTAATTTATTTATATAATTAAAATTAATTAAATTTTTACTTATTAATTTAAAATTAAAATAATTGTTATAATTAAATAATAATCTAATTTAATTATAATATATAATTAATTAAAATATAATATAAATATATAAATTTTTAAATATTAATTTGTCTAAATTAAAAATAAATATTAAAATTTATTTTAAGTAATAAATATTGCAATAGCTTAATAATTAATACAAATAAATCTAATTATTTAATCTAATTATTAATAAAGTATTAATTAGTTTATTATATAAACTATTGTTATAAGTATAATAAATATTGCATGAATATAATAAATTATTGTTTATTATAAGTTAAATATTAATATAAGTTTCCATTCTCATATATAACCATAGTCATTCTCATAAAATCATTAACCTCAATTTCCAATCATTGGAAGGGAATGTTACTTCAACTCCTACAAGTGGGACAATTCTTCCAGGCATTACTCATAAAAGCATCATTGACATTGTGGGTGGCCTTACTGAATAAGTTTTAGCTTCCCACAAGCTATCCGCCTCTCTTTCTCAACTTTTTGCATGACCATAATTTAATTAAGACTTTTACAAAACCTATAGCTCTTCTGAATATATGCTGAAAATAAAAGAAAAAAGAATCTCTTAAACTGAATCAGGTTGAGGAAAATTATATTATTATAATATAATATATAATTATTTTGAATTATAATTAATATATAATTTATTAATATTAAAATAATTATTAACATTAAATAATTATATTATAATTAAGTTATGTTATTGTGTTAAATAACAATATCTGCTTCAAGTTATTATATATTTATTCAATTATTTATAATTTAATATTTGAATATTAAATTGATATTATCTAATAATAATAAGTATAATATTTTAGTTCAATTATTAACTATATTGCTTATTATATTATATTATATAATGAAATATTTCATTATATATTTCATTTGTATAATTATAAAAAAAATGATTTAATTAAATCAAATATTTAAATAATAATCATAATTATCTATTATATTTAAATTTTTTAATTGTTCAAATTTAATAATTATCTATTTTAATTCAAATAGTCTATAATAAGAAACTCTATACAATTGTTTTATGATAAAACAAAAAGTCATAACAAGTTGAAACAAATAATTGCTCAAATAGTCATAACGATTTGAACTTATTCGGTAAATATATTTATTTTTTAAATCTTTTACTTATTAATTGTCTTAATATTAATAAATTTGTATTATTTTATTTAACATAAGCTATTATAATTTTATATAATTATAATATAATTTATAAATTATTCAAATATTAGTTATTATTATAGTCATTTTTTATATTATAACTATTAATATTAGTTAATATTATAAGTATAAACTTATAAATTTAATATTATAACCATAACTATTAATACCTTAATATAATTATAATTATTTAATAATATAATAAATGTATAAATTAGTATAATACTATAGTAAGTTCTTACTTATTTTTAATTATAAAAATAATTAATAGTTATTTATAGCTTATAAAATAATTATTATAACTATAGTATTCTAATTGTTTATTATAATATTTTATAATATATGTAATATTAATAATATAAGTATAACTAGTAATATTAACTAATAAGTTATTCATAAAACTAATTATAATTATAACTAATTATAAATGAAATTTTTAATTATATTATTAATATATTATAGTATATTAAATAGTTTATAATATAAATTATAAATTAATTATAAAATATTAATTAATAATAATTAATTATTATCATAATATATTATATTATTCTAGTCATACTATAAATTGTTAGTTATAATTTATATTAAACTATAAATTATATAATATTATATTATACTATAAATCAAATATTATAAATTATTAATAATATTTACTAAAATTTATAAGATATTTATAATAATTATTAGTTACTAATAATTACAAACTATTATAGTGATATTATCAATAATAATATTAATTATAATATTTAAATTTAAATTCATATATTATTTATTAATTACTGATTTATTGTCGATTAATACAATAAATTACTATATATTATTTAAATATATTAGTTGTAACAAATAAAATAAAATTAATTTAATAATATTTATTTATAGTAGTACTATTGATTAGACTTATTAATAGTTTATTGAATAGATAATAAATTAATAATTAGATTAATATTATTATAATTTATTATATATATATATTATATTTATATAATTATATATTATTAATTAATTTACTATAAATTATTATTATATATTAAATAATATTATATTATTTATATATAATATTATTTAAATTATATTAATTAATATAACATATTATAATTATTTATAAATTATGAATTTTAATAATTATATTATTATTATAATTATTTATACTTGATATTATACTATAAATTAGTTATTAATATAAGCTTACTCAAAATAAATTAATACTAATTAATAATATTAGAAAATTAATAAGAAAGAGATCTAAAAAAATAAATTATTTACCAAACAAGTTCAATTAGTTATTACTATTTTAACAATTGTCTATTTAAAATCTTTATAACCTTTTGATTTATAATAAAACAATTGTTTTAGTTAATACAAGCTTAGACGAAAAGAAAAATACTAAATATTAATATTGCCTAAATTAGTAAGAAATTTAAAAAATAAATCTATTTATTGAATTAGTTAAAATAATTATTATTATTCAAAATAATAATAAGATAATACTATATCCAATTACAAAATGTGAAGAGTTTATTATGATATTAATATAAAATAATTTCAATATTTTCCAATGTTAACTATTAATAATTATTAATAATTTTAATTATTATTACAAATATTTTTGTTATTAATAATATTAATTTTACTTATTAATAAATTACTAATAAATTAATATTTATACTATAATATCTATCTAATAATTTTAATATTATTATATTTAATTAATCAACTATATAAGTAAAAACTTATTATTAATTTATAGTTGGTTTATTTTATGTTTATAATATTATTTATAAATAATAAATTGTTATTTAAACTTATAATGATAAGTTTAATGATATGAGGATAAGAATGGATATGATTTTAAATTTTTATTAGATATGAAAATGGAGACAGATAATAATGTACCCACCTCGTATTCGTACTCATACCTTACTTATATATTTATATATATTTAGTATATAGATTTTTTATTAAATAATATAAATTTTTATTGAAAAATATATATTTGTGAAAAATTATCTAACTATACAAGATAAAAATAAAAAAATAAATTTTATTTATTATTTCTTTTAAAAATTATGGGTATGATAATTACTCACACCGATTAAATACCTACAAAGATAAGATAAATTTAAAATATCTTTTTGGTATAGGTACGGGGATGGATATAATATAAAAGTCTGAAAATGATAATGAAAACAATTAAAATAACTTGGCTTATAAATTACAATATTATTTTAATCTTTATTTAGTAATTATATAGTATAATTATCAATTTGGATATTATAATTTAATATATTAATATAATTTCAAATTTAAACTAATAGTCATATATTAGTTAATATTTATAATATTATTACTATTTATTATAATAATTAATTTATATAGTATCATGTAATGATTTAATAAATTATTATAATTAAATATTATTAATAATATTTTATGAATCATATTAATTATTATAATATGTAATTATAATTGTATATTATATATTATATAATAATTATTTATTATATAAATTTAATTGGACATATATATGAATAATTAAACAACATAACTATAATTGATTGACAATAATAGTTAATAAAATATTAATAATAACTATTAACTATTAATATTATAATTAATTATAATTTATGATTAAAATTATTTGATGTAATTATATTTAAATTTTAATTTAATTATTAATAGTAATTTAGTTATTTTATTATAAGTTATAATAATAATTTAATATTATTATAACTATAAAATTATGAATTTATTAATATTTCATAATTGAATTATTTATTATAATTCAATTCAATATATAAAATTATTCATAATAAATATATTGTATCTAATATATTATGATATTAAATTACTAAATAATAATTAAGTATATAATTTATTAATATACTAAATAATATATTTATAATAATAATTAATAATTATTATTAATTAATAATTTAATTACTTATTATGATAAAATGTTATAATAAAATATTATTAAATATTCGTATAATCTCTTATATGTTTATATTAAGTCAAGATTAACTAATTATAATTATAATAACAATTTAATAATAGTTTATATAAATAATTATTATTATAATTAATTGTATAATTATTTATAATAAATAATTATTATACAAAAATAATAATAGTTATAATAAAATTATTATTATAATAAATAGTTAATAATATATAATATTATTATAATGTTATTATATAATTATAAATATATTAATATATTTTTAACACATTTATAATTTAAATAACTTATATTATTATTAAATAATTAATTATCATATTATATTAATGGAAATATTTATAATTATTGTTATATAATTATATTATAAACTTATCTATTAAAATTATATTGTTCAAATAGTCATAACTATTTGAACTTTTTTGATAAATAAATTCATTTTTTAAATCTCTTACTCATTAATTTTTGAAATATTAATAAATTAGTATCATTTTATTTCAAATAAGCCTAGAGGAGCTTATACAATTGTTTTATGATGAAACAATTGGTCATAACGATTTGAAATAGATAAATATTCAAATAGTTAAGAGTATTTGAACTTTCTTAATAAACATATTTATTTTTAAAAATTTTATCATTAATTGTCAAAATATTAATAAATTAATATTATTTTAATTTGAATAAGCTTGTATGAACAAAAATAGTCATTTTATGATAACATAAAAGGTCATAATGATTTTAAATATATAATTTATTATTAAAATATTATATAATTAATTATTTATTAATAGTGTTATTTTTAATAAATAAACTTATAAATAAAATATTTAGTATGTTATAAACTATTATACAATTAAATAATTAGTTTAATTATTATTAATATTATAAATGTTAATATTAATTTATAATTAATAATTATAATCATTATTAATATTATAAACAATAATTATAATTTAAAATATCTTATAATTTATATAATAATTTATATTGTTTATTATAATTTATAATATTAAATTATTAGATATTAGTATATTAATTAATTTATATTATTAAATTATTATGGAAACATTATAATATTTATATTATCATAATTAATCAATTAATAATATTAATTATTAATTAATTAATTATGCTAATTATTTTAACAAGTTATTACTAATATGTAATTATATCTATTAAATATGTTTATGATATAATATGAATTATTAAGATTATTTATTAATATGTTATATATATTATAATATACATTATACCCTATTATTATTATTTAAATAATAATAATGATTAATTAATATATAAAAAAATAATTATTATAAATGTATATAATATAAATAGTTATATAACTATTAAAAAATTTATCAATAACTAAATTGATAATATATTTAATAAATAATTGTTTATAATATTTGATTATTTTATAACCAATTCATAAAATATAAATTAATAAATCAACTAATAATTATATTAATTTATTACTAATATATAATAATTAAGGAAATTGTTCAAATATATTAAACTATCAATTTAAAATAATAATATCATTATTAATTATTAATTAATTAATAATTAATTGCATCTATTTATATATAGAAATATTAATAATACAATTATAAATTATTAAGCTACAATAAATTTTGCTATTCTAATTATAATTTATAACTTATTCTTATAGTAAGTTTGATTATATCAGATAATTATTAACTATAAAATAATAATTATACTAAATAAAAATTAATAATTTAACTATAAAAATTATTAAATATTAAGTTATAATTATATAATAAAAATATAAATAATTATATAATGTTATTTATAATTATATTAGTTATTAATTAAATTATAATTTAATTGTATAATATACTTAATTATTAAAATATTAGGAAGGATACTTACAACATATTAAATAATAAGATTTAATATAAATTATTATTTTATTTTGATTATAATTAATAAATATAGAATTTTAATTTATAATTAAATTTAATATTATAATATTATAATAATAATATAATTAATAATATATTAGTTATAAATTAATTATTCATATAGCCTTAACTATTTGAACTGGTTCAACGAATAAATTTATTTTTCAAATCTCTTAATTATTAATTTTCATAATGTTATTAGATTCGTATTATTTTCTTTTGAATAAGCTTGTATGAACATAAATAATTATTTTATGACAAAACAAAAGGTTATAATAACTTGAAATATATAATTGTTTAAATAGTCATAATTATTTGAACTAGTTCAGTAAACAAATAATCTCCTACCTATTAATTTTTGAAATATTAATAAACTAGTATTATTAATAATTTAAGAATTAATAATATATTATGATTATAATAATTAATTATGACTATTTTAATAATGAATTGTTTAGTTATTCATATAAATTATGTATAAAATGAACTAAGACAATTGTAATAATTATTATAATAATTTATAATATATTATTTATAACACGTTCAAATAGTTATGACTATTTTATTAAATAGTAAATCTAATTTACTATTTTAATATTAAATTAATATAATATAACTATATATTAAATTATAATATAATTAATTAATATAATTAATATTAACCTAGTAATTAATAATATTGTTTTAATATTATAACAAACTTATTTCAAATCTATTTACGAAATAAGTTTAAATAGTTATGAATATTTGAATAATTATTTTTTTCAAATCATTAAAAAATATTAAATAATTAAAATAAATATAATAATTATAAACAACTTAAATATATAATAGTTATTAATATTATATAAATAATAATTATATAATATATTATATAATTATATAGTACAATATAATAGTATAATTTATAAATATGATATAACTAGATTATTTTATCAAATAGTTAAATAATTATTTGTAATCATGAATTAAGATTAGTATTTTAACTATATTAATATTAATTATAGTATTATATTTAAATTATAGAATTAATATTATTATTTAATATATTACTAATATAGAAATAATATAACATAATTATTAATTTCGAATAAGCATGTATGAGTTGAAGCAATTATATTAAATTTAAATTATAATAATTACTAATTTATTATAATAATATTATAATACTATTTTATTAATATTTAAAAAATTTAAACTAATAGTTATATTAAATTGTAATACATTATAATAATCAAATAATTGAAATAAATTTTGATTATAAACTTTAATCAAAAAGGAATTATTGGGTAATTATTATTGTTATATTAATTTAATAATAATAATTATCCATTATTTGATAATAGATTCAATATTTATACCTATTTATTTTTATATAAAAATATACTCATTCATTATAATATAAAACAATAAATATTTAATATTATTTTACAAATAATATATAATATATATTTATATATTTGAATAATATAATATTATTTTACTATTTGATTAATTAATAACTGTTGAAATATTACTACTATTATTAAAATTGAATACTAATTAATATAACAGGTCACTTGTTAATTTATCATTAATTTTATAATATTAATTAATTATAAAATATTATAATACTTATAATATTATAATTAATATTATAAAATTATAAAATTATTTATAAATTTAAAGTAATAGATAATTTAATAAATTACTACAATAATTTATTTTACTAATTTAACAATTAGGATTTGAAAAGGTCTTAACTAGGCTTCAAATATAACAATAATTATAATTATTAAATATTAATAAATTAGTTAATTAATCTATTAATTGTTAAATTATAAAGTGATTTAAAAAATAAATCTATTTATCAAACTTGTTCAAATAGTTTTGACTATTTGAGTAATTATTTATTTCAAATCTTAACATATAATATTATATAATTTATCCAATATTAGTAATAATTAATTGTATAGTAATAAATTAATATATTAATTTAATATTTATAATTAATAATATAATTTCAATTAGTTATATTATTAATTAATTATTATTATTAAATAATTATAAATATATATTATAGTTATATTATAATATAAATTAATAAATTATATAATAGTTATAATTATAAATAATTATATTTATTAAATATATAAATAATTTATATAATAATTTGTATTGTTATTTATCACCTCTAACCAAATAGAATTACAGGACTAAGTAGAGGGCATAACCAAACAAGTTTATCATATGGGAGTTTCACTAAAATGGAAATTATTCTTAAGCACATATCAAAAAACTGCAGGCATTACAAACTATTATAATGAACAATTTATATTTAATGTAATACTAATTTATTATTTTAAATTAATAATTTAAATAAAAATTATATTATAATTTATATATAATAATAACTAGTAAATATATAAGATATATTGATTATTTTATCTATTTTAATAATATCTATATAATAATAATACTAATTTAATAATATAATTTATATATTATAATAAGTAAACATTTAATAATATTTATAATTATTATCTTTAATTAAAATATAATAAATTTTAATTTATAATTAAAAATAAATTTGTTTGCTAAACTAGCTTAAATAGTTAAGAGTGTATGAATAATTATCTATTTCAAGTCGTTTTTGTTTTATCATAAAACAATTTTTTCAATTCACATTAGCATTTTTAGAATAAAATAAAATGAATTTATTAATATTTCAAAAATTAATATATAAAGGATTTAAAAAATAATTTTGTTTACCTAACTAGTTCAAATAATTATGACTATTTAAGCAATTATCTATTTCAAATCGTTATGTCCCTTTGTCATAAAACAAATGTTTTTGTTCATATAAGTTTGTTTGGAATAAAATAATACTAATCTATTAATATTTTAAAAATTAATAAGAGATTTAAAAAATAAATTTGTTCATCAAACTAGTTAAATTGTTATAACTACTTGAGCAATTATTTATTTTAGATCGTTACGACTTTTTAATAATTATTAATAAATTATTTATATAAACAAAAATAATTAATATAACTATAACAATATATATGTTAATTATAATTATAAATTAAAAGATTATGTTTAATTATATCCATTATATTTATCAAATATAAATAAATAATTAATTGATTTTATAATTTGATAAAATCAAATAGTCATAATTATTTGAACTAGTTATATAATTTAACTATTTTATTAATTACTAATAAATATAAGTTATTTTTATTTATTAGATATAACTTATTCTAAAAATAGATTAAAAAATAATGTATATTATAACAAAATCCTCAATCGCATAAATTATAAAACTTATTATAATTATAGTAAATAAAATTAGTTATTTAAAATATTAATTATTATTTATAATTGTTATAAGCAAGAGTAATTCAAATATTATATACTAATTATATTAATAATTAATTATTATAAATATAATATTATAATGTTAGTTACTATATAACTAATTAATATAATTTCAAACTATTATAAATAAAATATATAATACAATTCTATTTGAAATAGTTATAATTTCAAATATTTCAATAATTATTAAATTATTATAATAAATAATAATATAGTTAAATAATTATTATTAATGATAAATATATTTATTAAAATTATCATACTACTTAAATATTTATATAATAATAATATAAAATAATAAATTATTTTATATTATTATTTAATATATTTAATAAATTAAGCTATTAGATATATTTTATTACTATTATATTTATATAATTATATTATTAAATATTCAAATGTTAATTAAAAAATTGTTTCTATTTAATGGCCATAATCATTAGTATTTTACAAAATACTAGGAGACTTGTATTATATGATTTGGAAATGACTATTTGCTTATTATAATTATATTAATAAGTAAGTATCAGTTTAACTAAGTTAACAAAAATGGAATAATACAAAACTTATAATTATTATTATTTAAACCCATTAATTAAATATTATATTACAGATAATATTGTACTAATAAGTTTAAAATTATTATAATTAATAATTGTATTAACAATTAGAGTAAGTTAAATATTTATAATTATTATTATTAATATTTATAAAATTACCTTTTATAAACAAAAGTAGAATATATAATATTAAAATACCTGTTATGAATATAAATTATATTCATTAATATTAATGAATGATTAGTATTAAATATATTAAAAATAAGCTTGTAGAATAGCATTTTATTCTAATATTAATAAATTTATAAATTATATATATTTTTAAATATATTAAAGTATTATAACTTTTAATTTATTTTAATTATATAATTATTTAGTTAATATTTATGGGTTTTAATTTTTAATTAAATAATTAAACTTTTTATAATTAACAATCTTAATTATTAATATTAACAATTTTAAATTTAAAATTATCAATTTAAGGATAAATTATATTAATTTCAATTAAATTATATTATTCTATTTGTTAATTTATTAATTAAAATATTTGAATAGTAATTATAAACTAAAATAAACAATATTTTATATACTATCAAACAAGTAATATTTGTTAAATAATAATATTAAGCCTTAATTAATATTAATTGAATAATAATTATTTATTTTTATGATTATTCAATTATATAATACTAATTTTATCTAATAATTTTATAATAAATCCTAAATAAAAATTATTATTCAGTTTAAATTATTAATTATATTTATTAATAATAAATATAATATTAATTAATAATTGTATTTAGGATTTATTATAAAATTATTAGATAAAATTATTAATATTTTACTAAATATTTAATTTTATTATCTTTAATTCCAAATCATTTGAGTCATGAGTATAATTAATTATGATTTATTAATTTAATAATAATTAATAATATAAAATATTGGTTGTAATATTTCAAATAATAAATATTGTTTAATTATTAATTATTTCAAATGGTTAAGACTATTAGAATAATTATATACTTCAAATCGTTTTGACCATTTTTTAGTCATAAAACAATTGTTTCAATTCATTCAAGCTTATTCAAAATAAATTAATACTAATTTATTAACATTTGGAAATTTAATAAGAAAGAGATTTAAAAAATAAATTTATTTGCCGAACAAGTTCAAATAGTTATTATTATTTGAACCATTGTCTATTTAAAAACGTTATAACTTTTAATTTATCATAAAACAATTGTTTCAGTTAATACAAGCTTAGATGGAATAAAATAATACTAATTTATTATATTTCCTAAATTAATAAGAAATTAAAAAATAAATTTGTTTACCAAATTAATTAAAATAATTATGGTCATTTGAATAATTATCTATTTCAAATCATTATGACCTTTTATTTTGTCATAATACAATTGTTTTTTATTATACAAGCTTATTCGAAATAAAATAATACTAATTGATTAATATTTCAAAAATAATAGGTAATAGATTTAAACAATAAATCTGTTTACCAAACCAGTTCAAATAATTATGACTATTTGAACAATTATCAATCTCAAATTGTTAAAATTTTTGTTATTTTGTTTCATATTATATGTTACAATATAATGTATATTAATATAAAATATTATATTCATAAATCTAATCAATAATTAATATAATTAATATTATAATATGTTATATCTATAATAACTAATTATTAAAAAATTGTATTTATTAAAATAATTTATATATTATTTATAAATAAATAAGCATTATGATAATTATAATTTGATTATAAATTAATAGTGATATATTAATTTAATTATATATATAATTAATAATATATTATAATAATTATAATAATTTATAATAATTATTTATTAATTAATATGAATATATGTTATATTAGTAAATATCAAATCAAGATAAATTTGATAAATTGTTACTTCGAATAATAATTTGAAGTATACAATAGCTCTAATAGTCATAACTATTTGAATTGGTTTTCTAAACAAATTTATTTTTTAAATCTTTTACTTATTAATTTTTGAAAGATTAATAAATTAGTATTATTTTATTCCGAATAAGCTTATATGATCAAAAACAATTGTCATATAACCAAACTAAAGGTAAGAACAATTTGAAATAGATAAGTATTGAAATGGCCATAATTATTTGGACTAATTTGGTACATATTCACTTTTTAAATCACTTATTTATTTGAATTTGTTTGGTAAACAGATTTATTTTTTTTAAATCTCTTTCATATTAATTTTCCAAATGTTAATAAATTAGTATTAATTTATTTTGAATAAGCTTGTATGAACTAAAACAATTGTTTTATGACTAAACAAAAGATCAAAAGGATATGAAACAGATAATTTTTCTAATAATTTTTAACCATTTGAATTGATTCAGTAAACAAATTTATTTTTTAAATCTCTTACTTATTAATTTTCAAAATATTATTAAATTAGTATTATTTTAATCCAAATAAGCTTGTACGAACAAAACAATTGTTTTACGTTAAAAGAAAAGGTCATAATGATTTTGAATCTATTATTGCACTAATAATAGATTTCGAAATAAATTATTATTTAAAATAATAATGCTTATAATTAAAATAAGGTTTTTTAATAATACTATTTTTAATAAATAATATGACAATTAATATTATTTTTTATTAATTAAATATTAAATTGAATTAACAAAAACATAAATACAAAAATAAACTTTAAAACACAGCTTGTTTTAGAATAAATTCATAATATATAATTAATATAGTTTATTAATTTGTAACATGATAAAATATCATTTTATAATTGTTAAATGACTTATGATAATATTAAAATATAATATTAATAATTATTTAATTATTAATAAATTTAATTAATTAATAAATAAATCATTATTGCTATATTATTAATTTTATAACTTATTAAATATAATATATTTATTTTTATTATTTAAATAACTACTATTAAATAATTTATTATAAATAATATTAAATATTAATATTACCTAAATTAATAAGTAAGAAATTTAAAAAATAAATCTGTTTATTGAATCAGTTAAAATAATTATGTAATAATTATTGTTATTTAGAATAATAATAAAATAATACTATATCCAGTTACAAAATGTGAAGAGTTTATTATGATATTTATATAAAATAATTTCAATATTTTCCAATGTTAACTATTAATAATTATTAATAATTTTTATATTATTATTACAAATATTTTTGTTATTAATAATATTAATTTTACTTATTAATAAATTACTAATAAATTAATATTTATACTATAATATCTATATAATAATTTTAATATTATTATATTTAATTAATCAACTATATAAGTAAAAACTTATTATTAATTTATAGTTGGTTTATTTTATGTTATTTACAATATTATTTATAAATAATAAATTGTTATTTAAACTTTTAATGATAAGTTTAATGATATAAGGATAAGAATGGATATGATTTTAAATTTTTATTAGATACGAAAATGGAGACGGATAATAATGTACCCACTTCATATCCGTACTCATACCCTACATATATATTTATATATATAGTATATAAATTTTTTTATTAAATAATATAAATATTATTTTAAATTAATTAGAATTAATATATTGTTATTGAAATATATATATTTATAAAAAGTTATCTAATTGTACAAGATAAAAATAAAAAAAATTAAAAAAAATTTTATTTATTATTTCTTTTAAAAATTATGGATATTAAAATTACTCACATCGATTAAATACCTGGAAAGATAAGATAAATTTAAAATGATAATGAAAACAATTAAAATAACTTGGCTTATAAATTACAATATTATTTTTAATCTTTATTTAGTAATTATATAGTATAATTATCAATTTGGCTATTATAATTTAATATATTAATATAATTTCAATTTTAAACTAATAGTCATATATTAGTTAATATTTATAATATTATTACAATTTATTATAATAATTAATTTATATAGTATCATGAAATAATTTAATAAATTATTATAATTAAATATTATTAATAATATGTAATTATAATTGTATATTATATATTATATAATATTATTTATTATATAATTTAATTGGACATATATATTAATAATTAAATAACATAACAATAATTGTTTGACAATAATAGTTAATAAAATATTAATAATAACTATTAACTATTAATATTATAATTAATTATAAGTTATAATAAAATTATTTGATATAATTATATTTAAATTTTTAATTTGATTATTAATAGTAATTAAGTTATTTTATTATAAGTTATAATATTAAATATTTCAATTGGTTAGGTAAAAAAATGATTTTTTAAATCTCTTACTTATTAATTTTTAAAATATTAATAAATTCACTTTATTTTATTTCGAATAAGCTAGTGTGAATTAAAAATTTTGTTTTATGATAAAATAAAAAGTAATAACGTTTTGAAATAGATAATTGTTATTATAGTCTTAAATATTTAAACTGGTTTGATAAACAAATTTATTTTTAATTCTCTTAGTTATTAATTTTTAAATATTATTAGACTCGTATTATTTTATTTCGAATAAGATTCTATGAATAGAAATAATTGTTTTATGATAGAACAAAAGGTTATAATAATTTGAAGTATACAATTGTTCAAATAGTTATAACTATTTGAACTAATTTAGTAGAGAGATTTATTTTTAATCTCTTATTAATTTTTGATAACTTAATAGATTATAATTTAATATATAAATAATTACAAACATAATTAAATATTATAATTAAATAATATGAATTATATATAGATTATAACAATTATATAAACATAAATTATATTATATTTTAAACTTAAAAATACATAATATGTTAAATAATATTGTTAATTTTAATATTGAGTTGAAAATAATTACTATATTAATTCTACAAAAGAAGGAATTAATATTAAATATTGTATATAATATAAAATTATTAATTAAATAATTAAGTATATCTATTCTAATTTACTTAAAATAAATTATAGAATAAATCTCCAACTTCTTAATTTTTAAAATATTAATAAATATAGTTATTCTCTTACTGATTATATTTTATAATATTAACTTAGGGTGAGACTTTAAAACATTTTTATTAATTTTAAAACAAAAGAATAATTATTTTTTTAATTTATTCTAATTATTAAACCATTATTAATATAATTATAAATTATAATAGTTAATTAATAATTACTATAGTTATGAATATTTAACTTGTTCGGTAAACATATTTATTTTAAAATCTTTTATTTATTAATTTTTAAAATATTAATAAATAATATTATTTTAATTCGAATAGGCTTTTATGAAGAAAAACAATTGTGTCATGAGAAACAAAAAGTCATAACAATTTGAAATAAATAATTGTTCAAATAGTAATAATTATTTAAACTTATTTGATAAATAGATTTATTTTTTAAATCTTTTACTTATTAGTTGTCTAAATATTAATAAATTTGTATAATTTTATTTGAAATATGCTTGTATGAATAGAAAATTATGTTTTAGGACAAAACAAAAGGCATAGCAATTAGAAATAGATAATTATTCAAATAGTCATAATTATTTGTACTTGTTCGATAAATAGATGCATTTTTTAAATCTCTTATTAATTTTTAGAATATTAATAAAATAGAATTATATTATTTCAAATAAGCTAGTATAGACAGAAACAATTGTTTTGTGATAAAACAAAAGGTCATAATGATTTGAAATAGATAATTATTCAAACAGTTATAATTATTTGCACTGGTTAGGCCAATTGATTCATTCTTTAAATCTATTAGTTATTAATTTCAAAATATTGATAAATTAGTATTACTTTATTCTGAATAAGACTATATGAACAGAAATAATTATTTTATGACAATACAAATGGTCATAATTATTTGAAATAAATAATTGTTCAAATAGTTATAACTAATTGAACTGGTTTAGTATACACTTTTACCTTTTAAATTTCTTACTTCTTAATTTTCAAAATATTAATAAATAATTATATAACTTATAAATTAATTTATATGAATTGTCTATATACTTGTAATTTATTAACATATATAATAATTATAAATACATAATAACAATTTACTAAACCTAATATAATTTATATTAATAATAAAATATTATAGTATTATAGTTAATATATAACAAATTTATATTTAATAACTACTATTAATATTATTAAAGAATATATATGGTTATTTTATAGTTATAAAATAAATATAATAAATTTTAATATATTTAACTTATTATATTATACTAATATTTTAAATTATATTATGATCTTTTAATCGATTATAATTTATAATAAGTTATTAATATTTGAATAAAATAAAATATATTAATCAAATATAATTATATAATATTTGAATAACAATAAACTTAATAATAAATTTATCTGACAACAATTAAATTTAATAAATTACTTATTAAACTTTAATAAATTAGTAAATTATTTATTTAAATTTATCCAAGCAATTAATAATAATATCAAATTATCATTAATATTGAATTATTTTGACTAATTATTATAACTATTTTTTAATAATATTATAAATGATTATAATATTCATATTATTTATTTAAATAATAATAATATTTAAACGTTATAATAACAAAATAATTAAATAATAAGACAATTTTCATATTAATATAGATTTAAATATACTTATTTAATTTATAATAATAATTAATAACAAAAAATATTAGTTATGATAGTTAAATTATCATTATATTTAACTAATTATATTAATTATTAATAATATATATAATAATTGTTAATAATAATTGAGATATTATTATACCATCTACTTCAACAACAATTATTTATTATGATACTATATTAATTATAATATGGATTACCCTTAACAAAGCTATATCAATTCAATATTAACAATTATTAGTAGGTATGAATAAATAATTAGATTTATTTGTATTAAATATCCAAAATAAAAATAGTTAATTATCATAATTTAAATTATTATAATGTATTAGTTTTGATAATATTATTAATACGATAATAATAAATATTTATTATAATTATTATATATATTAAAACAGATTTAAAATAATAATTATTCTATATTTTACATATTAATAATGTTATAATAGTTTAATAGATATAATAATGATAAACTATATTATTATCTAAATTATTATTAATTATAACATTATTATTATTATCTTAATAATAAGAATTAAAGTTATTAATTATTTATAATACTAATAATATTATAATTATCCTAATAATTACTAATAATGATTATCTTTAATTAATTAAAATAGTCATAACTATTTGAATTGGTTTAGTAAATAGATTTAGTTTTTAAATCTCTTATTAATTTTTAAAATATTAATAAATCAAAATTATTGTATTTTGAATAATTCTATATGAACAGAAACAATTATTTTATGACAAAACAAAAGGTCATAACAATTTGAAATAGATAATTGTTCTAATAGACATGATTATTTGAACTTGTTCGATAAACAAATTTATTTTTAAATCTCCTACCTATTAATTTGCAAAATATTAATAAAGTAGTATTATTTTATTTTGAATAAACTTGTATGAATATAAAACAATTGTTTTATGACAAAACAAAAGATCATAACTATTAGAAATAAAAAATTGTTCAAACAATTTTAACTATTTGAGCTTACTTGGTAAATAGATTTATTTTTTAGATCTTTTACTTATTAATTGTTGGAATATTATTAAATTAGTATTATTTTATTTTGAATAAGCTTATATAGATAGAAACAATTGGTTCCCCACAAAACAAAAGTTCATAACTATTTGAAATAGATAATTGTTCAAATAGTCGGATCTATTTGAACATGTTCAAAAAAATATTTTTAAATTTTTACTTATTAAATTTTGGAATATTAATAAATTTAATTACTTTATTCAGAATAAGCTTGTATGGATAGAAAAAATTGGTTTATCACAAAACAAAATGTCATAACTATTTGAAATAAATAATTGTTCAAATAGTCAAAACTATTCGAACATGTTCAAAAAACAAATTTATTTTTTTAATTTTTACTTATTAAATTTTGGAATATTAATTAATTTAATTATTTTATTTGAAATAAGCTTGTATGAATAGAAACAATTGTTTTATGACAAAACAAAAGGTCATAACAATTTGAAATAGATAATTTTTCAAACAGTCATCACTATTTAAACTTGTTCAGTAAACAGATTCATTTTTTTAAATCTTTTACTCATTAATTTTTAGAATATTAATAAATTAGTAATATTTTATTTCCAATAAGCCTATATGAATTGATATAATTGTTTTATGACAAAACAATAGGTCATAATGATTTGAAATAGATAATTATTCAAAAAGTTAAGAATATTTGAATTATAAGATTTCAAATTCAATTGTTTTTAAATCTTTATTAACAAAATAAGTAATAAGTTTACAATTATTGAATTGAATAAACATATTTAATTAATATTAAATTTATGAATATTGATTTTAATTTAAATATTTTGATTATTGAATTCTTATTTTAATTAATTAATTAATAATTTTAATTATGGACTAAAAGTCAATAATTATTAATAACGATAATTATTTAACAATTATTTTTGAATTGTATATTAATTGGTTATAATATTTAATTATAATTAATTAAATTAATTAATATCCATTCTCGTACTATTTGAAATTGCTATAACCTTTTGCTTTGTTGTAAAATAATTTTTTCTGTTCGTAGAAGCTTTTTTTGAATAAAATAATCCAAATTTATTATAAAATTGATCAAATCTACCCTCCCGTGACAGTTTATAATTTCAGTTAGTTAAATAATTGTATATTAACAAAATAATACATTATTTTATTATTTATAAATTTAAATTTAATAAAATTTATTAATAATTATTGTATATTTATTAATTATAATAAAAATTAAAAATTATTAACTAGAATAAATATGTATTATATTTTTACTTAATATAAATAAAATTTATTATTTAAACTTGATTAAGCTTAATTTATAATAAACTAAAAATTATAATGTTATATTATTATAAATATAATATTTATATTAAAATTATATTCTATACAATAATAATAATTAGTTGTATTAATTATATTAACATAATTAATAACTTAATTATTAATATTTATTATAATTATATTATTAATAATTATTCTAAATTTATATGAACTATATCCAAATAAAATAGTTATATTAATACTAATTTAAATTAATATTTGAACTTTAATATATTAAATATTGAAAGTTTAATATTTGAATTTTTCCTACAATTTAAGTTATAAGTTAACATATAACTTAATTATCAATAATTAAATTATAATAAGTTCTAGTTATATGTTAATAATAAATATGTATTATAAATTATTTATCACTATTTATAATTATAAAATTATTTGTAAATAAATTTGTTACTTTATTAACAAATTATTTTATTACGATACTTTATTATAATAATTATTTTAATTTGAAATATAATATTATATTTATAGTCTTAATATAATTAAATCATTTCAAACATACCTATGACCTTTTGTTTCTAATTCTGATATATAAGGGTTTAGTTAAAATTAATTTAATTAATTAAAGCTTTATACCAATTTTATGATTATTCATTATTATAAATATATATAATAGGAACATTAATTTTAAAAAATTATAATAAATTTATTAATTATTAATAAGTAATTTATTATTAATAAATAATAAATTATATTTATAATTTAATTGTAAGTATGGATAATCTTTTATGATTATTATAATAAGTACTTTTTAATAATTATTGCTTATAATTTATATTATTGAAATAATAATTATATAATAATTATTATATTATTTATTATTAATAATAATTAATTTATATATACTTATAAATATACATATAAATAATATATTATATTAATTACAGTTATAAATATAATAAACAAAAGTAGAATATATAATAAGATATCCACTAATAATTATAACTAGGTAGTTTATAATAAATCTTATGAATCTAAATTTACTTATATTTATTAAAAATTATTCAGTTATTTTATTACATTAAGATTATTAAATAATTGTTATGAACAATTATTAACTAATAATAATTTATAATAGTATATTATACTATTAATAAATTTATATGTTAATAAATTTAATAATTATTAACATTTTATAAATTAGTTACTATATCTAAAAATTAATATTAATAATTATTTATAATAATATATAAAACTTATATTAAATTATTAATTTTATATTATAATTTATACTTATATTATAAATTAACATAATATTAAATAAGTATTATATTATAATTAAATTAAATAATTCAATTTAAATTTAATATAAGTTTCTTAATTAAATTATAATAATAATTACTTATATAATTATAAATAAATTAATTATAATTTAGTTATATTATTATTAAATTTAATTTATTAGTTATAATATATTAATAAGTAATATTTATAATTAAATAATATATTTTTGGATAATTATATGTTTTTAATAATTATTAACAGAATACATTATAATTAGTTATATTTAATGTTATATTTTTATTAAATAGAAATTACAATATATTTCATAAATTTAATATTATATTATATAATAATAAATTAAATATAATTTAACGTTAATTTGATAATTATAACGAAATATAAGGATATAGTTAACTATTTAATTTAACAATTATATAAATTTATATATTCTATAATATAAGTTTTTTATTTATAAAAATTATAATTATTATAATTATATAGTTAATTAAATGTATTATGATATATAATAATTATATATTATAAACAAATATAATTAAATTACTAAGTTACAAAAGGTCATAATTATTTGAAATAGATAATTATTCAAATAGTCAAATCTATTTGAACAGCTCAAAAAACAAATTTATTTTTTAAATTTTTACTTATAAATTTTGGAATATTAATAAATTTAATTATTACTAATTGTTTTAATATTACTAATTATCTAATAGTTAAATCAATTAGATTTAATAGTATAATCAAATTAATAATTTTATGATTAAACAAAATGTCAGAATGATTTGAAATAGATAATTATTCTAATAATCTTAACTATTTGAACTAATCGACAAACACATTTATTTTTTAAATCTCTTACTTATTAATTTTTAAAATATTATTAAATTAGTATTATTTTTATTTGAATAAGCTTATATGATAAAAAAAACAATTGTTTTATGATAAAACAAAGATCATAATGATTTAAGATTAATATTTGTTCAAATAGTCATAACTATTAGAACTGCTTTGAAAAATAGTTTTAGTTTTTATATCTCTTGCTTAATAATTTTTGAAATATTAATAAACTAGTATTATTTTATTTCAAATAAGTTTTTATTAATTGAAACAATTTTTTTATGATAAAACAAAATGTCAAAATAATTTTAAACAGATAATTGTTTAAATAGTCATATCTATTTGAAATTGTTCAGTAAACAGATTTATTTTTTTAAATCTCTTGCTTTAATTTTTTGAATGTTAATAAATTAGTATTATTAATTAATTATAATATATTAATTAATTTATACTAATTTAATAACTATTATATAATATATAATTAAATTATTTAATAATTTAAATAATTATTAAAATAACTATTAATTATATAATAGTAATATTTATATTAATTAAATAATTTAATATTTAAATGGAGACGGATAATATTAATAACTTATTATTCATTAAATAATTATTATTATTTAATAATATTATATAATATATTATAACAATAGTATTATCAATTTAATATAAGATTATATTAATTAATTTATATCAAGTTATTTAATAATTAATATTAATTTAATTTTAATAATTTATAACAATTAATATTATAGTTATATATATATACATATTTGACTATTAGAATTTACATTATTAAATAAATTATCTATTTATATAAGTATTAATATATTAATATTATTTACTTATAAATTTATAATTATAATATTAATAATTTGTTAATAATAATTTATAATACTATTAATAATATATTATAAAAAAATAATATTATAATATAATAATTATATTAAAATAATTTAAAACTTATAATGTTTAGTTAATATTTATGAAATAATTATTAAATAATATATTGTTATTAATTTATAGTATTAAATTACATTATAATTTATTTATTTAGTATATATTATTTAAAATTAATATTATTAATTAATATTATATTTAAATTTTGAATGTTATATACGAGGGGTTATTATAATATAACCCCTTATATATAATTCTATTATTTGTAATAGATAATATTATTAATAAGAATTTGTTAATCATTTATGATAATTATTAATAAGCATTTATTATAGATACTATAATATCTATATAATATTTAATTAAATTTTTAACTACAATTTATATTATTAATAGTGTTTATATTATTAAAAATTAGTTATTTAAATGTATAATATTTGGATAATGTTATTATAAATATTAATATAATAAATTAATAATAAATTAATTATATTTTTATTTATTATTTATTTAATAAGTAAGGATTTATATCCTTAAATCTTATATAAACTTATCATATTAATAATAAATATTAATATGAATAATTGTTAATAATTGTCCAATCTACAATTGTTAAAATTTAAAATATTTAAAATATTAATGTCGTAAAAATTAATCAATGATAAAATAAATATTTTTAAATCTCTTTCGTATTAAAACAAATAATGATTTGCAATAAATAATTAATGAAATTGTAAAAACTATTTGAAATGGTTTGGTAAGCAGACTTACTTTTTAAATGTTTTAAGGATTTATTTTCTAAATATTAATAAATTAATATTATTTTATTTCGAACAAACTTATATTAACAAAAATAATTATTTTATATTATGAATAACAAAAATAATAATATTAATATATTAACTTATAATTATTATATTATATTTAAATAATATAATGTTTAAATTATTTATTATAATATTATAATAATACAATATAATTTATTAAATTATAACTTTATAATATATAGTCTTATATTATAGAATTTAATTGCAATAAATTATATATTTAATTAATTATATTATAATAGAATATTATAACATTAATAATTATTAGTAAATAATATATTAATATATTATTTAATAATTATATATTTTAAATTTGTATTATAATTGAGATATTATTATACTTTATTAATTTATTATTATATATAAAAATATTACTATTATTAATAAAGTATAGGTTATAACCAAATCAGATCAAATAATTATGGCCTAATAAAATTATAATATATTATAATGTATGTTATAGTTATAACATTATATTTAATTTTCTTAATTTATAAATTAATTTATAATTTATATTATAATTGTATTAAAATTTATAATAGTTTTATGAATAATAACTTAAATATAAATAGCATTATATACTATTTATTATATAAATTGTTTTATAATTAAAATTTTATTTATTATAATGTACATTATAATCATTGTTCTAATAGTCTTAACCATTTGAAATGCTATTTAATGTTTAATTAAATTTTTTATAATAATATAATAACAATTAACATAAATTATGGTAAATAATTTAATACTATTTATATTAAAATAATTATGACAATTTGAACAATTCTATACTTCAAATCATTATAACCCTCTTTTATGTCATAAAACAATTATTTCTGTTCATACAAGCTTATTAGAAATAAAATAATACTAATCTAATGATATTTCAAAAATTAATAACTAAGGGATTTAAAAAATAAATTTGTTTGCCAAACCAATTCAAATAGTTAGGACTATATGGACAATTATCTATTTCAAATCGTTATGACCTTTTATCTTGTCATAAAGCAATTTTCTCAATTCATACTAGCTTATTCAAAATAAAATAAAATTTTGAATTTGATTAACATTAATTAAGTAATACATAATTATTCAAATAATATAACCTTTTTTTTACTTACTATTAAAATATTGGTATTATTAAATTAATAATACAAATTTATATAATAACTATTCAATAAGCCATGAGCTTATTAATTAATAATAAATATCCAATAATAATCCTTAATTAATACTATAATTTAATATTTATTTGTTAAATATTTTAACAAATAATAATTATTAGATTATTAATACAGTAATCTACTTTATTAATAATAATAATTAGCTTATTATTATAATTCTTAGTTATAATTAATTGAATGGTTATATAATTGTTTGATTATATGAATTAATTATATAATACAAATAGTTATTATTAAGATATAAAAATATTCTTAGGCACATATCAAAAAATAGTAGGCATTAAAAAGTATTATAATGAACAATTTTATATTTAATGTAATATTATAATATCTTATAATAAATTAATAAATTATTAATATAATATTAATTATTAAAGTAATTATATTTAATATATGTTATAAATTAATTAATGATTAGTTCTAATCCAATAATTACAATTTTAATAACTAGTTATACAAATTAATTACATTATTGATTAAGGTTAATTGAATAACTATCTGAATATATTTATAAATTAATATAATAATATAATCTGTTCAAATAATTAATTTATTCTAACTTATTATTATATTATATTTAACGATAATATAATTAAAGTATTACTATAATACTAATTATTAATAATGATATTATTATTATTATAATTTAATAATAGATATAGTAATAATAAGTAATATATTATCAAATTATAATAATTTAATTATTATATATATTATAATAAGAACGATTTGAAATAAATAATTGTTCTAATAGTCTTAACCATTTGAATTTGTTTAGTAAACACATTATTAACAATATTTAATATATATTATAATATATATTATTACTATTTTATTTATAATATTTAATAAATTATTTATTAATTAATAATTAATAAATTATATAATAACATAATAAGACATTTATAAAATAATAGTTATCAAATTTATAAGTGAATATAAATTAATTAAGTTATTATATTATATATGAAGAATTTACATATATAAAACAATTTATAATTTCAATATAATTATTATATTAATAATAGTTTATAACATATAACTTGATTAACTAATATTAATAATTATATAATTTAATTATGTAATAATTGTTTATAACTTATTTGTTATTATTAATAATTTAATAATTATTTTTAGTTATTTGATAATTATTCAAATATTAATTATTATTATAGTCATTTGGTTTAATAATTATTCTAATAGTATTAATAATATTTATTATTATAACTATAGTATATTTATATTTAAAAAATATAACATCACTTTGAGAATTACTTTATTATAAAAATTATATAGTTATTTTATTTATTAATATATATATGTAAATAGTCATTTTTTAAATAATTTTGATTTAAAATGTAAAGAATATATTTTTATATACAAAAATAGTTTAGTTATATGTCAAATTATTAATATTATAATTTATATTATTACATTAAATAAATATAATTATGTTATATTTAATATAAATATAATTAATATTAATATTTCAATTATTTGACTATTATAATGTATTACAATTTAATATAACTATTAGTTTAAATTTTTTTAAATATTAATAAAATAATATTATAATAATTATTATAATAAATTAGTAATTATTATAATATAAATTTAATATAATTGCTTCAACGCATACATGCTTATTCAAAATTAATAATTATGTTATATTATTTCTATATTAGTAATATATTAAATAATAATATTAATTATATAATTTAAATATAATACTATAATTAATATTAATATAGTTAAAATACTAATCTTAATTCATGATTACAAATAATTATTTAAGTATTTGATAAAATAATCTAATTATAACATATTTATAAATTATACTAATATATTATACTATATAATTATATAATATATTTATTATTTATTATTTATATAATATTAATAATTATTATATATTTAAGTTATTTATAATTATTATAATTATTTATTATTATTTTAATGATTTAAAATACATCATTATTTAAATAGTCATAACTATTTGAATTTATTCGGTAAATAGATTTGAAATAAGTTTGTTATAATATTAAAACAATATTATTAATTAATAGCTTAATATTCAATTATATTAATTAATTTTATTATAATTTAATATTAAAATAGTAAATTAGATTTACTTTTTAATAAAATAGTTATAACTATTTGAACATGTTATAAATAGTATATTATAAATTATTATAATAATAATTATTTTATACAAAATTTATATAAATAATTAAACAATTCATTATTAAAATAGTCATAATTAACTATTATGATCATTAATATATTATTAATTTTTAAATTATTAATAATAATAGTTTATTAATATTTCAAAAATTAATAAGTAGGAGATTGTCTATTTACTGAACTAATTCAAATAATTATAACTATTTAAACAATTATATATTTCAAGTCCTTATAACCTTTTATTAATTAATTATTCAAATTAATAATTATATTAATATATTATAATTATAATATAATATTAAATATATTAATAAAATATTAATTATAATTTATCATATAATTAATATTATTTGATAATAATTAATTATATTATAATATTAATTAATAATAATTATAATCTTTAAAAATAATATAATAATAATAATTTTATCCAATTATTATGAGTTATAACATAATAATTTATATATATGATAGAGAAATTAGTTCAAATAATTATGGTACTAATTATAACTATTATTATAATTAATTTATAATAATTATTATAATTATTATTAATATATTTAATATATTATTTGATAAATATTATTATATTATTATATTTATTAATATTAATAAAAATATTAATGCTAATTTATTATAATTAATTAATTATAATTATTATTAATTTATAATTATAAATTAATTTTTATTTAATAATTATATATGAAATATAATATATTTAATTATAATATTATATAGTTATTAAAAAATTAATAATTATGACTATTTATAATAATAGTTATTATATTCTTATATTAGCTTATTTAATATTAATAATTATATTATTTAATTAATTAATTTTATTTTATTAGACATGAAACTAATAGAATATTAAACTAAAAATTAATTATAACTATTTGTTATTAATTAACTTAATATTGAATTATATTAAAATTAATAATTTATTAATTTAAAAAATTAGTTATTTATAATAAATAATCAATATTCATAAAATATTTGTTACTGTAAATTTATATAAATAATTAAAATTATTAATTATATTAATATTAATAAATAGTATAATTTGAGACAAGCATAAGACTACTGGTTTGTTTTAAATAATTGTAATAATAAATTTTTTTGAAATATTATATATATTAACTAATTTTTATTATTAATATATTTAATATATAATTTTATAAATATTTATTATATTTATGATTATCTATTTTAAATCATTATGACATTTTCTTTTATCGTAAAAGAATTGTTTTGTTCATGCAAACTTATTCTAATTTAAATAATATTTTGAAAATTAATAAATAAGAGATTTAAAAAATAAATTTGTTTACCGAATTAGTTCAAATAGCTAAGACTATTAGAACAGTTATCTATTTGAAATTGTTTTGACCTTTTGTTTAGTCATAAAACAATTGTTTAAGTTCATACAAGCTTATTCAGAATAAATTAATACTAATTTATTAATATTCAAAAAATTAATAAAAGATTTTAAAAAATAAATCTATTTATCGACTAAATAATTTTGAATTATAATTAATAAATTTTAAAAATATAATAATTATTTGACACTAAATTATAGCTAAAATAATACAAATTAAAATTTATTGTTTTTTAATTAAGAAGAATGATGGCACCTAGAGGATGTGTATCGACTACAAACAATTAAATATAGTTACAGTGAAAAATAAATTCCCTATACCTATAGTAAAAGATAGAGAACAATAACAATAATATTAAATTGATTAATTTATTAATTGTTATAAATTAAAATATAAACAAAATATTTTAATATAATTAATTGTTAAATATTTAAATAATATATTTATGTATTATTAATATAAATAATAAATTAATATTATTTTATTTTGAACAAAGTTATATTAACAAAAATAATTATTTTCTATTATGAATAATAAAAATAAAAATAATATTAATATATTAACTTATAATATTATATTACATTTAAATAATATAATGTTTAAATTATTTATTATAATATTATAATAATACAATATAATTTATTAAATTATTAAATTATAACTTTATAATATATTAGTCTTATATTATAGAATTTAATTATAATAATTATATATTTAATTCTATTATAATAGAATATTATAACATTAATAATTATTAGTAAATATTATATTAATATATTATTTAATAACTTAATTTAATAATTGAGATATTATTGTACTTTATTAATTTATTTATATATATATATAAATATTACTATTATTAATAAAGTATAGGTTATAACCAACTCAGATCAAATAATTATGGCCTAATAAAATTATAATATATTATAATGTATAGTTATAACATTATATTTAATTTTCTTAATTTATAAATTAATTAATATATATTATAACTGTATTAAAATTTATAATAGTTTTATGAATAATAACTTAAATATAAATAGTATTATATACTATTTATTATATAAATTGTTTTGTAATTAAAATTTTATTTATTATAATGTACATTATAATAATTGTTCTAATAGTCTTAACCATTTGAAATACTATTTAATGTTTAATTAAATTTTTATAATAATATAATAATAATTAACATAAATTATGGTAAATAATTTAATACTATTTATATTAAAATAGTTATGACTATTTGAACAATTGTATATGTCAAATCATTATAACCTTTTATTATGTCATAAAATAATTATTTTTGTTTATACAAGCTTATTCAAAATAAAACAATACTAATCTAATAATATTCCAAAAATTAATAACTAAGGGATTTAAAAAATAAATTTTTTTGCCGAACCAATTCAAATAGTTAAGACTATATGAACAATTATTTATTTCAAATCGTTATGACATTTTGTCTTGTCATAAAACAATTTTCTCAATTCAAACTAGCTTATTTAAATAAAATAAAATGAATTTATTAATATTTCAAAAAATAATAGGTAAAAGATTTAAAAAATAATTTTGTTTACCTAACTAGTTCAAAAAATTATACTATTTGAACAATTATAGATTGCAAATCAATATTACTTTTTGTTTTGTCATACAACAAATGTTTTTGTTCATATAAGTTTATTTGGAATAAAGTAATACTAATCTATTAATATTTCAAAATTAATAAGTAATTTGGACAATAAATCTACGTATCAAACTAGTTCAAATAGTTATGACTATTTGAGCAATTATTTATTTCAAATCAATATGACATTTTGTTTTGTTGTAAAACAATTGTTTCTATTCATGCAAGCTTATTTGCATTAAAATAATACTAATTTATTAATATTTTGACAATTAGTAAGTAAAAAATTTTTAAAATATGTTTACCACACTAGATCAAATAATCATGACAATTTGAATAATTATTTATTTCAAATCATTATGACCTTTTGATTTGTCATAAAAGAGTTGTTTCAGCTCATATAAGCTTATTCAAAATAAAATAAGACTAATTTATTAATAATCCAAAAATTAATAATAAAGAGATTTAAAAAATGACTTTGTTTACTAAACAAATTTAAATAATTAGGATTGTTTGAATAATTATCTATTTGAAATAGCTATAACCTTTTGTTTTGTAATAAAAGAATTTTTTCTGTTCATCTAAGCTTATTTTGAATAAAATAATACAAATTTATTAATATTAAGACAATTAATGAGTAAAAGATTTAAAAATAAATATGTTTACCAAACAAGTTCTAATCATTATGGCTATTTGAGCAATTATTTATTTCAACATGATATGATCTTTTGTTTTCTCATAAAATAATTATTTCTATTCATACAAGTTTATTTGAATTAAAATAATATTAATTAATTAATATTTTGACAATTAATAAGTAAAAGATTTAAAAAATAAATATATTTACCAAACAAGTTCAAATAGTCATTAATATTTCAATAATTATCTATTTCAAATCATTATGACCTTTTCTTTTCTAATAAAACACTTGTTTCAATTCATATAAGCTTATTTGAAGTAAGATAATACTAATTTATTAATATTCCAAAAATTAATGAGTGAGAGCATTAAAAAAAGAACATGTTTACGGAATAAGTTCAAATAGTTATGACTATCTGAACAATTATCTATTTCAAAACATTATGACCTTTTGTTTTGTCATAAAACAATTGGCTTTGTTCATGCAAGCTTATTTCGAATAAAATAATTTAAATTTATTAATATTCCAAAAATTAATAAGTAAAATTTTAAAAAATAAATATGTTTTTCGAACATGTTCAAATAGTTATGACTATTTGAAAAATTATCTATTTCAAATCGTTATGACCTTTTATTTGGTCATAAACCAATTGTTTCTAGTCATAAAAGCTTTTTCAAAATAAAATAGCACTAATTTATTAAAATTCCAAAAATTAATAAGTAAAAGATTTAAAAAATAAATCTATTTATCGAGCAAGTTCAAATAGTTATTTATTTGAATAATTATTTATTTCAAATCGTTATGATCTTTTGTTTTGTCATAAAATAATTTTTTTCTGTTCATACAAAATTATTCAAAATAAAACAATTTTGTTTTATTAATCTTTTGAAAATTAATAAGAGATTTAAAAACTAAATAACCAGTTTAAATAGTTATGACTATTTGAACAATTATCTATCTCAAATCATAATAATCTTTATTTTGTCATACAACAATTGTTTCCTTTCATACAAGCTTATTCGGATTAAAATGATAGTAATTTAATAATATTTCAAAAATTAATAAGAGATTTAAAAAATAAATATGTTAGCCAAACTAGTTCAAATAGTTAAGACTATCAGAATAATTATCTATTTCATTTGTTTAGTCATAAAATAATTATTTCAGTTCATACAAGCTTATTTGGAATAAAATAATACTAATTTATTAATATTCAAAAAATTAAAGCAAGAGATTTTTTTTTAAAAATCTGTTTACTGAATAATTTTAAATAGATATGACTACTTAAACAATTATCTGTTTTAAATTATTTTGTCATTTTGTTTTGTCATAAAACAATTGTTTCGATTAATAAAAACTTATATGAAATAAAATAATACTACTTTATTAATATTTCAAAAATTATTAAGCAAGAGATTTAAAAACTAAAGCTATTTTTCAAAGCAGTTCTAATAGTTATGACTATTTGAACAAATATTAATCTCAAATCATTATGATCTTTGTTTTGTCATAAAATAATTATTTTTTATCATATAAGCTAATTCAGATAAAAATAATAGTAATTTAATAATATTTTGAAAATTAATAAGTAAGAGATTTAAAAAAATAAATGTGTTTGCCGATTAGTTCAAATAGTTAAGATTATTAGAATAATTATCTATTTCAAATCATTATAACATTTTGTTTAATCATAAAATAATTGTTTCAGTTCATACAATCTTATTCGAAAGAAAATAATACTAATTTATTAATTTTGAAAGTTAATAAGTAGGATATTTGAAAAACTAAATTTGTTTATCGAACAAGTTCAAATAGTTATGACTATTTGAACAATTATCTATTTAAAATCATTGTGAATTTAAATTAGTCATAAAATATTTTAAAATATTTAACTAATATTAAATATTAGTAATATTAAACAATATATTATATATTGTATTAGCTTATATAATAATTAATAATATTAGAAACAATTGTAAATATTTTAATTATTGTTATTAATTAATATTAGTTAATTTATTAATTAGTAAATTAGTAATATATAATTAATTAATATTTAATTTAATATAATAATTTTAATTAAAAAATAATTTAATAAATTAGTGTTATTTTATTTTGAATAAAATATTTCATATTATTTGTTAAATTATAAAACTAATTAAATATTAATATTAATTATTTAATATTAATAAAATATAAGTATTATATTTTATCTTATTATCAAATTAGATTAATAATATAATTTCATATTCCATAATATATATTAATAATTTATATTAATATATAGATTAGTACGAGGAAACTAATGGATAATTATAAAACATAATTTTTGAGAAGTTTATTAAGTTCAAATTAATAAGTTCATAATAATGAACTATAGTTTTTTACCTATTTTATAAGTAAATTATAAATTTATATATTTGAATATCTTATTCAAATAATTATTATGATTCATTAGCTATAACTTAGTTATAAACGTATTTTTAATAGTAATAATAAATATACCTTTATTATATAAATAAAAATTGTTAAATAATTAATATAATAATAAAATATTAAAATTATAATTAATTATAATAATTTGACTATTAATTATAGTTAACATATTTAATAACTTTATATAATTAGTAATATTAATATATGTTATATCATTATAACATATAACTATTAGTATAATTTTTCTATTTAAATATAATGTTTATAAATGTTTAATAATTAATTATTAGTTATAATTTATTGATTATACATTATATTAATAATAACAAATAATTAATTATAATATATAATTATAATAATAATTATAATATTGGTTATATTTTAATATAAATTATAAGTTATAATAATAATTAATATAGTTTTACTATAGTTATTATAAATTAGTAATAATTTATTGGTTGATATTATTTATAACTTTGCAATTAATAAATAAATATTCATAATATTCATAATTATAATCTAATTATAGTAAAAATTAATAATTTTTTTAATAGTAATATAAAATTATTAGTTAATTTATAATAATATAATATAATTAATTATTTAATGATTTGAAATAAATAAATTATTAATTAGTTAAATAATATTTATTATATTAATAAATTAGTTAACTTAAAATTAATATTTATTATTTATAAAATATTTAATAAATTAGTTAATTGTCCATTTCAAAGCTAATTAAAATTATTAGATATTAATTAATTAAATATTAATATTATGAATTATTCATAAATAAATTAATTGAATAAGTTTTAGATATTAGCTTAATAATATTTAATAATTTAGTATAATATTATTTAATTATTTATAATATATAAGGGGTTAATATAATTATTTTTATTAATTAATTTTTATGTTATATCACACAAAGGTCGTGCAATCCATCGAGTTATCATGAATCATCATATAAATATTTTAATAAAAAAATATATTGTTATATATATATTATAAGCTTTTATAATACTAAATAGATAATTATAGTTAAATAATTTATTTAATTATTATATATATAACAAATTCATTAATTGTTATAACTATTATAAATTAAAGCTCCAAGGAATTTTTACTTAATTGTTATTATCAAATAGATTAAAATATATAATTCTTAGTTATAATTATAATAATTAAAAATATTTATAATAATCGAATTTTTTTAACTTTATTAATCTATTAAATCAATTTTATTTATTATATTAATCTATAAATAATATTATACATATTACAATAAATATTAATTAATAATTTTTTAAAATAACTTTAATATTTAACTTTATAAATTAATATATTTGTAATCAAGCAACTAATACGATATATATTATTTATATATATAATTAATATTTATTAGTTTATCATTATTAAAAGAATAAATTAGTTAAAATTTATTTTAAGTAATTATTTAATTATTATATTACTTGAATTAATTATATTTAATATTAATAAATATATGAGATTATTAACTAATAGTATTAATTATTAAAGTAATTATATTTAATATATGTTATAAATTAATTAATGATTAGTTCTAATCCAATAATTACAATTTTAATAACTAGTTATACAAATTAATTACATTATTGATTAAGGTTAATTGAATAACTATCTGAATATATTTATAAATTAATATAATAATATAATCTGTTCAAATAATTAATTTATTCTAACTTATTATTATATTATATTTAACGATAATATAATTAAAGTATTACTATAATACTAATTATTAATAATGATATTATTATTATTATAATTTAATAATAGATATAGTAATAATAAGTAATATATTATCAAATTATAATAATTTAATTATTATATATATTATAATAAGAACGATTTGAAATAAATAATTGTTCTAATAGTCTTAACCATTTGAATTTGTTTAGTAAACACATTATTAACAATATTTATATTATAATATATATTATTACTATTTTATTTATAATATTTAATAAATTATTTATTAATTAATAATTAATAAATTATATAATAACATAATAAGACATTTATAAAATAATAGTTATCAAATTTATAAGTGAATATAAATTAATTAAGTTATTATATTATATATGAAGAATTTACATATATAAAACAATTTATAATTTCAATATAATTATTATATTAATAATAGTTTATAACATATAACTTGATTAACTAATATTAATAATTATATAATTTAATTATGTAATAATTGTTTATAACTTATTTGTTATTATTAATAATTTAATAATTATTTTTAGTTATTTGATAATTATTCAAATATTAATTATTATTATAGTCATTTGGTTTAATAATTATTCTAATAGTATTAATAATATTTATTATTATAACTATAGTATATTTATATTTAAAAAATATAACATCACTTTGAGAATTACTTTATTATAAAAATTATATAGTTATTTTATTTATTAATATATATATGTAAATAGTCATTTTTTAAATAATTTTGATTTAAAATGTAAAGAATATATTTTTATATACAAAAATAGTTTAGTTATATGTCAAATTATTAATATTATAATTTATATTATTACATTATAATAAATATAATTATGTTATATTTAATTATAATATATTTAATATAAATATAATTAATATTAATATTTCAATTATTTGACTATTATAATGTATTACAATTTAATATAACTATTAGTTTAAATTTTTTTTAAATATTAATAAAATAATATTATAATAATTATTATAATAAATTAGTAATTATTATAATATAAATTTAATATAATTGCTTCAACGCATACATGCTTATTCAAAATTAATAATTATGTTATATTATTTCTATATTAGTAATATATTAAATAATAATATTAATTATATAATTTAAATATAATACTATAATTAATATTAATATAGTTAAAATACTAATCTTAATTCATGATTACAAATAATTATTTAAGTATTTGATAAAATAATCTAATTATAACATATTTATAAATTATACTAATATATTATACTATATAATTATATAATATATTTATTATTTATTATTTATATAATATTAATAATTATTATATATTTAAGTTATTTATAATTATTATAATTATTTATTATTATTTTAATGATTTAAAATACATCATTATTTAAATAGTCATAACTATTTGAATTTATTCGGTAAATAGATTTGAAATAAGTTTGTTATAATATTAAAACAATATTATTAATTAATAGCTTAATATTCAATTATATTAATTAATTTTATTATAATTTAATATTAAAATAGTAAATTAGATTTACTTTTTAATAAAATAGTTATAACTATTTGAACATGTTATAAATAGTATATTATAAATTATTATAATAATAATTATTTTATACAAAATTTATATAAATAATTAAACAATTCATTATTAAAATAGTCATAATTAACTATTATGATCATTAATATATTATTAATTTTTAAATTATTAATAATAATAGTTTATTAATATTTCAAAAATTAATAAGTAGGAGATTGTCTATTTACTGAACTAATTCAAATAATTATAACTATTTAAACAATTATATATTTCAAGTCCTTATAACCTTTTATTAATTAATTATTCAAATTAATAATTATATTAATATATTATAATTATAATATAATATTAAATATATTAATAAAATATTAATTATAATTTATCATATAATTAATATTATTTGATAATAATTAATTATACTATAATATTAATTAATAATAATTATAATCTTTAAAAATAATATAATAATAATAATTTTATCCAATTATTATGAGTTATAACATAATAATTTATATATATGATAGAGAAATTAGTTCAAATAATTATGGTACTAATTATAACTATTATTATAATTATTTATAATTATTATATTATTATTAATATATTAATATATTATTTGATAAATATTATTATATTATTATATTTATTAATATTAATAAAAATATTAATGCTAATTTATTATAATTAATTAATTATAATTATTATTAATTTATAATTATAAATTAATTTTTATTTAATAATTATATATGAAATATAATATATTTAATTATAATATTATATAGTTATTAAAAAATTAATAATTATGACTATTTATAATAATAGTTATTATATTCTTATATTAGCTTATTTAATATTAATAATTATATTATTTAATTAATTAATTTTATTTTATTAGACATGAAACTAATAGAATATTAAACTAAAAATTAATTATAACTATTTGTTATTAATTAACTTAATATTGAATTATATTAAAATTAATAATTTATTAATTTAAAAAATTAGTTATTTATAATAAATAATCAATATTCATAAAATATTTGTTACTGTAAATTTATATAAATAATTAAAATTATTAATTATATTAATATTAATAAATAGTATAATTTGAGACAAGCATAAGACTACTGGTTTGTTTTAAATAATTGTAATAATAAATTTTTTTTGAAATATTATATATATTAACTAATTTTTATTATTAATATATTTAATATATAATTTTATAAATATTTATTATATTTATGATTATCTATTTTAAATCATTATGACATTTTCTTTTATCGTAAAAGAATTGTTTTGTTCATGCAAACTTATTCTAATTTAAATAATATTTTGAAAATTAATAAATAAGAGATTTAAAAAATAAATTTGTTTACCGAATTAGTTCAAATAGCTAAGACTATTAGAACAGTTATCTATTTGAAATTGTTTTGACCTTTTGTTTAGTCATAAAACAATTGTTTAAGTTCATACAAGCTTATTCAGAATAAATTAATACTAATTTATTAATATTCAAAAAATTAATAAAAGATTTTAAAAAATAAATCTATTTATCGACTAAATAATTTTGAATTATAATTAATAAATTTTAAAAATATAATAATTATTTGACACTAAATTATAGCTAAAATAATACAAATTAAAATTTATTGTTTTTTAATTAAGAAGAATGATGGCACCTAGAGGATGTGTATCGACTACAAACAATTAAATATAGTTACAGTGAAAATAAATTCCCTATACCTATAGTAAAAGATAGAGAACAATAACAATAATATTAAATTGATTAATTTATTAATTGTTATAAATTAAAATATAAACAAAATATTTTAATATAATTAATTGTTAAATATTTAAATAATATATTTATGTATTATAATATAAATAATAAATTAATATTATTTATTTTGAACAAAGTTATATTAACAAAATAATTATTTTCTATTATGAATAATAAAAATAAAATAATATTAATATATTAACTTATAATATTATATTACTATTTAAATAATATAATGTTTAAATTATTTATTATAATATTATAATAATACAATATAATTTATTAAATTATTAAATTATAACTTTATAATATATTAGTCTTATATTATAGAATTTAATTATAATAATTATATATTTAATTCTATTATAATAGAATATTATAACATTAATAATTATTAGTAAATATTATATTAATATATTATTTAATAACTTAATTTAATAATTGAGATATTATTGTACTTTATTAATTTATTTATATATATATATATAAATATTACTATTATTAATAAAGTATAGGTTATAACCAACTCAGATCAAATAATTATGGCCTAATAAAATTATAATATATTATAATGTATAGTTATAACATTATATTTAATTTTCTTAATTTATAAATTAATTAATATATATTATAACTGTATTAAAATTTATAATAGTTTTATGAATAATAACTTAAATATAAATAGTATTATATACTATTTATTATATAAATTGTTTTGTAATTAAAATTTTATTTATTATAATGTACATTATAATAATTGTTCTAATAGTCTTAACCATTTGAAATACTATTTAATGTTTAATTAAATTTTTATAATAATATAATAATAATTAACATAAATTATGGTAAATAATTTAATACTATTTATATTAAAATAGTTATGACTATTTGAACAATTGTATATGTCAAATCATTATAACCTTTAATTATGTCATAAAATAATTATTTTTGTTTATACAAGCTTATTCAAAATAAAACAATACTAATCTAATAATATTCCAAAAATTAATAACTAAGGGATTTAAAAAATAAATTTTTTTGCCGAACCAATTCAAATAGTTAAGACTATATGAACAATTATTTATTTCAAATCGTTATGACATTTTTTCTTGTCATAAAACAATTTTCTCAATTCAAACTAGCTTATTTAAATAAAATAAAATGAATTTATTAATATTTCAAAAAATAATAGGTAAAAGATTTAAAAAATAATTTTGTTTACCTAACTAGTTCAAAAAATTATACTATTTGAACAATTATAGATTGCAAATCAATATTACTTTTTGTTTTGTCATACAACAAATGTTTTTGTTCATATAAGTTTATTTGGAATAAAGTAATACTAATCTATTAATATTTCAAAAATTAATAAGTAATTTGGACAATAAATCTACGTATCAAACTAGTTCAAATAGTTATGACTATTTGAGCAATTATTTATTTCAAATCAATATGACATTTTGTTTTGTTGTAAAACAATTGTTTCTATTCATGCAAGCTTATTTGCATTAAAATAATACTAATTTATTAATATTTTGACAATTAGTAAGTAAAAAATTTTTAAAATATGTTTACCACACTAGATCAAATAATCATGACAATTTGAATAATTATTTATTTCAAATCATTATGACCTTTTGATTTGTCATAAAAGAGTTGTTTCAGCTCATATAAGCTTATTCAAAATAAAATAAGACTAATTTATTAATAATCCAAAAATTAATAATAAAGAGATTTAAAAAATGACTTTGTTTACTAAACAAATTTAAATAATTAGGATTGTTTGAATAATTATCTATTTGAAATAGCTATAACCTTTTGTTTTGTAATAAAAGAATTTTTTCTGTTCATCTAAGCTTATTTTGAATAAAATAATACAAATTTATTAATATTAAGACAATTAATGAGTAAAAGATTTAAAAATAAATATGTTTACCAAACAAGTTCTAATCATTATGGCTATTTGAGCAATTATTTATTTCAACATGATATGATCTTTTGTTTTCTCATAAAATAATTATTTCTATTCATACAAGTTTATTTGAATTAAAATAATATTAATTAATTAATATTTTGACAATTAATAAGTAAAAGATTTAAAAAATAAATATATTTACCAAACAAGTTCAAATAGTCATTAATATTTCAATAATTATCTATTTCAAATCATTATGACCTTTTCTTTTCTAATAAAACACTTGTTTCAATTCATATAAGCTTATTTGAAGTAAGATAATACTAATTTATTAATATTCCAAAAATTAATGAGTGAGAGCATTAAAAAAAGAACATGTTTACGGAATAAGTTCAAATAGTTATGACTATCTGAACAATTATCTATTTCAAAACATTATGACCTTTTGTTTTGTCATAAAACAATTGGCTTTGTTCATGCAAGCTTATTTCGAATAAAATAATTTAAATTTATTAATATTCCAAAAATTAATAAGTAAAATTTTAAAAAATAAATATGTTTTTCGAACATGTTCAAATAGTTATGACTATTTGAAAAATTATCTATTTCAAATCGTTATGACCTTTTATTTGGTCATAAACCAATTGTTTCTAGTCATAAAAGCTTTTTCAAAATAAAATAGCACTAATTTATTAAAATTCCAAAAATTAATAAGTAAAAGATTTAAAAAATAAATCTATTTATCGAGCAAGTTCAAATAGTTATTTATTTGAATAATTATTTATTTCAAATCGTTATGATCTTTTGTTTTGTCATAAAATAATTTTTTTCTGTTCATACAAAATTATTCAAAATAAAACAATTTTGTTTTATTAATCTTTTGAAAATTAATAAGAGATTTAAAAACTAAATAACCAGTTTAAATAGTTATGACTATTTGAACAATTATCTATCTCAAATCATAATAATCTTTATTTTGTCATACAACAATTGTTTCCTTTCATACAAGCTTATTCGGATTAAAATGATAGTAATTTAATAATATTTCAAAAATTAATAAGAGATTTAAAAAATAAATATGTTAGCCAAACTAGTTCAAATAGTTAAGACTATCAGAATAATTATCTATTTCATTTGTTTAGTCATAAAATAATTATTTCAGTTCATACAAGCTTATTTGGAATAAAATAATACTAATTTATTAATATTCAAAAAATTAAAGCAAGAGATTTTTTTTTAAAAATCTGTTTACTGAATAATTTTAAATAGATATGACTACTTAAACAATTATCTGTTTTAAATTATTTTGTCATTTTGTTTTGTCATAAAACAATTGTTTCGATTAATAAAAACTTATATGAAATAAAATAATACTACTTTATTAATATTTCAAAAATTATTAAGCAAGAGATTTAAAAACTAAAGCTATTTTTCAAAGCAGTTCTAATAGTTATGACTATTTGAACAAATATTAATCTCAAATCATTATGATCTTTGTTTTGTCATAAAATAATTATTTTTTATCATATAAGCTAATTCAGATAAAAATAATAGTAATTTAATAATATTTTGAAAATTAATAAGTAAGAGATTTAAAAAAATAAATGTGTTTGCCGATTAGTTCAAATAGTTAAGATTATTAGAATAATTATCTATTTCAAATCATTATAACATTTTGTTTAATCATAAAATAATTGTTTCAGTTCATACAATCTTATTCGAAAGAAAATAATACTAATTTATTAATTTTGAAAGTTAATAAGTAGGATATTTGAAAAACTAAATTTGTTTATCGAACAAGTTCAAATAGTTATGACTATTTGAACAATTATCTATTTAAAATCATTGTGAATTTAAATTAGTCATAAAATATTTTAAAATATTTAACTAATATTAAATATTAGTAATATTAAACAATATATTATATATTGTATTAGCTTATATAATAATTAATAATATTAGAAACAATTGTAAATATTTTAATTATTGTTATTAATTAATATTAGTTAATTTATTAATTAGTAAATTAGTAATATATAATTAATTAATATTTAATTTAATATAATAATTTTAATTAAAAAAATAATTTAATAAATTAGTGTTATTTTATTTTGAATAAAATATTTCATATTATTTGTTAAATTATAAAACTAATTAAATATTAATATTAATTATTTAATATTAATAAAATATAAGTATTATATTTTATCTTATTATCAAATTAGATTAATAATATAATTTCATATTCCATAATATATATTAATAATTTATATTAATATATAGATTAGTACGAGGAAACTAATGGATAATTATAAAACATAATTTTTGAGAAGTTTATTAAGTTCAAATTAATAAGTTCATAATAATGAACTATAGTTTTTTACCTATTTTTATAAGTAAATTATAAATTTATATATTTGAATATCTTATTCAAATAATTATTATGATTCATTAGCTATAACTTAGTTATAAACGTATTTTTAATAGTAATAATAAATATACCTTTATTATATAAATAAAAATTGTAAATAATTATATAATAATAAAATATTAAAATTATAATTAATTATAATATTGACTATAATTATAGTTAACATATTTAATAACTTTATATAATTAGTAATATTAATATATTTATATCATTATAACATATAACTATTAGTATAATTTTTTCTATTAAATATAATGTTTATAAATGTTTAATAATTAATTATTATTATAATTTATTGATTATACATTATATTAATAATAACAAATAATTAATTATAATATATAATTATAATAATAATTATAATATTGGTTATATTTAATATAAATTATAAGTTATAATAATAATTAATAGTTTTACTATAGTTATTATAAATTATAATAATTTATTGTTGATATTATTTATAACTTGCAATTAATAAATAAATATTCATAATATTCATAATTATAATCTAATTATAGTAAAAATTAATAATTTTTTAATAGTAATATAAAAATTATTAGTTAATTTATAATAATATAATATAAATTAATTATTAATGATTTGAAATAAATAAATTATTAATTATTAAATAATATTTATTATATTAATAAATTAGTTAACTTAAAATTAATATTATATTATTTATAAAATATTTAATAAATTAGTTAATTGTCCATTTCAAAGCTAATTAAAATTATTAGATATTAATTAATTAAATATTTAATATTATGAATTATTCATAAATAAATTAATTGAATAAGTTTTAGATATTAGCTTAATAATATTTAATAATTTAGTATAATATTATTTAATTATTATAATATATAAGGGGTTAATATAATTATTTTATAATTAATTTATGTTATATCACACAAAGGTCGTGCAATCCATCGAGTTATCATGAATCATCATATAAATATTTTAATAAAAAAATATATTGTTATATATATATTATAAGCTTTTATAATACTAAATAGATAATTATAGTTAAATAATTTATTTAATTATTATATATATAACAAATTCATTAATTGTTATAACTATTATAAATTAAAGCTCCAAGGAATTTTTACTTAATTGTTATTATCAAATAGATTAAAATATATAATTCTTAGTTATAATTATAATAATTAAAAATATTTATAATAATCGAATTTTTTTAACTTTATTAATCTATTAAATCAATTTTATTTATTATATTAATCTATAAATAATATTATACATATTACAATAAATATTAATTAATAATTTTTTAAAATAACTTTAATATTTAACTTTATAAATTAATATATTTGTAATCAAGCAACTAATACGATATATATTATTTATATATATAATTAATATTTATTAGTTTATCATTATTAAAAGAATAAATTAGTTAAAATTTATTTTAAGTAATTATTTAATTATTATATTACTTGAATTAATTATATTTAATATTAATAAATATATGAGATTATTAACTAATAGTTAATTACTAATAACTATCATTTAAATAATTATGTTAAGATTTTAATTTAAGTAACAATTAAATAAAATTTAATTAAATAATTTTCTATTTAAACTATAAACTAAATTTACAAATCTATATAATCTTATATAATCTGATTAATATAAAATAACTTATATTAAACTATAAACTATAATACTTAACTATTAATTTTATTTGTTACATAACTAAATTAATTATATAATATTTATATTAATCAAATATTAGTAACTTATTATAAATTATAATCGATTAATTTAAATTAAGGCATAATTTAAATTTAATTGTTATAAATTATTAATATAAATTTATTTAAATTATAATTAAATTTAATTATTATAACTTAGAAATATTTCATAATTTATAAATTATATTATATTATCTATAATATACAGAAAAATATTAATAGAAAGTATTTATATTATTATAATACTATAATATAAGTAATTATAATTGTTCTATACTAATTGAAATAATAGATATATTTGCTATTTTTTATATTAACTTATCTTTTATATAGGTTATATTAATTTATTAAATTTGAATTTTATATTAATATAAATATTAGTATTAATCATTATAGACTTAATAGTTATAATTTTAATATATCTTGCACTTATATATAATAGTAATTATATAATGCTAATATGTTTAACTATTTTAATAACCATATTAATAAATAGTTATGACTATTTGAACAATTATCTATTTCAAATAAATATGACCCTTTGTTTTGTCAAAAACAAATATTTTTGTTCATATAAGTTTGTTCCAGAATAAAGTAATACTAATATATTAATATCTCAAAAATTAATAAGAGATTTAAAAAATAAATCTATTTATCAAACTAGTTCAAATAGTTATTAAGCCTTATTTGGATTAAACTTATACTAATTTATTAATATATCGACAATTAATAAGTAAAAGATTTTAAAAATAAATATATTTACCAAACTAGATCAAATAATCATAGCTATTTGATTAATTATCTATTTTAAATCATTATGACCTTTTGTTTTATCATAAAAGAATTGTTTTAGTTCATATAAGCTTATTCAAAATAAAATAATCTATTCATACAAGCTTATTTGGATTAAACTAATACTAATTTACTAATATATTGACAATTAATAAGTAAAAAATTTAAAAAATAAATATGTTTACTAAACTAGATCAAATAATCATGACTATTTGAATAATTATCTATTTCAAATTGTTATGACCTTATGTTTTGTCATAAAAGAATTGTTTCAATTCATATAAGCTTATTCAAAATAAATTAATACTAATTTACTAATAATCTAAAAATTAATGATAAAAACATTTAAAAAATGAATCAGTTTACTTAACAATTTTAAATAATTATGACTATTTGAACAATTATTTATTTGAAATCACAATTATTTATAATTATAATTAAATAAGTAATTAATTACACATTTATTACTTTTATGTAAATATCAATAATAAGTAAATTAATTAAGTTGAAGTTTTGATTATATAAACTTCAATACCCCGCACCAAAATCCCCATCTTAGGCTGAAAAAATGCAGAATTCCTAGGCTTCATAGTCGTAGCTGCCATATAACAATCCATGCTCCACGATATTATCAATTAAATTATATTAATTATTTATATATAATTTAAATTAAAATAATATTTTTAATAATCATGACTATTTGAAAATCTTTTTCTTTAAATTATAAAACTTGTAATTATTTTATTATAATTATTTTCAATATCTTTTTTTTTGATAATTACTAAATAAAAATATAATAATAATAATAATAATAATAATAATAATATAAATAATTATATTAATTAGTAAAATATAATTATAATCCATAATAATTCAAATTACATTAACTATTTCAATTATTATCTAATAATAATAACTCTTATTATTTTAATAAATAACTAAATATTATATATTAATATAAATATAATTCTATTATATTAATAAAAATTAATATAATTAATTGTTAAATTAATTATAAATATTTAATTTTTTTAAATATGTTATTTTAATTTAATATTATACAAGCTTTCAAAATTATCTATTAGATAATTATAATAATTTATTAGTTCCAAACCCACCTCATAATATTACAATATAATTATATTTACAAGTTATAATTATATTTAAATAATAATAATAAAATTATTGATATAATATTATTTATTAATTAATAAAAATGATTCTGTTTAATTTTAATATAAATTTATTTGTATAGTTCTAAATTAATATTATAACATTATTAATATGTAAAATATAAAATTATTATTATTTTAAATCTGTTTTAATATATATAATAATTATAATAAATATTTATTATTATCGTATTAATAATATTATCAAAACTAATACACTATAATAATTTAAATTACGATAATTAATTATTTTTATTTTAGATAATTAATATAAATAAATCTAATTATTTATTCATACCTATTAATAATTGTAAATATTGAATTGATAGACCTTTGTTAAGGGTAATCCATATTATAATTAAATATAGTATCATAATAAATAATTGTTGTTGAAGTAGATGGTATAATAATATCTTAATTATTATTAATAATTATTATATATATTACTATTATTATCTTAATAATGACAATTAAAGTTATTAATTATTTTAATAATTTATAATACTAATAATATTATAATTATCGTAATAATTACTAATAATGATTATCTTTAATTAATTAAAATAGTCATAACTATTTAAACTGATTTAGTAAATAGATTTAGTTATATAATTTATAATATAATTATAGCATTATTATATTTAATATATAATATAATTATAAATATATCTATATATTATATATATGTATATTATATTTATTTATAAAATATAACAATATATATTAGTTATTATCTAATAACTAATATAGTTATATTTTAAATTATATTAAAATAAAGATTTATTTTTAAATTTCTTACTTATTAATTATTTTTATAATAATAATCATTATTATTATTTATTAGTTAATTAATCATTAATTAATTTATATAATAATATTACTAATTATAAATAAATCATAATTATAATTATAGATAATAAATATCATTAATGAAAATTTTTATAAATATAGTATTATTTATATTATGTATAATTATATGTAATTATAAACATAAATAATATTATATTATATAATTATATAATATTTAATAAATATCTTAATTAAGAATTATTAATAAAGGCTTCAATTTAATATCTCATTAGATATTTAAATTATTAATATATAATCTTTATATTAACTAATAATTATGCTGTAATTATTATTATTACATTATAATTCAAATAGTAATTATTATAAGATATTAGTAATATTTATTTAAATTATATATTAATAGTTTATAACTATATTATAAATTAATATAGAAGACCCATACCTAATATAATTTCTATCTATAATAGAATATAAATAGACTATTAGAATTAATTACTATTATAATATTAATAATTTATTAATATTTTAAAAATAATAAGTAAGAGATTTAAAAAATAATTCTGTTTATCTATCCAGTTCAAAAAATTATACTATTTGAACAATTATATATTTCAAATTATTATTACTATTCAAATTATTTTATAAGAAAACAAAAAGTAATAATAATTTGAAATATATAATTGTTCAAATAGTATAATTTTTTGAACTGGATAGGTAACAGAATTATTTTTTAAATCTCTTATTATTTTTTGAAATATTAATAAATTCATTTTATGTTATTTCGAATAAGCTAGTATGAATTGAGAAATTTGTTTTATGAGAAGGCAAAAGGTCATAATGATTTGAAATATAGTCTTAACTATTTGAATTGGTTCAGTAATCAAATTTATTTTTTAAATCCCTTATTTATTAATTTTTGGAATATTATTAGATTACTATTGTTTTATGACATAACAAAAGGTTATAATGATTTGAAATATAGAATTATTCAAATAGTCATAACTATTTGAACTGATTCGGTAAACAGATTTATTTTTTAAATCTCTTATTAATTTTTGAAAGATTAATAAATTATTATTATTTATTTCAAATAATCATGTATGATAAAAAACAATTGTTATATGACCAAGCAAAAGGTGATAACGATTTGAAATAATATCTTACTAATACAATGCATATTATATATATTTTAAATATATAAAATATATATTATATTAATATTTTAATCCGGAAGCTAACATATATTCATATTATAATTGATATAAATTCAATATGTTTAATTAATAATCTGATTATTAATTATAATATTTTTAGTTATTTAAAAAACAATTGTCTTTATTTAGTAATAATTTAAATTACTTATTAATAATTTTTAATTAATTTTTTAATATTAATTATATATAATTTGATTATAATTTATTATTAAAGCTTATAATAAAATTTATTAATAATTCTTATGAATATTAATAATTTCAAATTGTTATTTAAGATATTTTTCATACAATTTATAATATGAAAAATATAGTTGTAATAGTTAATAGATATTTTTCATATTGTATATAGTAAAAATATATTTTAATTAGACTATTTTACAATACAATAATTTATTAATTAGATAAATTATAATTTTTAGCCTAATTTATTAATAATATTAATTATGTATTAGATAATTTTTAGATTATTAGTTAAATTATTATATATTAAAAATAACTATTAATGAATATAAATAGACTATTAATTATATTTATATTATAATTTTTATAACAATGAGACAATTACTAGTATAATTAATTATAAATGATAATAATATACATATTATAAAATATTTAAAATGAATTTAATAATGATAATTATAATTTATCTTATAATTAATAATCATTATACATTATATTGTATAATATTATAAATATCAATTATATTAATAGTCATAACTAATTTTATATATTCCATAATAATATAATAATATTTTGTTAGAGTATAATTTATACTATAAATATAATATCAATATATTATTATAGAATTTTTAATAAATTCTTTTTTTATTAATTTTTGTTAGCTATTATTAATATTCATATTATAATATTTAAATAATAATTATTTAATTTATTAACTATTATAATGATCCAAATCCCAATTTTAATATTTTAAAGCATTCCAATAATAACTTTGTTAACTAATTATTATTTATAATTAAATTAGTAATTAAGTATTACATTTAATTATTACTTAGTTTCTAACAAAACTATTTATATTATTAATTATTAATAATTAAATGTTTATTAATAACATTTTTATTAATGTTAGATTAGTTTAAATAATAGGTATTTAATAATATAAATACTATTAATAAAGAATGTTTATATATTTATAATTTTAAATATAAAAAAGGTACTAATTTAATTTAACAAAGGATTAGATTAAATCTTTTAATCATAACAATTAAATAAATTGATTATTAAAATTAATAAAAAGTTTAATAGTATTTATATATAATATTAAATAATTATCCAAAATAATTAATTAAATTCAGTTAATTTTAATTATTTTAAAATAATTTAAAGAATTATATATAATAAAATTAAATATACTCTAATTGTAAGGTTTGTACTATTTACTAACCACTTCAAATAGTTAATTTAAATAGATTAACTGTATAGATTATATCAAATAGACTATTTTAATAATTAGTTATAACTAAATATAATATAAGAGATTTATATATAGTATAAATATATAATTCTCTACTTCATATCAATTTATTAATTATTATATATAATAATAATTTATACATAATAGATTCCTAAAAAATAAACTAAGTCAATAAACTAATTTATTTTTTAAATCTCTTAATTTTTAAAAATATTAAGAAAGGTAGTATTATTTTATTTTGGATAAACTTTTGTGAACTAAAACAATTGTTTTATGACAAAACAAAAATTCACAATGATTTTAAATAGATAATTGTTCAAATAGTCATAACTATTTGAACTTGTTCGGTAAACAAATTTAGTTTTTCAAATATCTTGCTTATTAATCTTTCAAAAGTTAATAAATTAGTATTATTTTTTTCGAATAAACTTGTATGAACTGAAACAATTATTTTGTGATTAAACAAAAGGTCTGAACGATTTGAAATAGATAATTATTCTAATAATCTTAACTATTTAAACTGTTCGGCAAACACATTTTATTTTTTAAATCTCTTACTTATTAATTTTCAAAATATTATTAAATTAGTATTATTTTTATTTGAATTAGCTTATATGATAAAAAAAACAATTGTTTTATGATAAAACAAAGATCATAATGATTTGAGATTAATATTCATTTAAATAGTCATAACTATTAGAACTACTTTGAAAAATAGCTTTAGTTTTTAAATCTCTTGCTTAATAATTTTGAAACATTAATAAAGTAGTATTATTTTATTTCAAATAAGTTTTTATTAACTGAAACAATTGTTTTAGGATAAAACAAATCAAAATAATTTTAAACAAATAATTGTTTAAATAGTCATATCTATTTGAAATTGTTCAGTAAACAAGTTTATTTTTTAAAATCTCTTTCTTTAATTTTTCGAATGTTAATAAATTAATATTATTTTATTTCAAATAAGCTTGTATGAATTGAAATAATTGTTTTATGACTAAAAAAAAGGATAGAATGATTTAAAATAGATAATTATTCTGATAGTCTTAACTATTTGAACCAGTTCGGCTAACATATTTATTTTTAAATCTCTTATTAATTTTTGAAATATTATTAAATTAGTATCATTTTAATTTGAATAAGCTTGTATGAAAGGAAACAATTTTGCATGAAAAATTAAAGATCATTATGATTTGATTATAATTATAATAAATATATTAATTTATTTAATATTAAATAAATAATATAATTATAATTTAATCTTATAAAATACTATTATTTATTATAAGTTATAACTATTAACTATTAACAATTAGTATTGTATTTATTAATATAATTTATTAATAGTTATATATAAATTTTATGATAATTTAATTAACATACAACATTAATTATTATAATGTTATATTTATTATTAATAATAACTAATTTATTAAATTTATACTATTATTATAAACTATATTATACTTAATTAAAAATAAATGTGTATGCCGATTAGTTCAAATAGTTGAGATTATTAGAATAATTATCTATTTCAAATCATTCTAACCTTTTGTTTAATCATAAAATAATTGAATTGTTTTAATATAATAAGTTTATATATTATAACAATATATATTAATAGTTAATGATCTTACATTTAATATAGTTTAATTAATATTATAATTATTTAATTAAATAAATAACTTATTTTTGTTTAAGTATATATAAATTAAAATAGATTTAATTATAAATTAAATCGTACTCATTAATTTTATTAAATATTATTTGGATAATTATTTGATTATAATTAATATTATAGATTAATGATTAAACTATTTGGGGAATTTAATTAAATTTAATTAAATATTAACTAGATTTTTATAAAAATTAATTTAAGATATAAAAATTTAACTACAATTAAATTAATTAAATTTATTAATTTAAATTTGAAATATTTAACTTAAATGAATAATATTTTTATTCATTTAATGACTTAATATTGAAATAGTATTAATTTAAAATTACATATTTAAATAATAGAATAATTTATTAAATATAATAATATTTAAAAACTAATTTATATTAGTTCAATAATAAGAGACTAATATATCAATTTTTATAAATAATAACTATCATAATCAGTATTATTAAATTAATAATTATTATTACATTATATTTATTAATCAAATGTATTCAATAATTGAAAATATTAATATTAATATTTAAAATACTACAAATAGATAATTTTTTGTTTTGTCATTTATTTTATAATTAATTCTGAATAGTTTGTTTAACAAGGCAACACTAATCATAGTTATTCGTTTTTCAAATATCCTGCTTATTAATTAAGTTTATTATAATTAATTAAAAGCTAATTAAGTAAGATAAATTTAATCTAATAATATTTATAAATTATAATTTAAATAATATACTTATAATATTAGTCTTAATATTAATAATTATTAATATAATTAATATATTTGAATAATATTCAAATAGTTGTTTGTTCAACTTATAATTAAAAGAAATTAGCCTTAATATAAAAATATTAATTATTTTTTAAAAATTATAATAAGTATAAAATTTTTACTCAATTATTAATCTTCTTAATTATTTAAATCTCTTATTATATAATTTATAATAATAATTTAATTTTTAATTATATAATATAATAATTTTAATAAGTATTATATCAGATTATCTAATAAATATTATATTATTCGTATAACTTAATTAGTATAGTAGTTATATGTTAAATTGTATTAATAATTGTTATTAATTGATATAATTATAATAATAGTTATTAATTAAATACTTATTATTATGTAATAACTATATATCATATAAAATATATTTATTAACATAGATTTAAAGATTAATATAAATAATTTTAATTAATTTTAATTATATAAATAAATTAGATTTAATATTTAAAACTAATATATACTATAGTATTAAATATAACTAGTAAAAATATATTTAATACTAATTATTAAAAATATTTAATTAAATATTTATATTTTAATTAATTAATTAAATAAAATTTAAAAATTTATTATATTTGTGAATTAATTTAAATATAAATTAAACTAATTTATCCTTAATAATTTAGTAATTATTATTTAAGTTACTATATAATTACTAAATAAAGATTAAAAGTAACAAATAATTAATATTTGTACATTTAAATAACTAATATTTAAATGTTTAAATAGTCATAATTATTTAAATATTATTATAAAAAATTAATAAAATAATAATAATATTTTAAAATTGTTACTCATAAAATATTAATTAAACTAATCGATAATTAAATAAGTTATCACTAAACAATAGTAATATTTTATACATAATAGTTAATTAGCTATTAGTTTAACAATAAAATAATTATTGTTATTAATAATTATAACAATACTTTTGTTATTAATTAATTATTATAATTATTAATTAATTTAATTAATTATTTTCAAAACAATTGTTAAATTAAATTATGACTAAGAATTATTGATATTATAACTCATTAATATTGAATTACATATTTTAATATTAATAATAAAATTTATTATTAATAATATTTATAAGATAGTAAAATTAATATTATTATTATATATTGTTATATAATTAATTATATAATACTAATTTTAATTATTAATACTAATTTATTAATCTTTCAAAAATTAATAAGAGATTTAACAAATAAATATGTTTACAAAATCAATTCAAATAGCTATAACTATTAGAGTAGTTGTATACTTCAAATTGTTATTACCTTTTGTTTTGTCGTAAAACAATTATTTCTGTTCATACAAGCTTATTTGAAATAAAATAAAACTAATGTAATAATATTCTGAAAATTAATAACTAAGAGATTTAAAAAATAAAATTGTTTGTCGAACTAGTTCAAATAGTTAAAACTATATGAATAATTATAACCTTTTGTTTTGTCATAAAACAATATTTTCAATTCATACTAGCTTATTTGGAATAAAATAAAATAAATTTATTAAAATTTCAAAATTTAATAAGAGAATTAAAAAATAATTCTATTTACCTAACCAATTCAAATAACTATGACTATTTGAACAATTATCTATTTCAAATTCTTATGACCTTTTGTTTTGTCATAAAAACTAATGTTTTTGTTCATATAAGTTTGTTTGAAATAAAATAATACTAATCTATTAATATTTCAAAAATTAATAAAAATTTTAAAAAATAAATCTATTTATCAAACTGGTTTAAATTAAGACTATTTAAGCAATTATTTATTTCAAATCATTATGACTTTTTGTTTTGTTATAAGATAATAATTTCTATTTATTCAAGCTTATTTGGATTAAAATAATATAAATTTATTAATATTTTGATAATTAAAAAGTAAAAAATGTAAAAAATTAAATATGTTTACTGAACTAAATCAAATAGTCCTGACTATTTGGATAGTTATCTATTTCAAATCGCTATGACCTTTTCTTCTATCATAAAAAAATTATTTCAATATAAGCTTATTCGAAATAAAATAATATTAAGTTATTAATATTTTGAAAATTAATAATTAAGAGATTTAAAAAATGATTCTGTTTACTGAACAAGTTGAAATAATTATAATTATTTGAACAATTATTTATTGGAAATCACTATAACCTTTTGCTTTGTCATAAACTGATTTTTTCTGTTCATACAAGCTTATTTTAAATAAAATAGATTAGTTATAAGTTATAAAACTATAATTATTATTCATTTGAATAATTTATATATAATAAAGTAGTATTATTATATTAAATAATATAATATTAATTGAAAATTGTTAATATATACTATTGTTTAAATTATTATTAATATAAATTATAACTAATATAATAATTTATTGGAATAAATTCTATTTAATTAATATAATTAATTTTATATATTAGTTTATTATTATTTTAAACTAATTATTTATTATAATTATAATTATTATAATATTAATTCTTTAAATTTATACTATATAAAATTATTATTATTATAATATTTTAAGTTATAATTATAAACCTTTTGTTACAAAATAAATCTATTTTTAGAATAAGTTATACCTAATTATAAGAATAAGTAATAAGTTTACAATTATTGATTTGAATAAACATATTTAATTAATATTAAATTTATGAATATTGATTTTAATTTAAATATTTTAATTATTGATTTTTATTAATTAATAGATATCTAAAAAGATTTATTTTTTAGATCTATTATTAATTTTTAAAATATTAATAAAGTAGTATTAATTTATTTTGAACAAACTTATATGGACAAAAACATTTGTTTTATGACAAAACAAAAGGTCATAATTATTTAAACTAGTTAGGTAAGCAAAATTATTTGTTAAATCTCTTATTAATTTTTGAAATATTAATAAATTCATTTTATTTTATTCTGAATAAGCTAGTATGAATTGAAAAAATTGTTTTATGACAAAACAAAAGGTCATAATGATTTAAAATAGATAATTGTTCATATAGTCTTAACTATTTAAACTAGTTCAGCAAACAAATTTATTGTTTAAATCTCTTAGTTATTAATTTTCAGAGTATTATTATATTAGTATTATTTTATTTCAAATAAGCTTGTATGAACATGAATAATTATTTTATGACAGAACAAATTATTTTTTAAATAATTGATTTAAACTATACATTTGTTCAAATAGTCATAACTATTTAAACGGGTTCGATAAATAAATTTATTTTTTAAATTTCTTACTTATTAACTTTTGAAAGATTAATAAATTAGTATTATTTTATTTTGAAGCTTGTATGATAAAACAATTGTTATATTACCAAACAAAAGGGAATCTCGATTTCAAATAGATAATTGTTGAAACAGCCATAATTATTTGAACTAATTTTGTAAACAGAATCATTTTTTAAATCACTTATTAATTTTTGGAATATTAATAAATTACTATTATTTTATTTCGAATAAGCTTGTATGAACTGAAACAATTGTTTTATGACAAAACAAAAGGTCATAATGATTTTAAATAGATAATTGTTCAAATAGTCATAACTATTTGAATTTGTTCAGTAAACAAATTAATTTTTTTAAACTCTTGCTTATTAATTTTTGAAATATTAAGAAATTAGTATTATTTTATTTTAGATAAGCTTTTATGAATTGAAACAATTTTTTTTTTTGCCAAAACAAAAGGTCATAATGATTTAAATAAATAATTATTCAAACAGTCATAACTATTTGAATTTAATTGGTAAATAGATTTATTTTTCATATCTTTTGCTTATTAATTTTTTAAATGTTAATAATTAAAAATTTTAAATTTTAAATATTTAAATTAAAATATTTAATTTGTATTATTTAATTATCGATATTTATTAATAAATAAGCTATGAAATAATAATATAATATATGAATTTTGTTAAATAATTATTAACAATAATCATAAATATTTTAAAATGTATATTTGATCTTTTATGATAAATTATCGATAATTAAAATAGATAATTATTCAGAAAATCCAATATTTGAGACAAGGCAAATATTAATCAATTGTTTTATAAGCTTGTATGAACTAATAATTAATATTATAAACTAATATTAACAATTTTAAATAGCTACGACTATTTGAACAATTGTCTACTTAAAATCGTTATGACTTTTTGTTTTGTCATAAAACAATTGTTTTAGTTCATACAGGCTTATTCAAAATAAAGTAAAACTAATTTATTAATATTCCAAAAATTAATAACTAAGTGATTTAAAAAGTTAATTTGTTTATCGAATCAGTTCAAATAGTCATTTCCATTTGAACAATTATCTATTTCAAATCATTATGACCTTTTGTTTTTTCATAAAACAATTCTTTTTGTTCATGCAAAGTTATTCAAAATAAAAAAAAATGCTGATTTATTAACATTCTGAAAATTAATAAGTAAGAGATTTGAAAAAACAAATCTATTTACTAAACAAGTTCAAATAGTTATGATTATTTGAACAACTATCTATTTAAAATTATTATGATTAAAAGATTTAATCTATTTGATTTTTATTAATTAGTTTTAATATAAATCTTTAAAAATCTAATTATCATACCTATTATTAATTTTTAAAATAATAATAAAAAACCAATTGGATTTATAAATCATAATTACTATCTATATGGCTTTTTTTACTAATACTTAATTTTAAAATTAATAAGAAAATAAACTGCCCAGCTTTAAAAAATATAATCACTTAGTTATTAATTTCTATTAATAAATAAATTAAGATTAATATTTAATTTTAAATATTTTAAAATTAATTAATGATTGATCTCTACCATTTAATTATTTTTAATATTAATAATTGTTATAAATATTTAAAAAATTATTATTATTATTAATTAGTATAATAATATTTGAATACATTTAGTTATTAATTAATATTTAAATGTTGGTTTAGTAAAGAATACAAGATCCTTTCTATTGCTTATAACAAATAAAATTAATATAATATGTTATGTTAAACTAATACAATTAATCAATTATAATACATTATAATAATTAATTATATAATATAGATTAAATTTGTTTAATTCATAGCTTATAATATACTATCGATTAGTATATAAAATATTTAATAATATTAGTTATTATTATTAATAATAATATTAATAATAATTTAAATTAATAATAATAACCATGATAACAAATTATATTTATTATCAATAAATATAAAATAGATTATTTCAATTAGTGTTAATAAATTAGTGTATTTTGAATAGTAAATTACAAGCTTATAATAAATTAATTTATTTATTAATTAATAAAATAGTATTTATTATATAATACAAATAACTTATTTACTAATTTATTACAAAAATATTATGAAATAAATTATCTATAGTGTTTGAACGATTATCTATTTTAATATTAATTATACTAAAATATTTCATATTATAACTATTATTTAATTAATAAAATAGATATTATAATATGAATATATGTTAGCTTTCGGATTAAAATAATACCTATTGTTTGCTAATAAAATTATATTTATTTATAATTATTATAAATGGTAAGTAATTTAAAATTGATAATAAATCAAATTGCTTATAAGCATAAATTTGAATTAATAAATTATTATTAATACTATAATTAATTAATATTTATATATTAATTAATTAGCTAATTTGTACTAATTACAAATTATAACTATTAATTTACCTAATTAATTAATTAGGTATATGAATAGATAACTTGTGTTGGTTTATTAAATAATAATTATTAAAAATTATATATTTATAATTTATTATAAATTATAATATTTAAATTATAGAATATAATTTATTACTATAATTACATTAGATAACAATTGTCATATAATTGTTATATAATTATATTATATTTATTTGTAACTTAAATTTCGATATTAAGTTATTAATATGTATTAATAATTATGTATTAGATTTATTTTAATATCTTAATAATTATCTATTTTGTTATATTAATAATTAAATTACTGACAATTATTGGATTAGTTCATTGTCCATTTATGAAATAGTATTAAAATAGAATTATAGTAAATAAATTTATTTTCTAAACATATTCAAATAGTTATGACTATTTTAACAATTATCTATTTCTAATCATTATTGCCTTTTGTTTTGTCATAAACCAATTGTTTCTGTGCATAAAAATTTATTTAAAATAAAATAATACTATTTTATTAAAATTTTAAAAATTAATGAGCAAAATATTTAAAAACTAAATCTGTTTATCGAATGAGTTCAAATAATTATAACTATTTAAACATTTATTTATTTCAAATCATTATGATATTTTGTTTTGTCATAAAACGTATGTTTCTATTCATACAAGTTTATTCAAAATAAAATAATACTAATAAATTAATATTCTAAAAATTAACAAGTTGGAGATTTAAAAAAAAAACTATTTACCATACAAGTTTAAATAATCATGTCCATTTGAACTATTATTTATTTCAAATCGTTATGACATTTTTTTGTCGCAAAATAATTGTTTTTATTCAAACAAGATGATTTCAAATAAAATAATATAAATTTATTAATATTTCAAAAATTAATAAATAAAAATTTAAAAACTAAATATATTTTCTAAACACGTTCAAATAGTTATGACTTTTTGAACTATTATCTATTTCAAATAGTTATGACCCTTTGTTTTGTCATAAACCAATTGTTTCTATTCATACAAATGTATTTGATATAAAATAATACTAATTTCTTAATATTCCAAAAATTAATGAGTAAAAAATTTTAAAAATAAATCTGTTTACCGAGTTAGTTTAAATCCTCATGATTGTTTGAACAATTATTTATTTTAAATAGTTATAACCTTTTTTTTGTTGTAAAACAATTATTTCTGTTCATACAAGCTTATTTGAAATAAAATAAAACTAATGTAATAATATTCTGAAAATTAATAACTAAGAGATTTAAAAAATAAAATTGTTTGTCGAACTAGTTCAAATAGTTAAAACTATATGAATAATTATAACCTTTTGTTTTGTCATAAAACAATATTTTCAATTCATACTAGCTTATTTGGAATAAAATAAAATAAATTTATTAAAATTTCAAAATTTAATAAGAGAATTAAAAAATAATTCTATTTACCTAACCAATTCAAATAACTATGACTATTTGAACAATTATCTATTTCAAATTCTTATGACCTTTTGTTTTGTCATAAAAACTAATGTTTTTGTTCATATAAGTTTGTTTGAAATAAAATAATACTAATCTATTAATATTTCAAAAATTAATAAAAATTTTAAAAAATAAATCTATTTATCAAACTGGTTTAAATTAAGACTATTTAAGCAATTATTTATTTCAAATCATTATGACTTTTTGTTTTGTTATAAGATAATAATTTCTATTTATTCAAGCTTATTTGGATTAAAATAATATAAATTTATTAATATTTTGATAATTAAAAAGTAAAAAATGTAAAAAATTAAATATGTTTACTGAACTAGATCAAATAGTCATGACTATTTGGATAGTTATCTATTTCAAATCGCTATGACATTTTCTTCTATCATAAAAAAATTATTTCAATATAAGCTTATTCGAAATAAAATAATATTAAGTTATTAATATTTTGAAAATTAATAATTAAGAGATTTAAAAATGATTCTGTTTACTGAACAAGTTGAAATAATTATAATTATTTGAACAATTATTTATTGGAAATCACTATAACCTTTTGCTTTGTCATAAACTGATTTTTTCTGTTCATACAAGCTTATTTTAAATAAAATCGATTAGTTATAAGTTATAAAACTCTAATTATTATTCATTTGAATAATTTATATATTATAAAGTAGTATTATTATATTAAATAATATAATATTAATTGAAAATTGTTAATATATACTATTGTTTAAATTATTATTAATATAAATTATAACTAATATAATTAATTTTATTGGAATAAATTCTATTTAATTAATTAATTAATTTATATATTAGTTTTATTATTTTAAACTAATTATTTATTATAATATTAATTATTTAAATTTATACTATATAAAATTATTATTATTATTATAATATTTTAAGTTATAATTATAAACCTTTTGTTACAAAATAAATCTATTTTTAGAATAAGTTATACCTAATTATAAGAATAAGTAATAAGTTTACAATTATTGATTTGAATAAACATATTTAATTAATATTAAATTTATGAATATTGATTTTAATTTAAATATTTTAATTATTGATTTTTATTAATTAATAGATATCTAAAAAGATTTATTTTTAGATCTATTATTAATTTTTAAAATATTAATAAAGTAGTATTAATTTATTTTGAACAAACTTATATGGACAAAAACATTTGTTTTATGACAAAACAAAAGGTCATAATTATTTAAACTAGTTAGGTAAGCAAAATTATTTGTTAAATCTCTTATTAATTTTTGAAATATTAATAAATTCATTTTATTTTATTCTGAATAAGCTAGTATGAATTGAAAAAATTGTTTTATGACAAAACAAAAGGTCATAATGATTTAAAATAGATAATTGTTCATATAGTCTTAACTATTTAAACTAGTTCAGCAAACAAATTTATTGTTTAAATCTCTTAGTTATTAATTTTCAGAGTATTATTATATTAGTATTATTTTATTTCAAATAAGCTTGTATGAACATGAATAATTATTTTATGACAGAACAAAAAAGGTTTATTTTTTAAATAATTGATTTAAACTATACATTTGTTCAAATAGTCATAACTATTTAAACGGGTTCGATAAATAAATTTATTTTTTAAATTTCTTACTTATTAACTTTTGAAAGATTAATAAATTAGTATTATTTTATTTTGAAGCTTGTATGATAAAACAATTGTTATATTACCAAACAAAAGGGAATCTCGATTTCAAATAGATAATTGTTGAAACAGCCATAATTATTTGAACTAATTTTGTAAACAGAATCATTTTTTAAATCACTTATTAATTTTTGGAATATTAATAAATTACTATTATTTTATTTCGAATAAGCTTGTATGAACTGAAACAATTGTTTTATGACAAAACAAAAGGTCATAATGATTTTAAATAGATAATTGTTCAAATAGTCATAACTATTTGAATTTGTTCAGTAAATAAATTAATTTTTTTAAACTCTTGCTTATTAATTTTTGAAATATTAAGAAATTAGTATTATTTTATTTTAGATAAGCTTTTATGAATTGAAACAATTGTTTTTTTTGCCAAAACAAAAGGTCATAATGATTTAAATAAATAATTATTCAAACAGTCATAACTATTTGAATTTAATTGGTAAATAGATTTATTTTTCATATCTTTTGCTTATTAATTTTTTAAATGTTAATAATTAAAAATTTTAAATTTTAAATATTTAAATTAAAATATTTAATTTGTATTATTTAATTATCGATATTTATTAATAAATAAGCTATGAAATAATAATATAATATATGAATTTTGTTAAATAATTATTAACAATAATCATAAATATTTTAAAATGTATATTTGATCTTTTATGATAAATTATCGATAATTAAAATAGATAATTATTCAGAAAATCCAATATTTGAGACAAGGCAAATATTAATCAATTGTTTTATAAGCTTGTATGAACTAATAATTAATATTATAAACTAATATTAACAATTTTAAATAGCTACGACTATTTGAACAATTGTCTACTTAAAATCGTTATGACTTTTGTTTTGTCATAAAACAATTGTTTTAGTTCATACAGGCTTATTCAAAATAAAGTAAAACTAATTTATTAATATTCCAAAAATTAATAACTAAGTGATTTAAAAAGTTAATTTGTTTATCGAATCAGTTCAAATAGTCATTTCCATTTGAACAATTATCTATTTCAAATCATTATGACCTTTTGTTTTTTTCATAAAACAATTCTTTTGTTCATGCAAAGTTATTCAAAATAAAAAAAAATGCTGATTTATTAACATTCTGAAAATTAATAAGTAAGAGATTTGAAAAAATAAATCTATTTACTAAACAAGTTCAAATAGTATGATTATTTGAACAACTATCTATTTAAAATTATTATGATTAAAAGATTTAATCTATTTGATTTTTATTAATTAGTTTTAATATAAATCTTTAAAAATCTAATTATCATACCTATTATTAATTTTTAAAATAATAATAAAAAACCAATTGGATTTATAAATCATAATTACTATCTATATGGCTTTTTTTACTAATACTTAATTTTAAAATTAATAAGAAAATAAACTGCCCAGCTTTAAAAAATATAATCACTTAGTTATTAATTTCTATTAATAAATAAATTAAGATTAATATTTAATTTTAAATATTTTAAAATTAATTAATGATTGATCTCTACCATTTAATTATTTTTAATATTAATAATTGTTATAAATATTTAAAAAATTATTATTATTATTAATTAGTATAATAATATTTGAATACATTTAGTTATTAATTAATATTTAAATGTTGGTTTAGTAAAGAATACAAGATCCTTTCTATTGCTTATAACAAATAAAATTAATATAATATGTTATGTTAAACTAATACAATTAATCAATTATAATACATTATAATAATTAATTATATAATATAGATTAAATTTGTTTAATTCATAGCTTATAATATACTATCGATTAGTATATAAAATATTTAATAATATTAGTTATTATTATTAATAATAATATTAATAATAATTTAAATTAATAATAATAACCATGATAACAAATTATATTTATTATCAATAAATATAAAATAGATTATTTCAATTAGTGTTAATAAATTAGTGTATTTTGAATAGTAAATTACAAGCTTATAATAAATTAATTTATTTATTAATTAATAAAATAGTATTTATTATATAATACAAATAACTTATTTACTAATTTATTACAAAAATATTATGAAATAAATTATCTATAGTGTTTGAACGATTATCTATTTTAATATTAATTATACTAAAATATATTTAACTATTTAATAAAATAGATATTATAATATGAATATATGTTAGCTTTCGGATTAAAATAATACCTATTGTTTGCTAATAAAATTATATTTATTTATAATTATTATAAATGGTAAGTAATTTAAAATTGATAATAAATCAAATTGCTTATAAGCATAAATTTGAATTAATAAATTATTATTAATACTATAATTAATTAATATTTATATATTAATTAATTAGCTAATTTGTACTAATTACAAATTATAACTATTAATTTACCTAATTAATTAATTAGGTATATGAATAGATAACTTGTGTTGGTTTATTAAATAATAATTATTAAAAATTATATATTTATAATTTATTATAAATTATAATATTTAAATTATAGAATATAATTTATTACTATAATTACATTAGATAACAATTGTCATATAATTGTTATATAATTATATTATATTTATTTGTAACTTAAATTTCGATATTAAGTTATTAATATGTATTAATAATTATGTATTAGATTTATTTTAATATCTTAATAATTATCTATTTTGTTATATTAATAATTAAATTACTGACAATTATTGGATTAGTTCATTGTCCATTTATGAAATAGTATTAAAATAGAATTATAGTAAATAAATTTATTTTCTAAACATATTCAAATAGTTATGACTATTTTAACAATTATCTATTTCTAATCATTATTGCCTTTTGTTTTGTCATAAACCAATTGTTTCTGTGCATAAAAATTTATTTAAAATAAAATAATACTATTTTATTAAAATTTTAAAAATTAATGAGCAAAATATTTAAAAACTAAATCTGTTTATCGAATGAGTTCAAATAATTATAACTATTTAAACATTTATTTATTTCAAATCATTATGATATTTTGTTTTGTCATAAAACGTATGTTTCTATTCATACAAGTTTATTCAAAATAAAATAATACTAATAAATTAATATTCTAAAAATTAACAAGTTGGAGATTTAAAAAAAAACTATTTACCATACAAGTTTAAATAATCATGTCCATTTGAACTATTATTTATTTCAAATCGTTATGACATTTTTTTGTCGCAAAATAATTGTTTTTATTCAAACAAGATGATTTCAAATAAAATAATATAAATTTATTAATATTTCAAAAATTAATAAATAAAAATTTAAAAACTAAATATATTTTCTAAACACGTTCAAATAGTTATGACCCTTTTGTTTTGTCGTAAACCAATTGTTTCTATTCATACAAATGTATTTGATATAAAATAATACTAATTTCTTAATATTCCAAAAATTAATGAGTAAAAAATTTTAAAAATAAATCTGTTTACCGAGTTAGTTTAAATCATCATGATTGTTTGAACAATTATTTATTTTAAATAGTTATGATCTTTTTTTTTGTCCTAAAACAATTGTTTCTATTCATACAAGTTTATTTGGAATAAAATAATACTAATTGATTAATACTCTAAAAATTAGTAGGTAGGAGATTTAAAAAATAACTCTGTTTGTCGAACAAGTTCAAATAGTTATGTCCATTTGAACAATTATTTATTTTAAATCATTATGACCTTTTATTTTGTCATAAAACAATTGTTTCTGTTCATGTACAATTATTCAGAATAAAATAATAGTAATCTATTCATATTTTGAAAATTAATAAAACTTAAATTTGTTTACCGAAATAGTTTAAATAGTTATGACTATTTGAATAATTATCTATATCAAATTGTTATGATTTTTATTTTGTCATAATTGTTTCTTTTCATACAAGCTTATTCATATTAAAATAATACTAATTTAATAATATTCCAAAAATTAGTAAGAGATTTAAAAAATAAATGTGTTTACCAAACCAATTCAAATAGCTCAGTTTTGTCATAAAACATATGCTTCTATTCATACAAGTTTATTCGAAATAAAATAATACTAATCAATTAATATTATAAAAATTAATAAGTTGGAGATTTTGACAAAAAATTTGTTTACCAAACAAATTTAAATAGTCATGTCCATTTGAATTATTATCTATTTCAAATTGTTATGACTTTTTGTTTTGTCCTAAAACAATTGTTTCTATTCAAACAAGCTTATTTTGAATAAAATAATATAAATTTATTAATATTTTAAAAATTAATAAGTAAAAATTTAAAAAATAAATATATTTTCTGAACATGTTCAAATAGTTATGACCCTTTGTTTTATCATAAACCAATTGTTTCTGTTCATACAAGCATATTTAAAATAAAATAATACTAATTTATTAATATTTTAAAAATAAATCTGTTTACTGAGCTAATTCAAATCGTTATGACTATTTGAACAATTTTTTATTTCAAATAGTTATGATCTTTTGTTTTGTCCTAAAACAATTGTTTCTATTCATACAAGTTTATTTGAAATAAAATAATACTAATTGATTAATACTTTGAAAGTTAGTAGGTAGGAGATTTAAAAATAAATCTATTTACTGAATAAGTCTAAATAGTCATGTCCATTTGAACAATTATCTATTTCAAATAGTTATGACCTTTTTTTTGTCATAAAACAATTGTTTCTATTCATACAAAATTATTCAGAATAAAATAATACTGATCTATTAATATTTTGAAAATTAATAAGAGATTTAAAGACTAAATTTTAAAACTAATTTATTATAAATTAATTAAATTTATAATAGAATATAAATAGACTATTAGAATTAAGCTAATATATAGTTAAAAAATAAATATGTTTGTCGAACTAGTTCAAATAGTTAAATCTATTAGAATAATTATCTATTTAAAATCGTTCTGACCTTTTTTTAGTCAAAATTTATTTCATATTATACAAATTTATTCAGAATAAAATAATTCAAATTTATTAACATTTGAAAAGTTAATAAGCAAAAGATTTGAAAAAATAAATCCCTTTATCAAACAAGTTCAAATAGTTATGATTATTTGAATAATTATTTATTTAAAATCATTATGGCCTTTTTGTTTTGACATAAAAGAATTGTTTCAATTTATAAAAACTTATCTACAATAAAATAATACTACTTTCTTAATATTTCCAAAATTAATAAGCAAAAGTTTTAAAAAATAAATTTGTTTATCGAACAAATTTAAAAAGGTAATATTATTTTATTTCAAATAATAATAATAATTTTAAAAATAGAATAATTATCTAAATTATTAATATATAAATTGATATATTATAAAATTGCTTGTTAATATCGATTATTACCAATATATAAATAATTGCTTATATAAAAAAATAGAGTTCTAATTATTATATAAATCGGGATTTAAATAGTTAAATGTTATATTAATATTAACAATTTTATATAATTATTAAATTAAAAATTGTCTAGAGCATATATTATAATAATTATTTAATATTGTTTGTCATTTAAATGTTCATTATACAAGTTTTATAATAAAGTATAATATTAATTTTATTTGTTTATTAATTATTTAATTATTTAATTATTATTGATTTTTATTATTATGATTATTTATTATTAATAGTTTAATAATCAATGGTAATTAGTATTATTATATTAATATTAAACTACTAATTAATATTGTCATTATTTAATCTATTATATTAATATTTATAATATTACTAATAATTAATATTATATATAATAATTATAATTAGTAATTTTGTTATCCAAAATTATTTATGACTATTCAGTAGATTACTATTATTAATATAGTTATTAATTAAAATAATTTAACAAATATTAAAAAATAAATATTTTTATCGATCAAGTTTAAATAATTATGACTATTTAAACATTTATCTATTTGAAATCACTGTGCCCTTTTGCTTTGTCATAAAATAATTTTTTTTATTCATAGAAGCTTTTTTTGAATAAAATAATATAAATTTATTATAAAATTGATCAAATCTACCCTTCTGTGACAGTTTATAATTTCAATTATTAAATCTCTTACTTATTAATGTTTGACATATTAATAATTAATATTTTAATTAATAATTTATTTTAATAAAATAACATTAATATTTGACTATAATAACAAGCAATTATTAACTTAATTATAATAAAATAATTATATAAGTAAAATATACTTTTCATAACTAATTTAATGATTTAATGATTAACAGTTAAAAGCATAAAAAACTATATTTCAAAATAATAAATCAAAATAATATCATTATAATCTATTAAATTATTTAATATTCTAACCTAATGCTTCACAGAGTGTTGGCATAAGTCTTAGGCCCATGATAGTTGGTATCTGAGCAGGTTTGGTTATATAATAAATAATTTAGATATTTTAATATAATAGTTAATCATATAATCTTAATAATATATACTATTTGAATGCATTTAAAATAATAGTGTTATTTTATTAATAATAATATTTAATTAATAAATATTAATTAAATTAATTATATAAATTAGATATAATTTGACTTTTTGATTAATTTTACCGAATTTAATCAAGTTGTTAATAAATTAAGAATTAGGTTATTATTAAAATAATTTTTAATATTTTTATTAATATAAGTTTGTTTGAAATAAAATAATACAAATTAAACTTAACTTATATTAAAATAATTTATTCTATTAATTTATTTTGTTAGTAGCCCTTAAATTATTAAATATTATTAATTTTATTAATTATTATCTTTAATTAATTTTTAGAATATTAATAAATTAGCATTACTTTAATTATTAATAACAATTGTAGATTGGATAATTTAATTATTTGGATTTATAATTATTATAATTATATTATAATGTATAATTCAATTCATAACGATCTGAATTAGATAATTTTTCATATAGTTTTAACTATTTGAACTGGTTTGACAAACAAATTTATTTTTTAAATCACTTAGTTATTAATTTTTGGAATATTATTAGATTAGTATTATTTTATTTCAAATAAGCTTGTATGAACATAAATAATTATTTTATGGCATAACAAAAGGTTATAACGATTTGAAGTATATAATTGTTCAAATAGTCATAACTATTTGAAATGGTTCGTTAAACAGATTCATTTTTAAAATCTCTTATTAATTTTTGAAAGATTAATAAATTGTTATTATTATTTTATTTCGAATAAGCTTGTATGATTGAATACTTATTATTTGAAATAGATAGTTATTTTAATAGTCTGAACTATTTGGACTAGTTCGGCAAACACATTTATTTTTTTAAATCTCTTACTAATTTTTGGAATATTATTAAATTAATATTATTTGAATTGAATAAGCCAATATGAAAAGAAACACTTGTTTTATGACAAAATAAAGATCATAAAGATTTGAGATAGATAATTATTCAAATAGTTATAAATATTTGAACTCTTTCAATAAATAGATTTTGTTTTTAAATCTCTTATTAATTATAAAAATATTAGCAGATCATTATTATCATATTCTGAATAATTGTACATGAACAAAAATAATTGTTTTACAACAAAACAAAATATCATTATGATTTGAAATAGATAATAGTTCAAATAAACATGACTATTTGAACTTGATCGATAAACAAATTTATTTTTTAAATCTCAAACTTATTAATTTTTAGAACACTAATAAATTAGTATTATTTTATTTCAAATAAAATTGTATGAATAGAAATAATTGTTTTATGACAAAACAAAAGATCATAATGATTTGAAATAAATAATTATTCCAATAGTCATAACTATTTGAACTTGCTCGATAAACAAATTTATTTTTTAAATCTTCTACTTATTAATTTTTGGAATTTTAATAAATTAGTATTATTTTATTTCAAAAAAGCTTTTATGAATAGAAATAGTTGGTTTATGACAAAACAAAAGGTTATAATGATTTGAAATAGATAATTCTTCAAATAGTCATAATTATTTGAAATTGTTCAGAAAATATATTTATTTTTTAAAGTTTTACTTATTAATTTTTGGAATATTAATAAATTTAAATTACTTTATTTGAAATAAACTTGCATGAACAGAACCAATTGTTTAATGACAAAACAAAAGATTATAATGTTTTAAAATAGATAATTGTTCGATAGTCATAACTATTTGAACTTTTTCGGTAAACATATTCTTTTTTTAATTCTCTTACTCATTAATTTTTAGAACATTAATGAATTAGTATTATCTTACTTCAAAGAAGCTTATATGAATTAAAACAAGTGTTTTATTACAAAAGAAAAGGTCATAGTGATTTGAAATAGATAATTATTCAAATATTCATGACTATTTGAACTTGTTTAGTAAATATATTTATTTTTTAAATCTTTTACTTATTAATTTTCAAAATATTTATAAATTAATATTATTTTAATTTGAATAAACTTGTATGAATAGAAATAATTATTTTATGACAAAACAAAAAGTCATAACAAGTTAAAATAAAAAGTGCTCAAATAGCCATAATGATTTGAACTTGTTTAGTAAACAGATTTATTTTTTAAATATTTTACTTATTAATTGTCTTAATATTAATAAATATGTATTATTTTATTCGAAATAAGCTTCGATGAACAGAAAAAAAAATCTTTTATGACAAAACAAAAGGTTATAGCTATTTTATTATATTAAATAATAAATATAATCATAATGTTATTATAACATTAAATTAATATGAATATATTATTAATATTAACAATAATGTTTATGACTATTTATTGATTTTAATAAATAGTAATAAAAAATTGTTATAATTTTTATAAATTTGTTACAAATTTATACTATAATTTAATTATATTTATTAAATTAATAAATAATTTATTGATATAAATTAAAATAAATTTAATTTTAATATTATAATTTATTTATATTGTTTAATTAATAATATTATTAAATAAAATTATTTAAACAATAGTTCATAATGATTTGAAATAGATAATTGTTTAAATGGCTATAATTATTTGAACTGATTCGATAAACTAATTTATGTTTTAAATCTCTAACTTTCAAATTTTATAATATTAATAAAGTAATATTATTTTATTTCAAATAAACTTTTATGAACTGAAACAATTGTTTTATGATAAAATATAAGGTCATAACGATTTTAAATAGATAATTGTTCAAATAGTAAAAAATATTTGAACTTTTTAGTAAATAGATTTTTTCTCTAATTTCTTACTTAATAATTTTTTGAATGTTAATAAATTAGTATTATTTTATTTCGAATAAGCATGTATGAGTTGAAGCAATTATCTTATGACTAAACAAAAGGTCAAAACGATTTAAAATAGATAATTGTTCTAATAATCTTAACTATTTGAACTGACTCAGTAAACACATTTATTTTTTAAATCCTTACTTATTAATGTTTAGAATATTATTAATTTAGCAATATTTTACTCTGAATAAGCTTGTTGAATAGAAATTAAATGTTTAGGACAAAACAAAAATCATAACAATTGGAGATAGATAATTCTTCAAATAGTCATAACTATTTGAACTAGTTCGATAAAGAGATTTAGTTTTTAAATCTCTTATTAATTTTCAAAATAGTAATAAAATAGTATTATTTTATTCTGAATAATTTTGTATGAATAAAAACAATTGGTTTTGGAACTTTAATTTTGAAATAAATTTATTTTTAAAATTTTTACTTATTAATTTTTGGAACATTAATAAATTTATATTATTTTATTTGAAATAAGCTTGAATGAATAGAACCAATTGTTTTATGACAAAACAAAAGGTTGTAATTTTTTGAAATAGATAATTATTAAGATAGTCATAATTATTTGAACTTGTTCGATAACAAATTTATTTTTTTAATTCTCTTACTTTTTAATTTTTTGGAATATTAATAAATTAGTATTATTTTATTTCAAATAAGCTAACATGAATTGAAACAATTGTTTTATTACAAAACAAAATGTTACAATGATTTATTAATATATTAATGAATGATTAGGTTTTTATATAGTATTAGTAATAATAGTTATTAATAGTTATAAATTATAAGAATATAATTATTTATCTCAATTATTTTAATTTATCAAATAATATAATAATACTATATAAAAATTAAGATTTGAAATAATACTAATCTAATAATATTCTGAAAATTAATAAGAGATTTAAAAAATAAATATATTTTCTTAAACAATTAAAATAGTTATCTATTTCAAATCATTCAAAACTTTTGTTTAATCATAAAATTTTTGTTTCATGTCTTACAAGCTTATTTGGAATAAAATAATCCAAATTTATGAACATTTGGAAAATTAATAAGCAAAAGATTTGAAAAAATAAATTTGTTTACCAAACAAGTTTAAATAGTTATGACTATTTGATCAATTATTTTTATAAAATTATTCTGACCTTTTGTTTTGACATAAAATAATTATTTCAATTCATAAAAGCTTATCCAAAACAAAAAAATTAATAAGTCGAAGTTTAAAAAATAAATTTGTTTATCGAACAAATTTAGATAGTTACAACTATTTGAACAATTGTCTATTTAAAATTATTATGACCTTTTGTTTTGTCATAAAATTATTATTACTAATAATAATCTCATACATTATTTTATTAAGATTAAACTATTTTATTATTAATTTTCTATTCATATAGTTTAATTATTGATTATTTATTATAATAATTAACCTTAATTAATTAATTAATATAATATAATATAATATAATATATTTAACTAATTAATAATAATTATTATAAATTATAATATTATAATAATTGAATAATGTTTAATTATTATGATATAACTATTAATTATAATAGATTAATATTATAAAAAATTAAATACTAATTATAATAACAATTAGATTATTATAAATAATAATTAAATTGTTTTATAATATTTGAAATGCTCCAATAAATTTTTTAAATTTTATAATTTTAAAATATAATAAATTTTTAAACATCAAATAATGTATTATATTATATGATTCAAAATAATAATATTATAAATTTAAATAATTTAATAATAACATTTAATATAATATTATTTGGATATTATTATTAAATTTTAAATAAAAATTTATAGTTATTATTATAACCAATTTAATAATCCATAAATTATTAATAATTATAATAATTAATTAATAACATTTTATTAAATATTAATAGTTTAATTTATATAATTAAATATTTGTTATTAATAATTTATAGTATAAATTAATATTATCTCAAATATAATTGATATTATTATTTGTAATTAAATTATTAATTAATAATCATTAATATCATTAACAAATATTAATTTATTAATAGTTCATATTAATGTTAATATATATAAAAAATTATTTAATATTATATACAATTAATATATAATTGTTTATTAAATAATTTAATTAATATATATTAATTAAGTCTTATTCATATTAATATAATTTAATTACTAATTTTTAACATTAATTAGAAATTATCATAATTTCAAATTTATTTTATATTAATAAATTATATTGTTAATAATAGGTATATTTAATTATTAAACACATAATATTTAATTATATAATTAATTTAATATTATATATTATTTATTTAATAATAAATAAATAGATATTAATTAATAGTATTATTATTATTAAGTATAAATAATATAATATGAATAATATTAATATTTAACATTAATTATAATAACAATAATTTAATTTAAATTATTAAATACTTTTGTTATTAATTAATGATTATTAATTGAAATATATTTATCAAATATAATTATAAGATACCTGTTTGAGATCATAACAGGTATTTTAATATAATATGTTATTACTTATTAATAACTATAAGATTTGAATACATTTAAATAATTAATATTTATTATTAATAAGTAATATTTCAATGTTCTTTAATTGTTATAATTATTTATTAGTAATTCTACAAAGTAATAATAATATTTATTTAGTTTAATTAAATAAGATAATTTATTTAATCATAATAATTAAATGGAGTATTAATTACTTATTATTTAACATTATTTTTATAATATTTGTTACTTTATTATTATCAATATTATAATATTTTAAATATATTAATTTAAAATTATTAATTCTTAGATTAATTATAAAATTAATTATTAATTATATAATGTTCATTTATTTTAATTTTAATATTTATTTATTGTCTAAGAATCATTAACTGAATAGTAAACAATTATTTTAGAATGAATATTTATTTATATTAAATAATTGTTCCAATCATTAATAAATTCATAATTATTAATATTCACTTATTAATTTTTTAATTGTTAAATTAAATAGAAAATTAATAATTAACAATATTATAATAAATATTATAATAATATATATAGATTAATTTTAAATATTCATAAATACTTTAATACTAATAATAAATTAGTATTTTTTTATTCCAATTAAGCTTGTATGATAAAAAACAATTGTCATATGACCAAACAAAAGGTAATAACAATTTGAAATAGATAATTATTAAAATGGCCATAATTATTTAAACTGATTCAGTAAACATATTCACTTTTTAAATCACTTATTTAATTTGTTTGGTAAAAAAAATTATTTTTTTAAATCTCTTTCATATTAATTTTTCAAATGTTAATAAATTAGTATTAATTTATTCTGAATAAGCTTATATGAACTGAAACAATTGTTTTATGACTAAACAAAAGATCAAAATGATTTGAAATGGATAATTATTTTAATAATCTTAACCATTTGAACTGATTTAGTAAACAAATTTATTTTTAAATATCTTACTTATTAATATTCAAAATATTATTAAATTAGTGTTATTTTAATTCGAATAAGCTTGTACGAACAAAACAATTATTTTACAATAAAAGAAAAGGTTATAACGATTTGAAATAAATAATCATTCATAGAGTCTTAACTATTTGAATTGCGAGCAAAGAAATTATCAAATAAATATTTATGATTTTCTAAATATGTATTCTATAATATTGATTTCATTAATAATAATTTTATAATTTATTATAAATTAATATTTACATAATTATTTATTTAATTATAAATAAGCCATAAGCTTAATAATAAAATTATTAGTAGGTATGAATTAATAATAGATCTATTTTTTACATAATTATAATCATTATTTATCCCCTCTCCTTCCATCCTTTATTATTATTATATATTATTTATATATAATTTATGATTAATTACAAAAGATTATTTAATACAAGTATTTGTTAAAAAGTTTAATACAAGATTATATATAAAGAATTAATAAATTCATTATACTAATTAAGTAAACATATAACTAATTATAATTAAAAGAATTATCTTTTATAATTAATAAATATAAATTTATATATTATTAATAATATAAATTATAAATAAATTTCAAATTGATTAATATTATAAGCTTATATTAATGTAATAAATCATTTATATTCATAAAAACCAATTTAATTATTTTAAATTAATAAAATTAATAATTTAATAAAATAGTAATTAAAATTTTAGTTAAATTTTATTAATTTAATAATTATAATTATAATTATTTATACATTAATATATTTATTTTATTATAGTATAATAATAAAAATTGTATTATATTAATATTTATTATAATTTATATTATAATAATATTATTATTATTTTATAATTATAACAATTTAAAATAATTTTTAAATATAGTTAAATATTATTAACTTGATTTATATTGTTATTAATATTTTATACAATTATTATATATAAAATTATTAATAACAATATCATAACTATTTAGAAAATTAATAAGAGATTTAATTATATTTATAATTAATTATAGTTAATTTTATAATAATATTTTAAAATATTTGATGTTAAAGTTAATATTATTTGATATAATAATTATTGAATTAATAATTAACGTATTATAATACAATTAAGAAATTATTAGTATAATTTATTTAATTATAAATATTATAATTTATTTATCCCAAATTTAATATTATAATGATTAATTATAAATTAAATAATATTATATAATGTTAATTAAATCGTTATAAATAATTATAAATTATTATAAATTAATAATTTGTTAATATTAATTAAAAATACTATCTCAAATTAATATTTTGTATTGTAATTATATTTAAAATTATATAATTAATATACTATATCAATTAATATTTAAATATTAGAATTGTTTTAATAATTGTTTAATAAATTAATTAATCATTAATTAAATTTAAATTTATTAAAATTATACTACAATTCAATTATATTTAAAATTGTCATAATAAATTACTATTAATATTATTATTTATTAATTCAAATTTATATTATTCTACTTTTGTTTATTATATTTATAACTATAATTAATATAATATATTACTTATATGTATATTTATTAGTATATATAAATAATATAATAAATATTATATAATTATTATTTGAATAATATAAATTATAAGCAATAATTATTAAATAGTACTTATTATAAAAATCATAAAAGATTATACATACCTACAATTAAATAATAAATAATATTTATTATTTATTAATATAAATTACTATTTATTTTATCAATAATATTATTATTGATACTTATAATTATTATTGTATTTTAATAATTATTACAACTTAATTAGGTTATAATTATTAATATATTTAATTATAATGAATTAATTATTATATCTAATAATAATTATTAATAACTACTAATAAATTATTAAAATAAAAGGGTTCTAATTTATTTTTCTCAAATAAAATTTAGATATAGATAATTAGTATCTATTATATAATTATAAATATTTATAATTAATAATTAATTATTTAATAAATATTAATTGACTTAAATATTAATAGTAATTATTAATAGTTATGATAAATTAAAATTTATAATAAATAATTAATATTTATTATTAATAAGTAATATAAATAAAATAACTATTAGCTTAATAAATTAGAATAATTTTTAAATTAATTATTATTAAAGAGATTATTAAAAACTATTTGAATGTTTTATAACTAATATTATTATGATTATTATAATATTTGGATAATTTATTCATATAACTGATAATTATTAAATAACTAATATTTAAATGTTCAATTAGCTTATAATAATTAATATTTAATTAAAATAAATTAAAAGTACTTAATTTATAATTTAATTATAGTATAATAATTATTAACATATGAATTCATATGTTATGTACAATTTGTTTAATTAATAATAAGTATTAGTTTACTGATAATAAATTATAGAATAATATTATAATAATATTAGAAATCTAAGATAATTAATAATATTAATTATAATAATAATTAAATAAATTATATTAATATAATTATTTATTGAATAGATAATAATTTGTATATTATTTTAGTATCTAATTTATTATAATTCAACTTTTTGTTTAATTAGTATTATTATATTAATAATTTTACTTATATTAAATAATAAGTATAATATAATTAATTAATTATAATTATTATAATATATAATAATTTTTTATAAATTATAATAATAAAAATAAAATAATTTGATTAGATTCAGATAAACAAAATAAAGATCATTATGATTTGAGATAGATAATTATTATTCATAATTTTATAAGATTTAGTAATATTTAATTAACAATATATATTAAATAATAAAAATAAATCTATTTACATATAATTTTTGTTATTTTATAATAAATTAATAGTGAATTATATTAAATTAATAATAATAATAATAATAGCTTATTATTAAATTTTATATTTAATAATTTAATATAATTGATATTATTATTTGTAATTAAATTATGAATTAAAATATTATTAATTATTTAGTGTTAATTATATAACTAATTTTATAATTAAACTCTTTATTATAACTTCATATTTAATTAATAATTTTAATTACAAATAATAATATCAATATTAGGTATAATTGTTCAAATAAAAAATTGTACAATTGTCACTTAGATGTCCTAATTTATTTAAATTATTTTAAATTATTATATTTATTTAAACCATATTTAAACCATTCAAATGATAGTACTAATCGATAGTATATATTCATAAGTATGTTTACTTTATATATTAATTATTAATATACTTATAATATTAGTTTTAATATTAATAATTATTAATATAAATAAAAAATTAAAATAATATATATTATAAACTAACATAATTAAATAAATAGATAATAATTTATTATTATTTTATAATAATATTATTAATTATTATATTATATACTATAATTGTTATATTTTATTTATATTACTATAATACTAAAATTTAAATTCACTTGACACATTCATAATTTAACTAGTACATTATATTTATAAACTATTATTAAAACATTATATAATATAAATTAATTATATAATATTATTAATGAATAATTTTAAAATAATAAATATATATATGAATAATTATACTTAAGTATTATTAGGTTGAATGGAAATTAAAACAATAAGCACTTTTGATGAAAATATAATGCAAACAATAACAATTAATGAATCTAAAATCAAATATAAACAACAATAAATTATAAGGAGATAGGGATAGAGAAATCAAACACAATGATTTATAGAGGTTCGATCCTTCTTCATAAGGTACCTACGTCCTTTCTTCTTGGTTGTCCACACTAAGGCTTCAATCCACTATTCTTGAATTGAAAATACAACCTATATTTTTCTTTCTAAGGCTTAAGATAGAAACCTCTACCCTTTGTAGTCTTTTACCTAATCTCACTATAAAGCTTTTAAGAGGATACCTCACCTCTTGTTCTTTTCCACCCTTGTGTATCAAAGTTAATTTTGTAAACAATAGAGCAACCTCTCTAAGGCTAAGTGTTTGCTAAGTTTAAGTACAAGAAAATGATGAATGAACAACAAATAAAAATTGGATACAATAAATACAAATATATGGACTTTGAAGCTCTAAAAACTCTTGATTCTTTGAGATAATGAAAATATGGCTTATTGGCTCTTGCTCTCTTGATTCATCAATCTTCTTGGTGTGTTGGAGTGCCCAATTTATAGAGAAATTGAAGAGGTAGCCGTTGGAAGTGTTTGGGAGAAGAAAATAGCCATTGGAAGCACCAAAAAGTACCCATTGGAGTGTTTTCACCCAGAATTGATCGATCCCTTCCATGAAGGGATCGATTGGTTCATGTTTTGAACCAATTTGCCTTTGAAAATCACGACCTGATCGATCTCTTCCATGAGGGGATCGATCCTGTTAGTGACTGGGTGGTTATCTCCTGTTTTGCACTCTACTCACTAATTTGATCATATCTTGAGTTATACAAATCCAAATCACAAACAATTTAAAGATTTAGAAACTAGACTTAAAGGGCTTTCTATCCACATAAAGTCATCACCTAATTCACTGTGTACGAATTATAGTGAATTTTCAAATTTATACCATGTGCAGTTTTTCTGACAACTGTAGAGTGTCTAGTAAAAATTCAAAATATTTTCTTAGAAAATTTGGATTTTAATTTTGTTTGATCCATTAGAAAGTAGACTCAAAGAGCTTTCCAACCATATAAAATTCAAATATTAAAACTTTGTGAATTAATACAAAAAAAAAAACAAATTCAATGTTGGAAAACTATGTTCTTGTAAAACAGCTTTCTTAAGTTAATCTATTTCTCAAAACCAATATTGTCAAAATTGTATTAAGCCCAAAATGAATAAGTTCACTTTAAAAACAACAATTGGACTTTCATTTAAGCTCAAATAAATAATCTTTAAAAGTAAATTTGGTTTGAGAAATATGAAAACAAAGAAAGGTTTGTTTAAGCTTTGAAAATCATATTATTTATTTAGTACCAAAATATAAAACTTAAGAACATGTACTACATAAATCTTTTTCAAAATCTTGATCAAGTTTATTTAGCTATAATGTTTTGTCATTTCAAAATAAGGCTCAATTCAAGACCAATAATATTTTTAGGATCCAGTGCTTCCACTACACCAAAAGCTATAGCTGATAGTGAAGGCGCAACTTTATTTTCTTATTCTCTTTTTGGTAGCGCAAAGCCCTGTACTAAGTGACAGGTGGACATAAGGGGGCTTCGCAAAGCCATCATGGGATACATCACCCATTAGGCTTCGACAGGGTGGGTTGCCATACATCGAAATCCGATCTACCATGGGATACTCCACCCAGATGAATCGACATACCGAGTCCCTAAAGGAGATCACTGGACCCCATAATCTAGCAATCTCCCCCCAGTGGCACCTGGGGGACTCGAACCTGCAACCTCGCTCTAATAACAATTTTCAGGACCAAGCGCTTACCACTACACCAAAAGCTATAGCTGATAGTGAAGGCGCAACTCTATTTCCTTATTCTCTTTTTGGTAGTGCAGAGTCTCGTACTAAGCGACAGGTGGACATAAGGGGCTTTGCAAAGCCTTTATGGGATACCTCACCAATTGGGCCTCGGCAGGTTGGGTTGCCATATATTGGAATCCGATCTACCATGGGATACCCCACTCAGATGAATCGACATACCGAGTCCCTAAAGGAGACCGCTGGACCCCATAATCCAACAATTATAAACCAATTCAAATAATATTATAAGATAAGATAAGATATTTAATTATAATTTATTAAATTATAATTATAATAATTATTTAAATATATTATAATATTTAAAATATGATTCATATGTAATATTAAATTATTTACTAATACTAAACTATTATCATTATTTATTAATAAGTATATGATAACAATTATAATAATCAAACTAATATTATATAAGTCTAATTTAAAATTTAAGTAATAAACAATTGTTTATTTATTCTATTAATTATCTATTTTAAATAAATTAATTATTAACTATTAATAATAATTAATATGAATTATTAATTATAAGATATAATTATAATAATAAATTTATTATAACAATTATAATAGTTAATTATAATTATTATAAACAATATTAATATTGTTTATAAACAAGAATTTATTAATTCTATTATTTAATAATTTTTGTTATATAATAATTAATTTTATTTATATCAATACAATCTATAATATTTTATTATTATCATTATTATGATAAATATGACTATAAATTAATTACTAATATTAATTGTACTCATATTCATTATAAATCATTTTAATATTCATTGTTTGTTCATTGTTTATTGATTAATAAATATTGAATTGACTATTAGAATCAAATTATAAAATTAGTTAAATCTTATTATAAGCTTTATTATAATTAAAATTATAATAATAAATATAATATTTAATAAGTTATATATTTATTTAATAATTATAAATTATAATTATATTATAATTAGTTATTCAAATAAGTTATTCATATTGTAATTACTATGTTATTTATATGAATAATATAATTATTATAGAATAATAGTCAAATAATTAAGTATATTATTATTTAATCTATTTTATAATTAAGTTATAATTAATTAAATATGATTATATTGGAAATATTAATAATAATTAAAATTATTACTATTATAATAATAATTAATAATATTATTATTTAAACTAACTAAGAATTTATTATTAGATAATTTAATAACTAAATTATTATTATTAATTATAAAGTAATTAATTATTAAATAAATAATTTAATATTTATTATAAAAATAAATACATAACTAAATAGATTAATTATTTTAATAAATTATAATAATATATTTAATAATATAAAATATAAATATTAATAATTATAATTATAATATTTAATCATTATAAAATGATTGTTTATATGAATATATATTATTTATTAATTATAATTTATTATAATTTATGACTAAACAAAAGGATAGAATGATTTGAAATAGATAATTATTCTGATAGTCTTAACTATTAATTTATAATTATATTATTATAGAATATTTTATAATTTTAAATATATAATAAAATAAATATTTTATTATTATATTATAATATAATATTATTGTCAAATTTGTCTATATATTATAATTATTAATATTATAATTTATAACAATTAAATTAATAATATTATTAATTTGTTATATATTTATTATATTTTATGGTAAATAATTGTTTAAGAATAACTATTTAATAAATATATAAATATATTACAAGTAAAATAAGCTTTAAATATCTTAATTAGTTATTTATTATAATTTTATAAATAAATAATAGAAATAATATATTATACTATTTATATGAATAATATAAATATGAATAATTGTTCAACTTGATTAACATTATTATTTATACTATTATTAATTTATAATAATTTCTATTATGCTAGCTTTATAGGTGAGATGGTGATCCAAGAGGGGGGTGAATTGGATTTCTCCAAATTCCTTCCAAACAAATGATTTCAATATAATTGAATGGAAATTAAAACAATAAGCACTTTCGATGAAAATATAATGCTAACAATAACAATTAATAAACCTAAAATCAAATATAAGCAATAATAAATTGTAAGGAGATAGGAATAGGGATAGAGAAATCAAACACAATGATTTATAGAGGTTCGATCCTTCTCCACAAAGCATCTACGTCCTCTCTCTTGGTTGTCTACACCAAGGCATCAATCCACTAATTGAAGAAAAATTCTTACAAGATACAAACCTATCTTGTACTAAATCTCTATCTTTTTCTCAAGGCTTAGATAGCAACCTCTACCCTTATAATATCAAGAGGATATACCTTACCTCTTGCTCTCTTCCACTCTTATATATCAAAGGTAATTTTGCAGACAATAGAACAACCTCTCTAAGGCTAAGTGTTTGCTAAGTTTAAGTATAAGAAAATGATGAATGAACAACAAATATAATTTGGATACAATAAATACAAAGACATGGACTTTGAAGCTCTAAAAACTCTTGATTCTTTGAGAGAATGAAAAAATGGCTTATTGGCTCTGTTCTTTTGATTCATCAATCCTCTTGGTGTGTTAGAGTGCCCAATTTATAGAGAAATTGAAGAAGTAGCCTTTAAGGAAGCTTAGGAAGTGAAAGTAGCCCTTGAATGCATGAAAAAAATAACCGTTGGTCTGATTTCACCCAGACCCAATCGATCACTTCCTTGAGGGGATCGATGGTTCAAGTTTTATGCCATTTCATGCTTAAAAAAAAGCATGACCTGATCGATCCTGTCAATTGTTGGGTGGTTGTCTGCTGTTTTGCACTCTACTCAGTAATTTGATCATATCTTGAGTTATATAAATCTAAATCACAAACCATTTGAAAATTTAGAAACTAGACTTAAAGGCCTTTCTATCCATAATTAATTTAATAACATAGATTAATTAATTTATTTTAAATAGATATTATATAGTATTAATTAGTACCATGCATGTAATTTTTTACTATTTATATTATATTATTTAATTATAAATAATATTGAATAATAGTTACATTTTTATTTATATAAATTATTATAAAGTAATTATATATAACATTATTTGTTCATTAAATTTTAGTTATATAATATAAATTATTTACTATAAATTTAAGTAAATTTATAATACTATAATTTTAGAATTAATATTAGAATTAATTATTCTAATTAATAATTAATTCATAATACTATATAATTAATATTAGACTAATATAAATATTCTATTAATTATAATAATAATTATTATTAATTATAGTTAATAAATTTAAACATATAATATATTAATAGTAATTAATAATTATTTCATACAGTTTTAACCATTTGAACTAATTTAGCAAATGGATTTATTTTTTAAATCTCTTAATTATGAATTTTTAGACTATTATTAAATTAGTATTATTTTTTTCAAATAAATTTGTATGAACAGAAAATAATTTGAAATAAATAATTGTTCAAATAGTAATAACTATTTGAACTGGTCATAATTATTTAAACTGGTTTGATAAATAGAATTATTTTTTAAATCTCTTAGTTATTAATTTTGAATAAGCTTGTACAATAAAAAACAATTGTTTTATAATAAAATAAAAAGACATAACGATTTGAAATAAATAGTTATTTAAACCAATTTGATAAACTGATTTATTTTTTAAATCTCCAATTCTCAAATTTTGAAATAGTAATAAAGTAATATTATTTTATTTTGGATAAGTTTTATCAAATTGAAACAATTATTTTATGATAAAACAAAAGGTCATAATAATTTTAAATAGATAATTGTTCAAATAATTATAACTATTTGAACTTGTTCAATAAACAAATTTATTTTTTTTAAATTTCTTGCTTATTAATTTTTTGAATCTTAATAAAATTATATTATATTATTTCAAATTAGCTTGTATGTACTAAAATTTTTTTAATAATCATTAATTAATAATTGTATTAATATATTTAATAATCCAATTAAAATTTAACATATATTATTTTTCTATTATAATTGTAATAAATATTAATTAATTATAATTAATAAGGATTATAATTAATACAAATAAATCTCTTACTTATTAATACACAATTATTTGAATTATCATACAAATTAACAAATATTAAATTGATATAATTAAATTAATTATATAAACCTTCTATAACTATTTTATATTTATATTAATAGTGTAATTATAAATATTACAATCTATCACATTATTTCAATTTAATATTAAATAATTAATAAGTTATATTAACATTATTAATTTAACAATAATTATATGTAATTATAAAATAATTAATAATTTTATATCTCTATATTAAAATTTAATTTTAATTATTAATATTAAATTTAATATTTATAATTATTTTGTTATAAATAATTATTTATTTATTAATATTATTTAAATTATTATTATTATATGTAAAAATTAACTTATTAAATTGGAGCGGTCATAACCAATTGGTTATTATAATAAATAAATAATGATTATTTTTTAAATCTATTATTATATTTATATATAATAATTATATAATATTATTGATATTTCAAATGTATAGTTTAAATCAGTTATTTTAATAATTGAAAAGTTTACAATTAATTTATTTATTTACTATAATAATAAATTAATATTTAGTTAATTATACTAAATAAAGATTATTATTATAACATTATCAATTTACTAATTACTAAATCTATTTACCGAAATAGTTCATATAATTTATCATTCTATATTTTATTTTTCTAAATTAATCTTAATATTAATTAATATTAATATAACATTAAATTTATTAAAATTGTATAAATAGATTTATAGTTCATAATTTATTATTTAAAATATAATATACATATTATATTATAAGTCACAGTTCTATTAGTGTATGTTGATGATATAATTGTAACCAAAAATTATGAAAAAGAGGGAATTTCTAAAACTAAGTTAACTAATTTATATAATATAAGCAAAATTATTTATTAGTATATCCTATTAATATATTTTAATTATATAATTAAAAAATAATTTATATTATTAGTTATTTTAATAATGATTAACTTATAATTATATATAATACTATCTTATAATTATAATATTAATGATTAGTAATTAATAAAAACAATTAGATTAAATTAATTATTAAATATTTAATACTATAATTGTTATAAGTTATATATTAATATAATTATATTAGATAATATAATTTTATATATATTTAAAATTAATTAATTCATTATATAATTAAAATTATTATAACTAAATAATTTTAAAGTTTTTATAATATTCTATTAATTATATTGTAAATAATTATTGATAAATAATAATTAAGTTTATTTATATATATTAATTAAATAAGTTATTAAATTATAATAATTTAAATTAATAATAATTATTTATTATATTAGTATAATGTAATACATATTATAGTTATTAGTTAAAACTCTTAGTAAACAATTATAAATTATAGTTATAATTAATTTAAATTATAAATAATATAATTATAATTTTTATAATATAAATATAATTTTAATTAATTTTAATTATATAAATAAATTATATTTAATATTTAAAATTAATATATATATATTATAGTATTAAATATAACTAGTAAAATATATTTAATTAAATATTTATATTTTAATTAATTAATTAAATAAAATTTGAATATTTATTATATTTATGAATTATTATTAATTATAACATAATAATTAGATTTATTTGTATTAATAATTATTATTAATAATATCTTTTAATTTTATGTATATTTTTCTATTTTATTTTATTATAATGTTATAATGATTTTTAATAAATATTTATAATATATATCGTATAATTTAAACAAAAGAAATAAATAATTTAATATAATTATTTAAATTATACATGTCATATTACAATATATTTCTACTAATATATGTTATTTTTATTAAATAAAAAATTAAAATAATAGATTAAAATAATTACAATTAAATATTTTATATTTATAATTTAATTCTTTAAAGTATTAATTCTTAATTATTAATTATATATTTAATTAAATAAATTGACAATTAAAATTAATATTTAAAATTTAATTAATAATTAAATAATAATACTAATTTATTACCTTTTGTTTAGTCATCAAATACTTGTTTCATATCTTACAAGTTTGTTTTAAATAATATTTTAAAGTAATTTATATTTTAAAATATAATAATGTTTATAATAATTAATAAATAAAATTAATTATTTAATTATATTAGATTACTAACTATTAATTGTTTCTATTTAGTTATATAAAATATCATTAAATCTTTTTATAATAAATTGATATAATTATTAAATTAAATTAAATTAAATATAATCAATATTATTAATTATTAATTAATAATTAGATTTATTATATTAATTATTTGCTCTTAGTAAATTACTTAATAATAAATTTTAAGTATATTGATAAATATTAAATTATTTCATTTTTATTGTTTAATGTATAATTTTAAAATTAAAACTGTATTAATAATTAGGATAAAATTATTTAAATTTTATTATATTTAAAATTAAATATAATTTTTATTAATATTTTATATTATATTACCTATTTGTTATATTAAATTAAAATACTAAATATTTTATATATATTAAATAAATGAATTAACTTAAATTAATTATATATTACAACCTAATTGATTATAATATTAATTTATTGTAACTATAATTAATTGTAAAATAAGTAATCTATATTTTTAATATTTATAAATAATAATTATTCATATTATAATTATTAATATGAATAATAAGGGGTTAAATTAAACATTGTTATAGTTACATTAATTTAATTAATATTTATTAATTAAAAATAATGAATATAATTAATTAAATTAAATGTATTGAATACTAAATATTAATAATTAATATTAATTTAATTGTATTATAATTAAATTAAAGTTAAATTATGTTAATATTATTATAATTTAATATATATTTATAATAATTAACTATATTTATTAAATCTTACAATATATTAAATTATATATTCATTAATTATAATATATTTATATAACAAAAATTATGACAATTTATAATTAATATTTATTATAAATTTAAAATTAGTTATTTATAATAATTATATTAAACTTAATTAATAATTAACAATCTTAATTATTAAATATAATTAATAAGTAATATAAATCAAATGTTAATAAATTAACAAATATTAAAAAATATTTAATAATTAATAACTTAATTATCTATTTAATATTAAATTATTGTAGTTTACAATATAAATTTATAACATATTTGTTAATATTTATATTAACATATTTTGTCTGTTTATTATTAGATTCTAATATAACTAGTTGATTATTTATAAATTAAGTTATAAATAGCTATAACCAATTATTAATTATTAATAATAGTAATTAGTAACTAAAAATTGTTAAATAATTAATTTATATTTTATTATTAATATAAATTTGTACTATAATAATTAGTATATTAATAGAAACTACTTATGTATCAAATATTATGTTGAATAATATTAGTATAAAAATATTAAATAATCAAAATTTAAATTAGATTAGTATTAACTAATTTATTAATTATAATATATTTAATTTATAATAATTATATGGTTATTTTATTTTATTAATAGTCTTAATTATATAATAAAAATGAATACAATTACTATTTATAATTTTTAAGGAGAATAATTACTCATTAATTCTCCAATTATATAGTATTAAATTTATCAATCTCAAATCGTTGAGATCTTTTTTTGTCATAAAATAATTGTTTTCGATCATAGAAGCTTATTCGATTAAAAATATTAGTAATTTAATAATATTTCAAAAATTAATAAGAGATTTAAAAAATAAATTTGCTTGCGGAACCAGTTCAAATAGTTAAAATGATTAGAATAATTATCTATTTTAGTAACAACAATTTATTAATTAAAAAAAATTATATAATTAAACGAATTAAATAAATATTATAAACAAATGCTCTATATTATGATATATTAATATAGAATATATTATATTTTTTATTATCTTTAAAACTATTTAATTATAACTAAATAATAAAATTTATTACTATACAATTATTACTACTAAATTAATAATAAAATTTATTATTTGTAGTAAATAATTTTTGAAAATATATTATCTATATTATAATAAAATAATATTATAACTAATTAATATATAGATTAAAAATAATAACATCAATATTAGGTATAATTATTCAAATAAATATTTGTCTATTATCTATTTCAAATAATTTAAATAATAGCTTATTACTATATCTATTATTATAACATTATTTATTACATTCTTAATTAAATAATAAAAATTTTAAATAGTGATAATTGTTGCAATTATGAAATAATTTATTAACAATAATAATACTAATTTATTACCTTTTGTTTAAATATTCTTAGTTATAATCTATACAATTAATAATTTAATAAATATTTAATTAGATTATATTAATTTAATTTATTTTGTTTAAATCATGAATAATTAGAAATAATTAATTAGAACTTTGATTTATACACAACTATATAAATATATATACAGATAAATTGTCATAATTTATTATTTTTTTAATAAATTAGCTAATTATTTTAGATAAATTGTTAACTGAATAATAACATATAATATGAAATAAATTTAGTTTTTAAATCTCATTTTAAATTATTAATATTTCCTTGGCAAAAGCACAACTCAACCAAAAAGTCTTAATGATTTGCTTGGTTAAAAGAGTAACTTGGACAAAAAAGCTTAGTTTGATCAAGTTTCTTAGATAAAGTATTAACTCCATCAAATTTCCTTCATAAAACGTTAATTCAACTAAAAAAGCTCAACTCAGTCAAATTTCATTAATAAAATATTAGTTTTGCTAGCTCAACCAAAAATATTAACCCTAGTCAAAGTTAAATAGTTAACAAACAAAGTCAAATAACTATTGAGATCCCAATAGTTATCCATGTTACATGAATCATAAAATGACATTTTATCACGTCAGTATCTCAAATCACTCATGTCACTAAAAGGTTTGACAACAAAATATTTATTATAATATTCCATTAATAACAATTGTTATTAATATATAATCGATAATTAAACAAATGTATATTAAGTTATTTTAAATATACAATATATTAATTAATATACTAATTTTATTATTAATTAATTTTTTTAATTAAATAATAGTATATTTACTTTAATGTAAATCTTAATATTTAATATATTATAATCTAAGCAACAATTAATTAATTATATTTTAAACTATATAGTTAATTAAAATATAATCAATCTAAGCAATTGATGCATTTAATATTTAATATTAGATAAAAATATTAAATATTTTTTTAATAATATTTTAAACTAGTTATAAATATATATTATTCTATCAAATAATTAATATTATTAAATTATTTAAATTTAATTATTAATCTAGTTATATAATCCTAATTAGATTTATTTAATTAAATTATTTAAACAAATAATAAACAATTTTTAAATTAGTTTAATATCCAGTTGTATTAGTATCAATTATAATATGACTATTATCTATCTTAATTTATTTAAAATTATATAATTATATTTAAATAATAGTTATGACTATTTGGATAATATTAATTTATGAGAACATTAATTTTTATTGTATTATCTAATAATTTAATTAGATAATATATAAATATTATATTTATATCTAATATTTTAATTCAGTTATCTAAACTTATATTAATTGAATAAAAATTATTTTAATATTTAAAAATATTGAATATGTTACTAATATAATATATTAAATTTCAATATATTTATTATTAAAATAATAATATCCTTACTTATAATTGATAACAAAAGTATCGATATTGATTATTAATAAATTGATTCTAGATTGAAAAATATTAGTAACTAATTGTCATAACGTATATTATAAGCTTATATGATTAGACAATTTGAATCATTATTAATTAATTAAATTAATAATAAAATTGTTAATTAAAATAGTTAATTTATAATAAATCAATTTTTCTATGACTACTATTGCTTGTTTAAACAATTTTTATATACAAAATATAAGATTATATAACAAAATTTAATATTATTTATAATTAGCTATTTTATTATATAATAAAATATTATTATAAAAATTAATAATATATCAATAATTAAATGTAATAATTAATTATTAGTAATATACTAATATTATTAATAATTTTAAATAATTAAAATTTTATAATACTCATTATTTATAATATCAATATTTAAAATAGTTTATAAAATCAATATTATAAATAATATTTATAATATTTAAATTAATAATATAATATAATTAATATTTAATATTATTATGTTATATAATAATTATTATAAATAATTAGTTTATTTATTTTAATAAATAAACTTGTATGAACTGAAATAATTATTTATAATATAAATAGTATAATTTGAATAATATATTAAACAAATAAATTATATTATTTGTAGTTAAAAATTTATCTGGATGTTGTTTTAATTATAAAATTTAATTATAACTTAAATTATAATTTTGTATATTAATTTAATTAGAACCCATTAATAAACAATTGTTATTAATTGAAATATTAAAAGTTATTTAAATTAATCTATAAATAATATTTATATAGTCAGAAACATATACAGTTATAGTATATTTCATATTAATATACTATAAATAAGAGATTTTTATATTTGATTAATTAATTAATATTAATTAAACTCAAATGTTATCATGAGTTTCCAATGCACATATTAATTGCCCAATTGTCAATTCCTAGTTCATGGCTATTGAAACCTTCAAACTTAATTTCAAAATTTTATTAGAACTTTAATTCTCCACCATTGTCACAAATATATTAATTAAACTCAAATGTTGTCATGAGTTTCCAATGCACATATTAACTGCCCAATTGTCAATTCCTAGTTCATGGCTATTGAAACCTTCAAACTTAATTTCAAAATTTTATTAGAACTTTATTTCTCCACCATTGTCATAAATATATTAATATTAAACATAAATTATTTAAGAATTTTTATTATATCTATTAAACAACACAAGGCTCCCATATATATTAATTATTATTTATTATTTATATTTATATTTATAATTTATTATTAGTAAATATGTTTACTGAATGGTTATTATATATTATTAACTAATAATTAAATTATAAGTTATGTATAATTAATAAGTTAATATTTTTTAATTTATATAATTTATAATATATAAATAATAAATTATCAATATTATTACAAATATAACTATTATCAAAATATTATTAAATTAGTATTATTTTATTCTAAATAAAATATTGTTAAGTAACTATAAGTGTTAGTTAATTTGATTATAATATAAACAATTATTATAATTACAATATTTTATTATAATAATTTTAATATTTATAAATATAACTTGATTAATAATATTAATAATATTATATTTAATATTATAATTTATTGCTTATAAGAATAAATAATTATATTTATTTAATCAAATAATCTCCAATAATAACTAATAATTTATTAATAATATTACATTATATTATAAATATTAATTATTATTTTATAATTAATATAAATAAATTATTATTAATAATTATATTAGATTATTAGAATAATATTTATAGTATTAATTATATTATATATTTATTCTTATATTAATTGAATTATTAATATAATTACAATTAATTTATATTGTAAGCGATAGTTATATTAATTATAAATTATTTATAATATTATATAACTATTAATACTATAATTATTAACTTAATTAAGTTATAATAATATTATTATTTAATAAAAAATTAAATTATGAATAATTTAATATTTAATTAGATATAACAAAAATAATTTTAGTAATAAATTTGATTAATTATATCAAATAATTTTAATATTTAGTTTACTTTAAACTAAATATAATAAAAATTTTATAATTAATTTAATTAATATGTTATTATAATTAGATATAACTATTTATTAAGAATTTATTAATAAGAGATTTAAAAACTAATACTGATCTATTCATATTTAAATAATAATTTAAATAGTAAAACAATTATTTATATTAGCAAACAAATTCTTGATAATATATTGAATATATTAACTTATTATTAATATTAAATTATATAAATTTATAATTTTACTAATATAATTATATTATAATTAAATAAGCTATTAAGATATAAATTATTAATATAATTTATATATTATTAATTAATATATTATTATAGTAAAATTAATAGCTTGTATTATATTATATTTATTATAATAATATATTATTTGAAATTTATTATAATTTCTCTAATAATTTATTCAAATATAAATTTTATATTAAAAAACTTTAATTATTATAAGTAATATAATTATTTTCAAATAATTTTTTATTTAATTATAGATATTTACAATATATAATAAATTATATTAATATAATGATATTAAACTATTTTAATATATAAAAATATATATTTAAGAATAATAAATATTTATAGTTGTTAATTTAATTATAGTCAAATTATATCTAATTTGTATAATGAAGTCATTATGTTATTATATATCTATCTCAATTTATAATTATTAATAATAACTATAAATTAATTATATTATAATAATTAATAAACTATATAATAATTTATTATTATATTAAAAAAATAATTCATTTCAAATCATCGTGAGCTTTTGTTTCGTAATAAAATAATTGCTAGTATTATTAACAAAATAATTTTGAATTAATTAATTTAAAATATTATAATTAATTCTAAAAATAAATCCATTTTTCAATTAATTAATATTTAATTATAATTATTGCTAATATTTCAAATTAGCATAATAAAAAATTATAATAGTTTATCATATATATTTCAAGTGATAATTTAATTAGTATAAATTATTTATAAATATTAACAATATTATTAATATTATAATTTAAGTAATAAACTTATATTTATTAATAAGTAATAAATAGTTCAAATCCCTATATGCAAAAATTATTTTGTTAATTTTTACTATTTGAATATTATTCTAATTTAAGTTTAAATTATTATGACTAATATATTATTAATTTAAAATAATGAATAATAAATAGATAATTTTTATTTTTTCATAAGCCAATAGATACCAATATTTGAAAATATTAATAACAATTATCTAAATAATGAATAATTAATTAACAATTATTTAAAATAAAATAATACTAATTTATTAATATTCCAAAAATTAATGAATAAGAGATTTAAAAGATAAATAACGATTAATTTATTTCAATTATTAATAATATTTGAATAAATAAATAATTGAATATTAAATTTCAATTATTAATAATATTAATAATTTTAAGAATATAACAATATTATAATTTTAACGCTTATAAAATTTTAATTGTCGAATTAGTTAAATGTTCCTAATTTATTTTTAGTCCTAATTATTGAAATATTAAAAATTAGTATTATTTTACTCTGAATAGGCTTATACAATGAAAAAGAATTGTTTTATGATAAAATAAAAGTTCATAATAATTTGAAATAGATAATTATTCAAATGACCATAATTATTTGAACTGATTTGATAAACTGATTTATTTTTAAAATCACCAACTTTTTAATTTTTGAAATATTAATAAAGTAATATTATTTTATTTTGCATAAGCTTTTATGAACTAGTAATTGCCTTGTTCAAATCAGGCTATATTTTTATAATATTAATCTTAAATAATATATTTATTTATTCATTAATAAATAATTATTAATATAATTAATATTAATTATTAATACATTTGTATTAATTATTAAAATAATTATATTATAGATTATATAAATAGTCATATCCATTTGAACTGTTATTTATTTCAAATCGTTATGATATTTTGTTTTATTATAAAATAATTGTTTCTATTCATACAAAATTATTCAGAATGAAATAATACCAATTTATTACTATTTCAAAAATTAATAAGGATTTAAAAATAAATGTGTTTCCTGAAACAGTTCAAATAGTTAAGACTATTAGAACAATTATCTATTCCAAATTATTCTGATCTTTTGTTTAGTCAAAAAACAATTGTTTCAGTTCATACATGCTTATTCGAAATATAGTAATACTAATTTATTAAAATTTAGAAAATTAATAAGAAATTTTAAAAAAATCTATTTACCGAATAAGTTCAAATAGTTATGACTATTTGAATAATTATCTATTTAAAATCGTTATGACCTTTTTATTTTATTGCTTTAGTGCATAAAAGGTTTTCCAAAATAAAATTATATTGCTTTATTAATATTTCAAAACTTAAGAAGTTGGAGTTTTAAAAATTAAATCAGTTTATCAAATTATTCAAATAATTATGGCCATAATGATTTGAACTTGTTTGGTAAATAGATTTATTTTTTAAATCTTTTACTTATTAATTGTCTTAATATTAATAAATATGTATTATTTTATTCAAAATAAGCTTAGATGAACAAAAAAAAAATTTCTTTTATGACAAAACAAAAGGTTATAACTATTTTAAATAGATAATTATGTAAACAGTCCTAATTATTTAAATTTGTTTAGAAAACAAAGTCATTTTTTAAATCTCGTTATTATAAATTTTTGGATTATTAATAAATTAGTATTATTTTTATTTTGAATAAGTTTATATGAATTGAAACAATTCTTTTATGACAAAGCAAAAGGTCATTGAAATAGATAATTATTCAAATTATCGTGATTATTTGATCTAGTGTGGTAAACATATTTATTTTTAAATTTTTTTCTTATTAATTGTCAAAATATTAACAAATTAGTATTATTTTAATCCAAATAAGCTTGTATAAATAGAAATAGTTGTTTTATAATAGAACAAAAAGTCATAATGATTTGAAATAAATAATTACTCAAATAGTCATAACTTTTTGAACTAGTTTGATACATAGATTTATTTTTTAAATCACTTATTAATTTTTGAAATATTAATAAATTAGTATTACTTTATTCCAAATAAACTTATATGAACAAAAACATTTGTTTTATGACAAAAAAAAAGTAATAATGATTTGAAATATGTAATTGCTCAAATAGTGTAATTTTTTGAATTGGTTAGGTAAACAAAATTATTTTTTAAATCTCTTATATATTAATTTTTGAAATATTAACAAATTCATTTTATTTTATTTCAAATAAGCTAGTATGACTTGAGAAAATTGTTCATATAGTCTTAACTATTTGAGTTGGTTCGGCAAACAAATTTATTTTTAAATCTCTTAGTTATTAATTTTTTAAATATTATTATATTAGTATTGTTTTATTTTGAATAAGCTTGTATAACAAAATAATTGTTTTATGACAAAAACAAAAAGTATAATGATATGAAGAGAGAATGTCAAATAGTCATACTATTTAAATTGGTATCGGTAAACAGATTCATTTTTTAAACTCTTACTTATTAATTTTGAAATTGTAGTTGTTAATATTATCATAACTATTTGAGTATAATTCTAATTTATAATTATTTCCAAATAGTTATTGACTATTGAATAATATCCGTAATTTCAAATCATTAATGACCATTTGTTTGTCATAACCAATTTTAACTTATAATTAGATAAAATAATAAACTATTAAAAATAAAATAAGTTGAACAAACAACTATTGATATTATTCTAATTAAGTTAAATAGTTAAACTATAAGAATAGTAATTATCTTTTAAATTAATAATTATTAATTAAATAATTTAATTAAAAATTTCACGATATATGTTTATTAATTTTCAAATTATAAATAATAAGCTTAAATGATTTATAAATAAAATAAAACTAATCTAATAATATTCTAAAAATTAATAATTAAGAGATTTAAAAAATAAAATTGTTCATCGAACTAGTTCAAATAGTTAAAACTATATGAATAATTATTTATTTCAAATCATTATAACCTTTTGTTTTGTCATAAAACAACATTTTCAATTCATACTAGCTTATTTAGAATAAAATAAAATAAATTTATTAACATTTCAAACATTAATAAGAGAATTAAAAAATAATTTTGTTTACAATATAAGCTACTTTTGGATTATTATTGTTAATCCAATAACAATCCAATTTAATATTAAATTATAATATATTAAATTATTAATTTATGATAATTAGTATAATATATTATATTAATCATTAATATTATAATATTAAATATATTATTAATAATCTAATATATTACTCAATGCATTATATCATAATATAATTAGATTATAATATTATATTAATAATCATTATTAATAATAATAAGATATCTTAATATCTGTTTAAGTATTAAACCTTTTTTAATTGGATATATTATTATAAATCTGGGGATAGCTATTAATAGTGTTTATATATTATAATTTATTATTATAAATTATTCTTAATTTAACTAAAGCTTATTAATATATTAATATCTAATAATTTATTAACAATATATTGTAATAATATATGATTATAATTTTATTATAATAATTAATTTTTCATAATATATAATCTTAATAAAATAGATAATAATTATAATAAAATATTGATTTATATATATAATAGCTTAATAATAATTAATATTAATTATAAGTATATTATAATTGACTATTTAAAAATATTAAATATTATTTAAAATATAATATATTTCACATATAAATTAATAATTATAATTTATATCTATTGAATATAATTATTATATATAAGTTATAATATTAATTTATATTAATAATTTATAATATCATTAAAATAATATTTTATGACTAAATAAAGGTTAATAGTTTTAACTATTTAGTATTTAGTAAAATTATAAATTAATGACTTAATTTAAATGAATTATCATTAAAATTCATTTTAAATATTTAAATATAGTATTAATATTATATAAGATAATATAGGAAATATTATAAATAGTCACAATTTATTTACACAAAATAGATTAAACTATATTATGAATATTGTAATTATTAATTTTCAATATTTTCAAAATTATTAAGTAAGAGATTGAAAAATTAAAGCTAGTTTTCAAACCAATCAAATAGTTAAACCATTTGGAACAAAATTCATAATAATATATATATTAGAATATTATATAATTTTTAATATTATTATTTTTAATTATTTCTAAGAATTATTAAGTATAGTATTAATTATTTGATAATTAAATGAACAAGAAAATAATCATGATAACGATCAAAGGGTTGATTTTAAAAATTCAATTAACACTGATGAACTCGATAACAAAGATGATTCTGAAGAGTATGTTATCCCTCCATTTAAGGACCTGATTATAAAAGTATAGTATTTCAAAATTTCCAATTGAATAATTTCATTTAAACTATTTTAATGTTACTCATAAAATATTATTTATAAATAATAATATATATAAATAACTATTATATAAGTTATTATTTTAATAATAGTTATATTAGATAACTATTATTTTATAATTTAATATATTAACTATCTATCAGACCAATTATAATCTTGGTAAACATTATAAATTAATAATTATAAAAAACCTATAATAAATATAATATCATTATTTAATAATTAAATATCATATTATAATTAGATAATATCATAATTAATGATATTATGATAAGAATCTTAATATATAATTTATTTAATAAACAATTGGTTATAATATTAATAATATCTTAATGGCATTATTTATAATATAATTATAATTATTAATATACTAAATTTTCAAATTGCTTTATAATAACTTAAATTATGAAATAAATGTTATAACTGTTAGTATTTTAATTTTTTTATATAATAATAATTTATTATAACATATAATATACTAAATTTTCAAATTGCTTTATAATAACTTAAATTATGAAATAAATGTTATAACCGTTAGTATTTTAATTTTGTTTTATATAATAATAACTTATTATAACATATATTAGTTATTATTATATTAAATTATAATTATTTGGAATAAAACTATTAATAGTTTCAATTCATACTAGCTTATTCGATATAAGTTATAAATTATTATATATAATTTATATTTAATAATTATATGTAATTATAACAATATAATTATAATTTCTATTTAAATGATTAATAATTAAATAGTATATAACTTTATTTAAATTTTCATATTATTATTAAATAGTATATAACCAGTTTAAAATATTAATATATTTATTTTTTAAATCTCTTACTTATTAATGTTTGAAATATTATTAAATTAGTATTATTAATTGATTATAAAAATCAATATAAAAAATATATTAATTTAATAATTTTTCTATTAAATAATTTTTTTAATTAAAATAAGTTTAAATTAATGATTTGAATTATTAATTTTTATTAGTTTGAATTATAAAATAAAATAAATTTTAATTATAATAATGTTATTAATTTAATATAGAATTATAATCTAGAACTTTCTATAAATGAATTATTAATTATATAATATATTAAATTTATATATTAAATAATCTAGATAAAATATATTATAATACATAATGTAATAACCTAAAGTGGTTATTAAATATATTATGAATTTCGAAATTATAATTAAATATTATTTAGATAATAATAATAAATTAAATATGAATTAATACTATCATTATAATTAAATATTTCCATTTAAATATTAATTCAAATAATTAAATTATTTACAAGTTATTATAATAATATAAAAAATTTAACTACATGATTATAATTATATGTAATTATAAAAATATAATTATTTATTATTTAATTATATATTAATGATATAATTTAAATATTATATTTTAGTATGATTAAGTATTAAATATAACTAATATGAAGTTATAAGAAAGAGTTTAATTATAAAATTAATTATATAATTAACATAAATAATTAATAATTATCAATTATATTAAATTATCAAATATAAAATTTAATAATAAGCTATTATTATTAATAATTTAAATAAAATTCACTATTAATTTATTATAAAATAACAAAAAATTAGATGTAAACAGATTTATTTTTATTATTTAATATATATTGTTAATTAAATATTACTAAATCTTATAAATTATGAATAATAATTATCTATCTCAAATCATAATGATCTTTATTTTGTTGATCTAAATCTAATCAAATTATTTTATTTCAAACTAATTAAATTTAAAATTTATATTTAGAATAATTATAATTAATATTATTATCTATTACAATATTAAGCTTGTATGAATTGATTATGATTAGATTTTGTTATAATTGACTAAAATCAATTATTGCTAATAATTATAATAATTATAAATTAAATAATTGAGATAAATAATTATATTCTTATAATTTATAACTATTAATAACTATTATTACTAATACTATATAAAACCTAATCATTCATTAATATTAATGAATATAATTTATATTCATAACAAGTATTTTAATATTATATATTCTACTTTTGTTTATAAATGGTAATTTTTATATATAATTTAATAATAATAATTATAAATATTTAACTTATTCTAATTGGCAATACAATTATTAATTATAATAATTATAAACTTATTAGTACAATATTATTTTTAATATAATATTTAATTGTTATAAATTGGTATTAAATTATAATATTTAATTAATTGGTTTAAATAATAATAATTAATAAGTTTTGCATTATTCAATTTTGTTATAACAATTTTATTGTTATATTTCATATTTATTATTAACTTAGTTAAACTAATACTTACTTATTAATATAATTATAATAAGCAAATAGTCATTTCCAGATCATATAATATAAGTCTCCTAGTATTTGTAAAATACTAATGATTATGGCCATTAAATAGAAACAATTTTTTAATTAACATTTGAATATTTAATAATTTAATTATATAAATATAATAGTAACAGAATATATCTAATAGCTTAATTTATTAAATATATTAAATAATAATATAAAATAACTTATTATTTTATATTATTATTATATAAATATTTAATTAGTATGATAATTTTAATAAATATATTTATCATTCATAATAATTATTTAACTATATTATTATTTATTATAATAATTTAATAATTATTGAAATATTTGAAATTATAACTATTTCAAATAAAATTATATTATATATTTATTTATAATAGTTTAAAATTATATTAATTAGTTATATAGTAACTTACATTATAATATTATAGTTATAATAATTAATATTAATTTATTATTAATATAATTAATATATAATATTTGAATTACTCTTGCTTATAACAATTATAAATTATAAATTAATATTTAAATAACTAATTTTATTTACTATAATTAATTATAATAAGTTTTATAATTTTATAATTTGTGTGAGTGAGGATTTTGTTATAATATATATTATTTTTGAATCTATTTTTAGAATAAGTTATATCTAATAAATATAAATAACTTATATTTATTAGTAATTAATAAAATAGTTAAATTATATAACTAGTTCAAATAATTATGACTATTTGATTTTACCAAATTATAAAATCAATTAATTATTATTTATTAATTATTTATTTATTTAATTTGATAAATATAATAGATATAATTAAACATAATCTTTTAATTTATAATTATAATTAACATATATATTGTTATAATTATATTAATTATTTTTGTTTATATAAATTATTTATTAATAATTATTAAAAAGTCATAACAATTTGAAATAAATAATTACTCAAGTAGTAATAACTATTTAACTAGTTTGATGAACAGATTTATTTTTTAAATCTCTTATTAATTTTTGAAATATCAATAGATTGGTATTATTTTATTCCAAACAAACTTATATGAACAAAAACATTTCTTTTTATGACAAGGGGGAATAATGATTTGAAATAGATAATTGTTCAAATATATAATTATTTGTATATAAAAATTATAAAATTTATAATTTATAATAAATTAATCTAATTAATATAATATAACTAATAATAATTCATATAATTATAATATAATTACTTAATAATTAATTAATTATTATAACATTAAATTAATATGATATATTATTACTATTAACAATAATTTTTATGACTATTTATTGATATTAATAAATAGTAATAAAAAATTGTCATAATTTTTATAAATTTGTTACAAATTTATACTATAACTTAATTATATTTAAAATTGTCATAATAAATTACTATTAATAAATAATTTATTAATATAAATTAAAATAATTTTAATTTTAATATTATAATTTAATTATATTATTTAATTAATAATATTATTTAAATTAGTTATTATTTAAATAAAATAATTTAAACAATTGTTTTATGACAAAACAACAGTTCATAATAATTTGAAATAGATAATTATTTAAATGGCCATAATTATTTGAATTGATTTGATAAACTGATTTATGTTTTAAATCTCTAACTTATCAATTTTTATAATATTAATAAAGTAATATTATGTTATTTCAGATAAGCTTTTATGAACTAAAACAATTGTTTTATGATAAAATATAAGGTCATAATGATTTTAAATAGATAATTGTTCAAATAGTAAAAAATATTTGAACTTGTTCGGTAAATAGATTTTTTTCTAATTTCTTACTTAATAATTTTTTGAATGTTAACAAATTAGTATTATTTTATTTCAAATAAGCATGTATGAGTTGAAGCAATTATTTTATGACTAAGCAAAATGTCAAAATGATTTGAAATTAATAATTGTTCTAATAGCCTTAACTATTTGAACTGATTTAGCAAACACATTTATTTTTTAAATCCTTACTTATTAATGCTTAGAATATTATTAATTTAGTAATATTTTACTCTGAATAAGCTTGTTGAATAGAAATTAAATGTTTTAAGATAAAACAAAAATCATAACAATTGGAAATAGATAATTGTTCAAATAGTCATAACTATTTGAACTGGTTAGCAAAGAGATTTAGTTTTTAAATCTCTTATTAATTTTCAAAATAGTAATAAAATAGTATTATTTTATTCTGAATATTTTTGTATGAATAGAAACAATTGGTTTTGGAACATTAATTTTTAAATAAATTTATTTAAAAAATTTTTTACTTATTAATTTTTGGAACATTAATAAATTTATATTATTTTATTTGAAATAAGCTTGAATGAATAGAACCAATTGTTTTATGACAAAACAAAAGGTTTTAATGTTTTGAAATAGATAATTATTAAGATAGTCATAACTTAATTTATATAATTAAATAATTATATTATTAATTATTTTATGATTTATTATTTGTAATTGTAATTGTAATTTATATATATTAATTAATTAATAAGTTTGATTAATATTAACAATTGCAATAATTTAATATTAAATATTTTATTATAAATATATAATCATTAAATACATTATATAATTAATTAATAAATAAATATTTATTTAAAGTTATATATAATTTATAAATATATTAAATTATATATTTAATAAAAATAATAGTTATCAAATAGTCATATATAATAATTTATATAATTTAGATATAAATTAATTAATAATATATCATTATTATAATATTAATTATTTAAATTTATACTATATAAAATTGTTATTAAAATATTTTAAATTATAATTATAAACCTTTTGTTACAAAATAAAACTATTTTTAGAATAAGTTATATCTAATTATAAGAATAAGTAATAAGTTTACAATTATTGATTTGAATAAGCATATTTAATTAATATTTAATTTATGAATATTGATTTTAATTTAAATATTTTAATTATTGATTTTTATTAATTAATAGATATCTAAAAAGATTTATTTTTAAATAATTTATTAACTTATATAAGTATATTAATAAATTAATTTGAACAATTATTTAATATAGCTATACTAACTTATAACAATTATATTAATAATAATATTAATTATTTATATTAATATTTATTAACTTATTATAGAGTTATATAATATTTGCAAAATATTAATAAAGTAGTATTATTTTATTTTGAATAAACTTGTATGAATAGAAACAATTGTTTTATTATTAAATAATAATAAAATATTAATATTAATATTATAATATTATATAAAAATACAGTTAATAAATTTAATTTATTATAATAATATAAGAATATTATAATATATCCCTATTTTATAATTGATTAGTACGATTATTTGAATAGTTTACTAAATTAATATAATATAATTAATTTAATATTAAACAATTGTTATAAATAATTACTTATTTGATTTCTAATTAGTATGCATTTGTTAGGATTTGAAAAGGTCTTAACTAGGCTTCAAATATAACAATAATTTATAATTTAAATATTAATATATATAAAAATATTTATAATAGTTATTCATAATTATAGTATATTAATTATTAATAACTATTTATAATATTTAGTAAATAGTATAATTATAAATTTTTAACTAAGTTTAAAAATATATAAAAAAAATACGATTATATGTTAACTGTTATTTAATTAATCAAATAGTAAAATAATATTATATTATTATTTTATAAGGTATTAAACTAATAATATAAAATCTAGTTATTATTATAAATATCAATTATTAATAATATTTTTATTTTTATTTTTTTCAACAATGTATAGATTGTGTTTATTAATTTAAATTTAAAAAGTATTTGAATTTTAAAATTAATATAAAATGTTGTCATAATGGTTTTGTGTTTGCCCGATGAATTTGGAAACAAAATTAAAAAATAAAAAAAAATAACGGATTTGCCACCAATCTTTTTTGGCTAAGTGCAATTGGCCACCTATTAAAGTATGTCCTTTTAATAAAATCTTAAAATTAATTAAGACATTTATATAATAATATTAACTTATTTATAATTTATAAAAATCTAATTGTAATCCTTTACTAATCAAATAATTTATAATATATTTTTGCAATTAGTATCTAACTAAAAATAAATTAATTAATAACAATAATAATAAACAAAATTATTAAATTTCTACTTATCAAACTATTAATTTGATAAAAAGTAATTATCAAATAACTTTGATAATTTATCAAATAATAAAATTTTTTAAATCTCTTTCAAATTATTAATTAAAATAAATTAATATTTATATAGTATTATATAGTAATTTTTATATTTAATTATATAAATATTAATAAAGTAATATTATTTTATTTTGGATAAGCTTTTTATGAAATGAAACAATTGTTTTACGATAAAACAAAAGGTCGTAACAATTTTAAAATGATAATTGTTTAAATAGTCATAACTATTTAAACTTATTTGGTAAATAGATTTATTTTTTAATTCCTTGCTTATTAATTTTTTAAATGTTAATAAAATAGTATTATTTTTATTTCGAATAAGCATGTATGAATTGAACAATTATTTTATGGCTAAACAAAAGGTCAGAATGATTTGAAATAGATAATTATTATAATAGTATTAACTATTTGAACTGATTCAACAAATACATTTATTTTTTAAATCTCTTACTTATTAATTTTTAGAATATTACTAGTTTAGCAATATTTTACTCCGAATAAGTTTGTATGGATAGAAACAATTGTTTATGACAAAACAAAGATCATACCAATTTGAGATAGATAATTATTCAAATAGTCATAACTATTTGAATTAGTTCAATAAACAGATATAGTTTTTAAATCTCTTATTAATTTTCAAAATATTAATAAATTAGTATTATTTTATTTTGAATAATTTTGTATGAATAGAAACAATTGTTTTATTACAAAACAAAGGATTATAATGATTTGAAATAAATAATTATTTAAATAGTAATAATTAGTTGAACTCACTCGATAAACAAATTTATTTTTAAAATATTTTACTTATTAATTTTTGAAATTTTAATAAATTAGTCTTATTTTATTTCGAATAAGCTTTTTATGAATAGAAACAATTGGTTTATGACAAAATAAAAGGTCATAACAATTTGAAATAGATAATTGTTTAAATTGTTATAATTATTTTCAACATGTTCAAAAAACAAATTTATTTTATACATTTTTACTTATTAATCTTTGGAATATTAGTAAATTTATATTATTTTATTTGAAATAAGCTTGTATAAATAAAAACAATTATTTTATGGCAAAATAAAAAGGTCATAACAATTTGAAATAGATAATTGTTCAAATAGTCATAACTATTTGAACTTGTTTGGTAAATAGATTCATTTTTTAGATCTCTTACTCATTAATTCTGGAATAGTAATAAGTTAGTATTATTTTATTTTGAATAAGCCTATATGAATTGATATAATTGTTTTATGGTGAAACAAAAGGTCATAACAATTTGAAATAGATAATTATTCAGATAGTTATTACCATTTGAACTTGTTCAGTAAACATATTTATTTTTTAAATCTTTTACTTATTAATTGTTGAAATATTAATAAATTAATATTATTTTAATTTGAATAAGCTAATATGAGCAAAAATAATTGTTTTATGACAAAGCAAAAAGGTCACAATGATTTGAAATAAATAATTGTTCCAATAGTCATAACTATTCAAAATTATTCAGTAAATAGATTTGAAATAAGCTTGTATGAATAGAAAAAATTATTTTATGACAATACAAAAGGTTATAGCAATTTGAACTAGATAATTGTTCAAATAGCCATAATTATTTGAATTTGTTCGGTAAACAGATTCATTTTTTAAATCTCTCACTTATTAATTTTTGGAATATTAATAAATTAGAATGATGTTATTCTGAATAAGCTTGTATGAACCAAAACAAAAGGTCATAATGATTTGATATAGATAATTGTTCAAATAGTCATAATTGTTTGCACTGGTCAAGCCAAAAGATACATTTTCTAAATCCATTACTTATTAATTTTCAAAATATTAATAAATTAGCATTACTTTATTCTGAATAAGATTATATGAATAGAAACAATTGTTTTATGATAAAACAAATGGTCATAACGATTTGAAATAAATATTTGGTCAAATAGTTATAACTAATTAAACTGGTATGGCAAACAAATTTATTTTTTAAATCTTTTACATATTAATTTTTGAAATATTAATAAATTAATATTATTTTATTTCAAACAAACTTATATGAACAAAAGCATTTGTTTTATGACAAAACAAAAGATAATAACAATTTGAAACAGATAATTATTCAAATAGTCATAATTATTTTGAAATAGTTTTGTAAACAAAATTGTTATGACTTTTTGTTTTGTAATAAAACAATTGTTTCTGTTCATACAAGCTTATTCAGATCAAAATAATGTTAATTTATTAATATTTTGACAATTAATGAGTGAAAGATTTAAAAAATAAATATGTTTACCAAACAAGTTTAAATAGTCAAGACTATTTGAATAATTATCTATTTCAAATAATTGTTTCAGTTAACATAAGCTTATTTGAAATAAAATAGATCTAATTTATTAATATACCAAAAATTAATGAGTAAGAAAATTAAAAAAAATGAATCTATTTACCGAACAAGTTCAAACAGTTATGACTATCTAAATAATTATCTATTTTAAAACATTATGACCATTTGTTTTGTCATAAAATAATTAGTTCTTTTCATGCAAGCTTATTTCAAATAAAGTAATATAAATTTATTAAAACTCCAAAAATTAATAAATAAAAATTTAAAAAATAAATATGTTTTTCGAACACATTCAATAGTTATGACTATTTGTACTATTATCTATTTCAAATCATTATAACAATTTGTTTTGTCATAAACCAATTATTTCTATTCATACAAGCTTATTTGAAATAAAATAATATTAATTTATTAATATTTCTAAAATTAATAAGTAAAAGATTTAAATAATAAATTTGTTTACCGAGCAAGTTTAAATAGTTATTACTATTTGAACAATTATATGTTTCAAATCTTTATGATCTTTTGTTTTGTTATAAAATAATTGTTTCTATTCACACAAGTTTATTTGGAATAAAATAATACTAATTTATTATTATTCTAAAAATTAATAAGTTAGAGATTTAAAAAATAAATCTATTTACCGAACAAGTATAAATAGTCATGTCCATTTGAACTATTATTTATTTCAAATTGTTATGACATTTTGTTTTATTATAAAATAATTGTTTCTATTCATACAAATTATTCAGAATAAAATAATACCAATTTATTACTATTTCAAAAATTAATAAGGATTTAAAAATAAATGTGTTTTTCGAAGCAGTTCAAATAGTTAAGACTATTTGAACAATTATCTATTCCAAATTATTATGATCTTTTGTTTAGTCAAAAAATAATTGTTTCAGTTCATACATGCTTATTCGAAATATAGCAATACTAATTTATTAAAATTTAGAAATTTAATAAGAAATTTAAAAAAATCTATTTACTGAATAAGTTCAAATAGTTATGACTATTTGAACAATTATCTATTTAAAATCGTCTGACCTTTTATTTTATCATAAAACAAATGTTTCAGTAAATAAAAGTTTTTCCAAAATAAAATAATATTGCTTTATTAATATTTCAAAAATTAAGAAGTTGGAGTTTTAAAAAATAAATCAGTTTATCAAATTATTCAAATAATTATGGCCATTTGAATAATTATCTATTTTAAATCGTTATAAACTTTTGTTTTTCATCATACAAGCCTATTTGGAAAAAATAATATTAATTTACTAATATTTCAAAAATTAATAAAAGATTTAAAAAGTTAATCTATTTACTAAACCAATTCAAATAGTTATGACTATTTGAACAATTATATATTTCAAATTATTATAACCTTTTGTTATCTCATGAAACAATTATTTCTATTCACACAAGTTTATTTGAAATAAAATAATACTAATATAATAATATTTTGAAAATTAATAACTAAGAGATTTAAAAAATAAATTTATTTACTGAACTAGTTCAAATATTTAAGGCTATATGAACAATTCTTTATTTCAAATCATTATAACCTTTTGTTTTGTCGTAAAACAATTTTTTAATTTCTTAGTAACTTATTCGGAATAAAGTAAAATAAATTTATTAATATTTCAAAACTTAATAAGCAAGAGATTTAAAAAAAAAATTCTGTTTGCCTAACCAATTCAAATAATTATGATTATTTAAACAATTATCTATTTCAAATCATTATGTTATTTTATTTTGTCATAAAACAAATGTTTTTGTACATATAAGTTTGTTCAAAATAAAATAATATTAATTTATTAATATTTGGAAACTAAGAAGTATAAAATTTAAAAAGTAAAACTATTTACTGAACCACTTTAATTAGTTATAACTATTTGAACAATTATTTGTTTCAAATCATTATGACCATTTGTATTGTCATAAAATAATTATTTTTGTTCATACAGTCTTATTTAGAATAAAGTAATACTAATTTATCAATATTTTGAAATTAATAAGTAATCGATTTGAAAAATGAATCAATTGGCTTGGCCAATGCAAATAGTTATGATTATTTGAATAATTATTTATTTCAAATCATTATGACCTTTTGTTTTATCACAAAACAATTGTTTCTGTCTGTACTAGCTTATTTGAAATAATATAATTCTATTTTATTAATATTCTAAAAATTAATAAGAGAATTGAAAAATGAATCTGTTTATCGAACAAGTACAAATAATTATGACTATTTGAATAATTATCTATTTCTAATCACTATAACCTTTTGTTTGGTCCTAAAACAAAATTTTCTATTCATACAAGCTTATTTCGAATAAAATTACATAAATTTATTAATATTCAAACAACTAATAAGTAAAAGATTTTAAAAAATAAATCTATTTATTGAATAAGTTTAAATAATTATGACCACTTGAACAATTATTTATTTCAAATTGTTATGAATTTTTGTTTTCTCATGACACAATTTAATATTTATTAATTGAAATAGTTAATTATTATAGTACTTAACTTTATATTTAATTAAATAATAATTTAATAAAGATTAAAATTAAATAGTTTTGATAATAAATTTAGATAATTATTAGGATAGTTAATTATTTTAATTAATTAAGATAATAACATAGTTATTTTTTGAGAATAAATAATAATTATCCAATCATGGAATTTTTAGAAATTTCAAATATTCGTATCTTATTATTTAAAATTAAACAAATTTAAACTTAAATTAGAATAATATTCAAATAGTTATGAATATTTGAATGCATTGACATAACTATATTTATTGTTATAAATAATTTTTAATTAGCTACTTAATAAATCAAATAATATATATTTTTAACAAAATAGCTACAATTAACACAAATATTAATTAAAAATATATTATAATAAAAATAGACTATTTGTTATGTAATATAATTATATAAATTTATAAGCAATCTAATAAATTTATTCATAATAAATAAATAATTATAAATTAATATAAATCATAAAAATTAATATTTAAATCTATTTACCGATTAATAATTATATTCTGAATAAAAGCTTTAAATTTGTCATGAGATCTTATAACTACTATTAGCTAATTTATCATAAATAAATTTAATCCAAATTGAATTATCTAATAAAATATATATAATAATAATTAAATAAGAATATTAAATTCTTAGTTATAATCTATACAGTTATAATTAATTTAATTAAATAATTTAATTATCAATTAATTTATAATTAATAAAAACTATAGCTATTTCTATAGTTTATTTATTTATTATTTATAAATATTTAATTAACTTAATTCAGTTAATTTTAATAAATTAAATTATTTCTTAGTTATAATTATTATTATAAATACTTATAATTTATTATTAATTATCTTAATATTGATTTTTATTAATTAATAGATATCTAAAATGATTTATTTTTTAGATCTATTATTAATTTTTAAAATATTAATAGAATAGCATTAATTTATTCTGAACAAACTTATATGGACAAAAACATTTGTTTTATGACAAAACAAAATGTCATAATTATTTGAACTGGTTAGGTAAGTAGAATTATTTGTTAAATCTCTTATTAATTTTTGAAATATTAATAAATTTATTTTATTTTATTTTGAATAAGCTAGTATGAATTGAAAAAATTGTTTTATGACAAAACAAAATGTCATAACGATTTAAAATAGATAATTGTTCATATAGTCTAACTATTTAAACTAGTTCAGTAAACAAATTTATTTTTTAAATCTCTTAGTTATTAATTTTCAGAGTATTATTAGATTAGTATTATTTTATTTCGAATAAGCTTGTATGAATATGAATAATTATTTTATACAAAACAAAAAAGGTTTATTTTTTAAATAACTAATTTAAACTATACATTTGTTCAAATAGTCATAACTATTTAAACGGGTTTGATAAATAAATTTATTTTTTAAATTTCTTACTTATTAACTTTTGAAAGATTAATAAATTAGTATTATTTTATTATGAAGCTTGTATGATAAAAAACAATTGTTATATGACCAACCATAAGGTAATATTATGTTTAAATATTAAATTAATATATATTAATTAGATAAAGCTAATTTATTATAATTATAACAAATATGAACTGGTTAGGTAATTGATTTAAAAATTTATCAATTTATTAATAATATATATAATAATTAATTTAATTATTAATCTTTCAAAAGTTAATAAGTAAGAAATTTAAAAATAAATTTATTTTTATACATATTATAATTAATTAATATATTAACTTTAACATCAATATATTATAAAATTAATATAATTTTGATATATATTTAATTATATAATAATTTTGATGAAATAATATAATATAATTTTATTAACATTCAAAAAATTAATAAGCAAGAAATTAAAAAAATATATATGTTTATCGAACAAGTTCAAATAGTTATAGCTATTTGAATAATTATCTATTTAAAATCATTATGAACTTTTGTTTTATGATAAAATAATTGTTTCAGTTCAATAAAACTTATCCAAAATAAAAAAATATTACTTTATTACTATTTCAAAAATTGAGAAGTTGGAGATTTAAAAATTAAACCAATTTATCGTAATTATATTAGACTATTAGTTAGGACTAATAAATAAAAATTTAATTAATTATAATTAAACAAATCATAATTACTATAGTTATTAATTTTTAAAATAAATTAATTTGTATTATTTTAATTGAAATAAACTTTTGTAAATTTAATTATTAATTAATTATAATTAAATTCATAATTAATCAAATATTAAAATAATATTATATTATTTAATAATTGTATACAATTATAGTTTTATGAATTGAAATAATTAAAAATTGCAATTATTTATAATTACTAAAAAATAATTTTAATACTATTAGAATAATTATCTATTTCAAATCGTTCTGATATTATATATTATTAATTTTAATTAATTATAATATTATTAATATTATACATATTTATTTAAAATATTCATTAATATATTATTAGTAAACTAATAAGTATAATTATTATTTTTACTAATTTATTATAATAAATTTAAATATATAATTAACTTCATATCTAATATTCACTATTAAATATTATACTATATAATAAATATTTATAATCCTAACCAATAGTCTAATATTATCTAATCTAATAATATTTTTAATAAGATTCTAATAGTCTATTTATATTCTATTATAAATAGAAATTATATTACGTATGGGTCTATAGAGACACCAAATATAATTGCTTTCAAAATTATTTTTCTTTTAACAAACATATGCTTTCTATAGTCTCCTTTTGTTTTGTCATAAAATAATTGTTTCTAGTTCATACATGCTTATTCAAAATAAAATAATACTAATTTATTAACATTCAAAAAATTAATAAGCAAGAAATTTTAAAAAAATAAATTTGTTTAACGAACAAGTTTAAATAGTTATGACTATTTGAATAATTATCTATCTACAATCATTATGACCTTTTATTTTATCATAAAACAATTGTTTTAGATCATAAAAGCTTTGTCCCAAATAAAATAATATTACTTTATTAATATTTTTAAAATTGATAAGTTAAAGATTTAAAACATAAATCAGTTTATCAAATAAGTTAAAATAATTATGGCCATTTGAACATTTATCTATTTCAAATCATTATGAATTTTTGTTTTGACATAAAACAATTGTTTTTTATTATACTAGCTTATTCGTAATAAAATAATATTTCAAAAATTAATAAGTAAGAGATTTAAAAAATAAATCTGTTTATTGAACTAATTCAAATAGTTATAACTATTTGTATTTCAATTTCTTATAACCTTTTGTTCTTTCATCAAACAATTATTTCTATTCATACAAGTTTATTCAAAATAAAATAATACTAACGTAATAATATTCTGAAAATTAATAACTAATAGATTTAAAAAATAAATTTGTTTGCTAAACTAGTTCAAATAGTTAAGGCTATAGGAACAATTCTTTATTTTAAATTGTTATGACATTTTGTTTTATCGTAAAATAATTGTTTATTATATTTATTTTTTATTATTAAATAATTATTTTAATTAATTATTTTTAATTTGGATAAACTTTAAATATTAAATATTAATCTATATATTAATATTTAAACTGTTGCAATATTTAATAGATATAATTAATTATAACATAATAAAGTAGTAATTTAAATAATTGCAATTAATATCTATATTTTAATTGTTAATTTATTTAATAATTAGATTAAATAATTAATTTTTTGTATTAATTATTAAGCTATTGCAATATTTATTAGTTAAAATAAATTTTAATATTTATTTTTAATTTAAGCAAATTAATATATTAAAACAATAATATTAGTTTTAATATTTAAAATTTAAATATTTATATTATATTTTAATTAATTATATATTATAATTAAATTAGATTATTATTTAATTATAACAATTATTTTAATTTTAAATTAATAAGTAAAAATTTTAATTATATAAATAAATTAGATTTAATATTAAAATTAATATATATTATAGTATTAAATATAACTAGTAAAAATATATTTAATAATAATTATTAAAATATTTGTTAAATATTTTGAAAATTAATAAAATAATAGTAATATTAAATAATAATTATTATAAAATATTAATTGATCTAAAAATTATATTAATTAATTAATTTAATATATAATATTATAATAAGTTATAGTATAACTTATTATTATAAGTATATATTATTATAATGTTATTTATAATAATAACAATTAAAGTTATTAATTATTTTAATAATTTATAATACTAATATTTATAATTATCCTAATAATTACTAATAATGATTATCTTTAATTAATATTATATAATAGAATTTAATATAAATAATTATTAATAATAGAACATAATTTAAATATTTATTATATTTATCATTAAAAATTAAGATATATAATTATAAATATATAATTAATAGTATAATTTAAAATTTTAACAAACTATTTAAACTATATATTTATTTATATTATAATATTGATATGAAATATTATAATTGATTAAGTTAAATAACTTAACTAATATAATCTAATATTATATAATTATATATTATAATAATTTAATATTATTAAATTTATTAATTAATAATTTTGGATTATAATAAGTCACAAAACAATTGTTTTATTATAAAGCTTATTCGAAATACATAATTCTAACATAATTATATGATTATAATTTATAATTATATAAATTATATAAATTATAATTATATATTATAATTATATATAAAGCAAAAAAATAACTTAATGGAGTAATTCAAATATTATATTATAGAAATATAAATTTAATTTAATTTTATAACTTGTATTATAATTTGATTATAAATTGATTAATATATTAATCAAATATATATTATATATATAATAATATAATTTAGTTAATTATATTCGTTATATATATAATTAAATATATTCATATTATTATAATTGAATATTTAAATTATATTAAAATTATATTCGTTATAAATTATATGAATTAATTGTTATTTTTTTAATTATAAATACTGATATTATTAATTTAATATACTATAAAAATAATATAATATAATTTAAAATATAATTATAATAATATAATTATTAAAGATTATAATAATTTAATAGTATTTGTTATAAATTAATATTTATATTTATTAATAATATAATATATAATAACCATTTGAACTAGTTCGACAAACACATTTATTTTTTAAATCTCTTACTAATTTTTGAAATATTATTAAATTAGTATTATTTTAATATGAATAAGCTTATATGAGAAGAAACAATTGTTTGTGACAAAATAAAGATCATAACAATTTGATATAAATAATTGTTTAAATGTCATAACTATTTGAACTGTTCTTGTAAATAAATTTAGTTTTTAAATCTCTTATTAATTTTTAAAATATTAATAGATCAGTATTATTTTATTCGGAATAATTTTGCATGAATAGAAATAATTGTTTTATGACAAAAAAAAAGGTTATAACTATTTGAAATAGATAATTGCTCAAATAAACATGACTATTTTGACTTATTCAGTAAATAAATTTATTTTTTAAATCTCCTACCTACTAACTTTCAAAGTATTAATCAATTAGTATTATTTTATTCCAAATATACTTGTATGAATAGAAACAATTGTTTTAGGATAAAACAAAAGATCATAACTATTTGAAATAAAAAATTATTCAAACAGTCATAACGATTTGAATTATCTCAGTAAATAGATTTATTTTTAAAATTTTTTACTTATTAATTTTTGAAATATTAATAAATTAGTATTATTTTATTTCAAATATGCTTGTATGAACATAAACAATTGGTTTATGACAAAACAAAAGGGTCATAACTATTTGAACATGTTCAAAAAACATATTTATTTTTTAAATTTTTACTTATTAAATTTTGAAATATTAATAAATTTATATTATTTCATTCAGAATAAGCTTGTTTGAATAGAAACAATTGTTTTAAGACAAAACAAAATGTCATAACAATTTGAAATAGATAATAGTTCAAATAGACATGACTATTTAAATTTGTTTGGTAAACAATTTTTTTTTTAAATCTCCAACCTATTAATTTTTAGAATATTAATTAATTAGTATTATTTTATTTCGAATAAACTTGTATGAATAGAAACATATGTTTTATGACAAAACCTAACTATTTGAACCGATTTGGTAAATACATTTGTTTTTTAAATCTCTTACTTGCTAATTTTTGGAATATTATTAAATTAGTATTATTTTAATATGAATAAGCTTGTATGAAAAGAAATTAATCATTATATTTAATTTTTTATTTGCTTTCAATTATTTAATTAATAAGTTTTTAAATAGTATTAAAAATAGTCTATAAATATTATATAAACAAAAAGTATGTTATTTATATATTATATTATAACTTTATAATATTATATTATTTAATAATAATAAATATTTAATTTTACTAAATATTTTTAAGATTATTTATATAAATTAGTATAAACTATACTTTGATAAGATTAATTTTATTCTTAATAAATTAATATATTTATATTAACAATAGTATTAATTATTAAAATAATATATTAATATAATTAACATTAGTAATAATATAATTTATCTATTTATTATAATAATATTATTCAATATTATTAGTATTTATTTAAATATATTTTATTAATTATGATAATAATATAATTTAGAGATTAAGATTATAAAACTATTTATAATAATTACTATTTATATATTTATTATTATATAATAATATATAATTTATTAAGATTATATTTTATAATTAGATATATTTTAAATATATTATATTTAATATCTATAATATAATTATATACTTATTATAAATATGATTATATTATTAATCAAGTTATATTTCTAATTATAGACTTAATGTAATTAAATAACTATTAATAATTATAATAAATATAATTATAGCTTAATTATAATATTATTAAACAACTATAGTATATAATAATATACTAAATTATAATTAATCAAAATAAATAATTTCTAATATTAATATTTATAATAATTTATAAATTGCTTATAACTATTTATAAGTTATTTAAATATTATAATAGTATTAATTTATCTATTATAAATATTATTATAATTAATATGATTATAATAAAAATAATAGTTATATAATTATAACTAATTATTTATACAATTAGAATAATTATTAAACCAAATTTATATTAATAAAATTTATATTTAGAATAATTATAATTAATATTATTATCTATTACAATATTAACTGTATGAACTTATTAATATCTGATAATGTTATCAAATAACAAAAATAAATTATATTTAATTTATAATTCAAACTATTTGACATTAAATTTTTGTCTTAATATCAAATAAATATTATTTTTAATTTGAAATAAATATAATTTAATATTTAAAGAAATTATTATATAAACAATAAATTTAATATTACATAATTATATTATTTATTGAATTATAAAAAATTAATATGTATTAATAATTAATTTAAATTAATATACTATATTATTCTATTCTGATTTAATATTTAATTATTATTAAATAATTATTGATTTAAAATTAAATCAAACAATATATAAATATTATTAAATTTATATAAATTTTAGATCAATTTATATAATTCTATTTATATAAATTTCATTTAAAATTTAATAATAACAAATAGTTATACAAACTTATAAATAATTAATTTGAATTATTTAATATTATAATTTTTGCTTATAAGTAATAATAAATTTAATTAATAAATTATAATATTTAATAATAATATCATTATTAAGGATAAAATGATTATTAAATTATGAAGATTTATTAGTATATTATAATCATACTAAATTGATATTATCTATCAATTTTATGAACAAAAACATTTATTTAAAACATAATTCAAATATTAACTTATATAATCTTATATAATTATCAATTAGTTGATAATTTAACTTATTATATTAGTTTAATAATCTCTATTAACTTATTTAATATTTTAAATAATTAAATTTAAATGGGTTATACATTTAATAATAATCATTAATATATTCTAGTACATATATATCCTAATTAACAATTAATTATTAATTATAAATATTTAACATAATTAATATTTTATATTATAGTATAAATATTAATTAAAATTATTATCAAATAGTACATAATTAATTAAATACATTTGCTAATTAATAAAATGTTAATTAATAAATTAACTAATATTAATTAATAACAATAATTAAAATATTTACAATTGTTTCTAATTAATTTAATTATTATATAAGCTAATGCAATATATAATATATTGTTTAATATTACTAATATTTAATATTAGTTAAATATTTTAAAATATTTGAATATTAATTTTATAATATTTTATAAATATTAATTCATTGACGATTTTTATAGTCAATTATTTTGACTATTTATTTATTAAAATTAATATTTTAACTTGATCTATTGAATAACATATATTATTTATAATTAAATAAATATAATATTTAATTAAAAATTACAAATAATATAATATATATTAATATTATATTATAATATTATAATATTTAATTAAATTTTATTAATATTGTGTTATTTAAATATTTAAAAATTAATTAATGATTGATCTCTACCATTTAATTATTTTTAATATTAATAATTATTATAAATATTTAAAATTTAATAATATTTGAATACATTTACTTATTAATTAATATTTAAATGTTGGTTTAATAAAGAATACAAGATCCTTTCTATTGCTTATAACAAATAAAATTAATATAATATGTTATTAAACTAATACATTAATCAATTATAATACATTATAATAATTAATTATATAATATAGATTAAATTTGTTTAATTCATAGCTTATAATGTACTATTGATTAGTACATTAATATTTAATAATATTAATAATAATTTAAATTAACAATAATAACCATGATAACAGATTATATTTATTATCAATATATATAAAATAGATTATTTCAATTAGTGTTAATAAATTAGAGTATTTTGAATAGTAAATTACAAGCTTATAACAAATAAATAAATTTATTAGTTAATAAAATAGTATTTTATTATATAATACAAAATAACTTATATACTAATTTATTACAAAAATATTATGAAATAAATTATCTATAGTGTTTGAATGATTATCTATTTTAATATTAATTATACTAAAATATTTCATATTATGATAATAAATTATTTTAAATTATGATTTAATTAATATAATAAAATATAACTATTATATTTTATCTTATTATCAAATTAGATTAATAATATAATTTCATATTCCATAATATATATTAATATACAGATTAGTATGAGGAAACTAATCGTATTTTTTATAATGTTTATTTATAAATATTTTATTATAAAATAACTATATAAAATATTTTATTGTAGTTTTTTCCCCTTTCTATATTAGTTAATTTGACTATAATTTAATTATAATATAATATAATATTATAAGATTCAAAATATTGCTAAACAACAATTATGAATAATAATATTTATATTCGTATAATAATATTTAATAAATTTTAAAATATTTATATTTATATATTAAATATAATTCTATTAATAATTTATAGAATATATTAATAATTAATATTTTAAATAACTAATTTTATTTACTATAATTAATTACAATACATATTTAATTATTAATTAATAATAAACTAATAATATTCTAAAAATTAATAAGTAAGAGATTTAAAAAATAAATGTATTTGTTGAACCAATTCAAATAATTAAGACTATTATAACAATTATTTATTTCAAATCATTCTGACCCTTTGTTTAGTCATAAAATAATTGTTCAGTTTGTACATGCTTATTCAAAATAAAATACTACTATTTTATTAACATTCAAAAAATTAATAAGCAAGAAATTAAAAAATAAATCAGTTTACCAAACAAGTTTAAATAGTTATGACTATTTAAACAATTATCATTTTAAAATCGTTATGACCTTTTGTTTTATCATAAAACAATTGTTTCATTTCATAAAAGCTTATCCAAAATAAAATAATATTACTTTATTAATATTTCAAAAATTAAGAAGTTGGAGATTTAAAACATAAATCATTTTATCAAATCGGTTCAAATAGTTATGGCCATTTGAACAATTATCTATTTCAAACTTATAATTAATACTATTAAATAGTAAATTTTAATTAATATTATTAGAAATCAAATAAGTAATTATTTATAACAATTTATTATTAATACTTTTTGTACTATTATTTGAATAGTTTACTAAATTTATATAATATAATTAATTTAATATTAAACAATTGTTATAAATAATTACTTATTTGATTTCTAATTAGTATGTATTTGTTAGGATTTGAAAAGGTCTTAACTAGGCTTCAAAGTGAATACAAAAACGTTTTAGGACTAAAATAGTTTTTAAGATACAAAGAAGGTGTAGGCTTCATATTTAAAATACCATTATATTAAATAATATAACTTAACAGTCTATATATAAATATTAAATATAATTTAGAATATATTTAAATTTATAATAAATATAATATATAATATATAATATAATAATTATAATGGTTTAATAATCCATAAACCAATTAATAATAATAATATATATTATATTAATTACTCATTAATAAAATATTTTATTAGTTGGGCCATTGAAATACATCCTCCATATCTCTTCATCATCTTCCTCTGAGATGGCTATTAGTATTATATTATATTCGATAATATTATAACTATATTATTTTATATATTAATTAATATAATATATAATATATTTTATTAATTAAATTATAAATTTATAATTAAGTTATATGTTAATAAATTATATATAAAATATATTTGTAATAATCATTATAAATAATATAATTATATTGTATTATATTAAATATTCTTTATAAATTATAAATATAATAATTAATTATATTATTAATTTAAAAATAATATGAAAATAATAGACTATTATAAAGTATAAATTATTATAATTAATAAGATTTTATATTTATAATATTAACTGTTATATAATATAAGTTATTAAATAGGCATATTTGAAATTAAATTAATAAATTATAATTTATTTTTTATACAAATTTATGTATAGTATAATAAATATATTTAATAATAAGTATTTAATTATATAACTAGTTATATATAATTTATAAATATAAATTAAATTATTAATTTAATAATCATTATTTATTAACATTATAAATATAATTATTAAATTTAAATATGATAAATAATTTATATTCATAATTAATATGATTAATTATCTAAATATTAGTTTGATAAATTATACATAACTATTATTCAATTGTTTAATAAAATTAATATTATTATATAATTAAATTAATTATATAATTATATAATATTTATTATATTATAATAAATATTTAATTTAAATATTTAATATATAATAATATTATATAATTAAATAAATTAAATATATTATAATGATAAACATTTACTTATTAATTATTATAATTTAACTATTATTTTAATTTATCAACTATTATTATATCTATTAATATTTAATATTACATATTGTTATTAAATAGTCATAACTAATTTTATATACGTAATATTAATTGAATTATTAATAAAATTAATAAACTATAATTAACATAAACAATATTATTAATAATAAATTTATTGATATTTTATAAATTTTTTATTAATAAGTAGGAGATTTGAACAATTATCTATTTCAAATTGTTATGACCTTTTGTTTTGCCATAAAACAATTGTTTCTATTTATACAAGCTTATTTCAAATAAAATAATATAAATTTACTAATATTCCAAAGATTACTAAGTCAAAATATATAAAATAAATTTATTTTTTGAACACATTCAAAATAATTATGTCCCATTTGAACAATTATATATTTCAAATCGTTATGACCTTTTGTTTTGTATAATATATTATTAATATAATAATAATAATAATAATATAATTAGTAATGTAATATTGATATAATTACAATTAATATTATTATTTAAAAATTATAATTTATAATTATAATTGTAACATTTTGTTTTGTAATAAAACAATTGTTTCAATTCATGTTAGCTTATTTGAAATAAAATAATACTAATTTATTAATATTCCAAAAATTAATATATTATTATTATTTTTAAATAAATAATATATTATAATTATATACTAATAATTAATAAATTTTAATATATTAATAATAATTTATATTAATACTAAAATATACTTATTTAATATTATGTTAATTTATAATATATAATATAAATTAGACTATTCACATGTACATTTAATTATATTTCTGCCCTTAACAATGTTCATAATGATATTAAATTAAATTTATATTATATAGATATAATATATAAATTTATTTATATAAAATATTATTAATTTATATTAGATTATTAATATAATATATATTATTAAATAATATCAATTATTTAAATAGATTTAATATATAGTAATTTATATTATATTCACTATATATAATTAATTACTAAATAATATACATAAAATTAATATAATATACAGTTATTATATTAACACTAATAATAATTATAGTATAATTATTCTAAACAATTGTTTTACGGCAAAACAAAAAAGTCATAAGAATTTGAAATAAATAATTATTCAGATAGTCATAACGATTTGAATTTGTTCAATAAATAGATTTATTTTCTAAATCTTTTAGTTATTAATTGTCTTATTAATAACTGTTTATAAATTATTTTTATAAGTATAACTAAAAATTAAATAATTAATATAATATCAAACAAGTTTAATATAATAGATTTAATTTATTTGATACATAAATATTATTACTTTCGTGTCTTAACAATGTTATCAATTATTGTATATTTATCAAATATATTATTAAATTATTCTAAATAATATTAATTATTAGTAATTAACTTGTTCTAATAATAAATATAATAACTTAATCCTTTTGTAATATTATAATTATAATTATTATAATTATAATAGATTAGAATAATATAATATTAGAATAGTAATTTTGATAATATTATTATCAAATAATTAATTTATTTAAAATAGATAATTAATAGAATATATAAACAATTGTTTATTATTTAAATTTTAAATTAATTTTACTAATTATATAGTACTATATATTAATTGAAATAAATCATATATAATTGTTGTTTGTAATAGTAAATATTATTTAAAATAGTTAATAATATTTCAAAAATTATTTTTATTTAATTTACATATTATGTAATTAATTTAATTAATAAATTTGAAATTATTATACTATATTTATAAATGAAGATTAAATATTATTATTATATATTATGATAATTATTGTAATATTGATATATTATTATAATATATTATTAATAAATATATAATAATATTAATAAACTAATAAATAATAATAAACTGTATTATTTAATTTACATTAAAATATTATTTAAATTAATAGAAAATTATTTATGAACAATTAATAAATTATTAATATACTATATTTATAACATATAATAATTAAATAATATTTTTAATGTTACAAATAATTATACATTAATTATTAATTTATAAAAATATAAATAATTTGATATTATTATGATTAATAATAATAGTATTTAAAAATATACTGATATAATTCTATTATTAATAATAATATTATTATTTATATGTTAATATTTAATATTTAATATTAATAATTAATAGAATATATAAATAGCATTAGATAATATTAATAATATTTCATTAAATAATTATAATGTGATTAAAATTATATTGTGAATATAAATTTGAATTAAAAAATAATAATATTAATAGTAATTTATTATGTCAATTTTAAATATAATTAAATTATAGTATAAATTTTAATAAATTTATATTTAATTAATGATTAATTAATTTATTAAACAATTATTAAAACAATTCTAATATTTAAATATTATAATTAAATATTAATTAATAATAGTATATTAATTATATAATTTTAAATTATAATTAAAATACATAAATATTAATTTGAGATAGTATTTTTAATTAATATTAACAAATTATTAATTGATAATAATTTATAATTAATTATAATGATCTAATTAACATTATAATATTAAATTTGGGATAAATAAATTATTATACATATTAATAATATTTCATTAAATAATTATAATATGGATTATAATAAGCAATTATTATATATATAATATAATATAGTAACCATTTATTATAATCCATATTATAATATCAATTCATTAAATTCTAGTTAACTAATTTATAGTTGATTTAATTTTTCTCACTATAAAACCCAATAGTTATATAAATCAACTTCTTTTAATTCTAATAAATATTAGTTTTAGTCATTTAATCATTAAATATTAATTTAATACTAATATTATTTTAATGTTATAATAAATATATAACTTAAATTTAAAATATCCTTTTGGTATAAGTACAGGGATGGATATAATATAAAAATCTGAAAATGATAATGAAAACAATTAAAATAACTTGGCTTATAAATTACAATATTATTTTTAATCTTTATTTAGTAATTATATAGTATAATTATCAATTTGGCTATTATAATTTAATATATTAATATCATTTCAATTTTAAACTAATAGTCATATATTAGTTAATATTTATAATATTATTACTATTTATTATAATAATTAATTTATATAGTATCATGTAATAATTTAATAAATTATTATAATTAAATATTATTAATAATATTTTATAATTTAATATATTATATTATAATATAAATTATAAATAAATTTCAAATTGATTAATATTATAAGCTTATATTAAGATAATAAATAATTTATATTCATAAAACCCAATTTAATTGTTTTAAATTAATAAAATAGTAATTAAAATTTTAATTAAATTTTATTAATTTCATAATTATAATTATAATAATTTATATATTAATATATTTATATTATTATAGTATAATAATAAAAATTGTATTATATTAATATTTATTATAATTTATATTATAACAATTTTAAATAATTAATAATTTATATTAATTATTAAAAATTAATAATAATAATTTGCAAAATATTTAATAATAATTGAATAAACATTATATTAATAAATAAATAAATAAATATTTGAATAACTAATATAATATGCTAACAAATTTACTATATTGATATAATGTTATATATATAATATTATAATAATAACAATTTATTATAATTATTAATTATTTTATTAATTTATAATAATAATATAATTATTAATAATATTTAATATCAAAATATATAAACATTATATATTTATTATAGTATAATATAATTAATATATTATATGAATTTAATTGTATAAATTATTATATAATTTACCTTAGTAAATTAATTATTAATATAACAATTTAATTATCTAAAAGTATTACAATTATAAGCTTATAATAAGCTTATTATAATTAAATTTTAATTATTAAATAAATTTATAGTTTATCGAATTAGTCTTTAATAAATTAAAGATAATAATTTAATACTGTAGAAATTAATTTAGTTAATTTCTAATTATAATTGAATATAATTATTTTATATTAATACTATTTAATAAATTACTGTATATCACATAATTAATATATTATATGACAATTATATATAAAAAAGTGATATTATAATTTTAAATGTACTATTAAATGATTACCAATAATTTATTATTAATTTATAATTTAATAATTATTTGATATTATAATTAATTTTAAAATAACTATATATTATATTTTATAATTTTTGTTTTTATAATAATCTTTAATTGTATGTGATTTTAACTTAAGTTAAATATAATTTTAATTATATACAGATTGTTTACACCCATTAATTTTAACTAATATATAATAATATATTTATTTGACTTTAATATCACGTGAATAAGTATTTAATTATATAAATATGAATTATTAAATATTAGTAATTAAATATATAGTTACAATCTTTAATTCATTAAATTTTTAAAATATAATATTTAATTTAAGTATTATTAGATTAGTATTGTTTTATTTTGAACAAGCTTATATGAATAGGAATAATTATTTTATGACATAACAAAAAGTTATAATGATTTGAAGTATAGAATTGTTCAAATAGTCATAACTATTTGAACTGGTTCAGTAAACAGATTCATTAAATTATTATTATTTTATTTCAAATAATCATGTATGATAAAAAACAATTGTTATATGACCAAACAAAAGGAGATAAAGATTTGAAATAATATCTTATTAATACAATGCATATTATATATATTTTTAATATATATAATATATATTATATTAATATTTTAATCTGAAAGCTAACATATATTCATATTATAATTGTTATAAATTCAATATGTTTAATTAATAATCTAATTATTAATTATAATATTATTAGTTATTTAAAAAAATTGTCTTTATTTAGTAATAATTTAAATTACTTATTAATAATTATTATATATTAATAAATTTTAATTAATTTTTTAATATTAATTATATATAATTTGATTATAAATTATTATTAAAGCTTATAATAAGATTTATTAATAATTCTTATGAATATTAATAATTTCAAATTGTTATTTAAGATATTTTTCATACAATTTATTATATGAAAAATATAGTTGTAATAGTTAATAGATATTTTTCATATTGTATATAGTAAAAATATATTTTAATTAGACTATTTTACAATAAAATAATTTATTAATTAGATAAATTATAATTTTTTAGCCTAATTTATTAATAATATTAATTATGTATTAGATCATTTTTATATTATTAGTTAAATTATTATATATTAATAATAACTATAAATGAATATAAATAGACTATTAATTATATTTATATTATAATATTTTTTTATAACAATGAGACAATTAATAGTATAATTAATTATAAATGATAATAATATACATATTATAAAATATTTAAAATGAATTTAATAATAATTATTATAATTTACTTTATGAGTGGTGACCAAATGATAGAAGACAAATTTTGTTTTAAAGCGGCTGGTGCTAAAAAGCCTGTGAGTGGTGACCAAATGATGAAGGATGAAATTTGTTTTAAAATGGCTAGTGCTAAGAAGCCTATGAGTGGTGACCAAATGATAAAGGATGAAACTTGTTTTGAACTTACTACTACTGAGAAGCTTGTGAATGATGATCAAGTGATGAAAATGATGAGGATCAGTTGATGAAACTTGTTGTAAAGTGCTGATAAGCTAAAATGGGAAAATGTGAAATGAAGGGGACTTGAGAACCATGTTACCACATTAGAATTTTATGACAATGACATCCGCATTACATGTATTGCATTTGCATTGTTGTCTAGATAATGTTTAAAATTTTGATTTGGCTATGCATTTGCATTATGCAGTAAACATTTGACTCATGGTTGAGAAAATGACATTTTTAGTATTTTGAGAATCTAAATTTTTGCATTCACACCATTAAGAAAAGCATTTGCATCATTGGTCATGACATTTATTATATACAAAATTTTGACTTTGAAAAGTCATATGGAAAAAAATCGTGAATCTTTGGATGAAGGCTTTTAAGATAAAATTGTGAACCCTCAAATAAGAATTTTTGAGTCTTAAATGAGAATCTTTAAGAAATCCTTAAATAAGAATCTTTGAGTCTTAAATGAGAATCTTTGAATCTTCAAATGAGAATCTTTGAGTTTCAAATGAGAATTTTTTATATGTGAAACCATGAAATTTATCAGATGTGAATCTTTAAATTTTGAATGAAAAAGCTTAAACTTTTTAGATGTGAACCCTAAATTTAACTCGAATGAGAAGCTTTGAATTTTTGGATATGAATCTCCAAAATTCAAATGAGAATCTTTAAATGTGGATGAGAGTCTTGCAATTTGCAAGTGCAAATCTTAAGATCTTGCATATTTGAATTCTTGTGAAAATAAAATTTTGAGAATTAAATTTTAGTGAATTCTTACAAAGTTGAAAGGTTGTTGTGAATCTGAACCTTTAGAATTTCGAACTCGAATTGTGAATCTTTGAGTTTTCATTACAAATTTTATCATACCTGATCTATGACTCCTTTGGACATGATTGTCAATGAGCCTTTTTATTTTTTAAAGTTGTTATGACTCTATTTAGAGGAGCCATTTATTTTTCTAAAAGTTGTTGAGCCCCTGTTTAAGGGAGCCCTGTTTACTTTTTCAAGAAAAACAAAAAATGAAAAAATGAAAAAAATGAAAAAATGAATGTGTTGGGATGATCATAGGTAGGGTGTCTATGTCTTTGCACAATTCCTGTTACATAGGAAATGTGCAAAAAGGGGTAACTGTAGACACCCTAATTGGTCAAAGCCCAAGCCTGTTGAGCCTGGTTCAATAGGGTCTAGGCCTAAGCCCATCGAGCCTGGCTCAATAGGGTCCAGTAGTCAAGCCCAGCTTTTTATTATTTTTATGGGCTTTATTTTTTATTTTATTTTTCTTTTCATTTTTAGATAATAGGATAATAGTTGAAATAGTAAAAGATAAAAAAATAAAAAATACAAATTCTGCCGTGCATGGGATGCTGGCAGAATTGCAATGGGTTTTAATTTTCTTAGGTTTAGGGATAATGCAAAAATCCAGTCAAGTGTGGGACTTATAACTCTCCTGATTCATCCTAAAAATACCAGACAGAACACACAAGGAAATGAAAAAATAGAGAGAGAAAAGCAAAAAGCAAAAAAATTTTTAGGAGTTTTTTTGGCTAAAAAATAAATTTTTTATGAAGATAAATATTGTATTTAATTAATTTAAACTTGAATTAATATTAATAAAAAAATTAATTAACTTATTTAATAGTAATAATAAATTAATAATATTATACTATAGTAATTAATATTTATTACTAATATATTTAGTTATAACATAAAATAGTTACATTAAAATATTATATTTAATTAACTAATATAATTAATATATATAACAAATAATAACAATCAAAAAATTAATGAGCAAGAGATTTAATAACAATATATAATTATAATATAATTGATTATATATTTTAACTATTGATTAATATAATTAATTCTTATTAGATTATTCAATAATATAAATAATTATATAAATAACTTAAATATTTATTTGTTACATGATTACTAACAAATATTTTATGACTAAATAAAATGTTAATAGTTTTAACTATTTAAATTGGTTCGGCAAACACATTTATTTTTTAAATATCTTACTATAATAAGTTATATCTATATTATGATTATTATTTTATTATATTAACTAATAATATGTTAACTAATAGTATCAATTACTTTATCATAATAAATAATTTAATAATTATTAGTAACTAATTATTATAATTAATTAGGTAGTATTAATATATTATAAATTATTATCAATAATAATTAGTAATAATTAAATAAAAATTAAAAATTTAATTATCAAATTTATAATTAAATAATTTAAATTAATTATTATTAATTAATAATATTTTTTAATATTCTTTCTAATTATTTTTAAATATTATATCAAAAATAATTTTAAAAATTATAATAATACTAATAGTAATATTCAAATAGAATTGAAATATATTAAAAATTAGTATCATTAATAATGATATTATTATTAGTATTAAATATTATTACTAATATTATAATAATGTTATATTTATAATATAATATAAATAATTTTAAAATAATATAAATATATTAGTTATATTATTTATTAAATAATATATAATTTGGTCATCAAATACTTGTTTTATATCTTACAAGTTTGTTTTAAATAATAATTATTTATTTAACTAAATTATTATAAGGATTTTAATTTTAATATTAATTTAATTATTAATTTATTTTTAATATTATAATTTTTATATTAGTAATATTTAATATGTAATTAATAATAAGTAAATTAATTAAGTTAAAGTTTTGATTATATAAACTTCAATACCTGGTGCCAAAACCCCCATCTTCAGCTGAAAAAATGCAGAATTCCCAGGCTTCATAGTCACGGCTGCCATATAACAATCCATGCTCTATGATATTATCAATTAAATTAAACTAATATTGTTAATAATCATGACTATTTGAAATCTCTTGCTTAAATTATTATAATTATTTTTCAAATCTTGTTTTTTGATATTATAAATAAAAATATCATAATTATATTATTATTAAAATATAATTATAATCCATAATAATTCAAATTATATTAACTATTTCAATTATTATATAATTAATAATAACTCTTATTATTTTAATAAATAAACTAAATTATTTATATATTTAATATAAATATAATTCTATTATATTAATAAAAATTAATATAATTAATTGTAAAATAATTATAAATATTTAATTTATTTTAAATATGTTATTTTAATTATATATATATATATACAAGCTTTCAAAATTATCTATTAGATAAATTATAATAATTTATTAGTTCCAAACCCACCTCATAATATTACAATATAATTATATTATGTAAGTTATAAATATATTTAAATAATAATAATAAAATTATTTATATAATAATTATTTATTAATTATTAAAAGTGATTCTGTTTAATTTTAATATAAATTTATTTATATAGTTCTAAATTAATATTATAACATTATTAATATGTGAAATATAAATTAATTATTATTTTGAATCGTTTTAATATATATAATAATTATAATAAACATTTATTGTTATTGTATTAATAATATTATCAAAAGTAATACATTATAATAATTTAAATTACAATAATTAATTATTTTTATTTTGGATAATTAATACAAATAAATCTAATTATTTATTCATACCTATTAATAATTCTAAATATTGAATTGATAGAGCTTTGTTAAGGGTAATCCTTATTATAATTAAATATAGTATCATAATAAATAATTGTTGTTGAAGCAGATGGTATAATAATATATCAATTATTATTAATAATTATTATATATATTACTAATAATTAATATATATTAGTTAAATATAACAATAATTCAACTATCATAACTAATATTTTTTGTTATAATTATTATTGTAAATCAAATAAGTATATTTAAATTCTATATTAATATGAAAATTGTCTTATTATTTAATTATTTTGTTATTATAACATTTAAATATTATTATTTAAATAAATAATATGAATATTATAATAATTTATAGTATTATTAAAAATTAGTTATAATAATTAGTCAAAATAATTCAATATTAATGATAATTTGATATTATTATTAATTGCTTGGATAAATTTAAATAAATAATTACTAATTTATTAAAGTTTAATAAGTAATTTATTAAATTTAATTGTTATCAGATAAATTTATTATTAAGTTAATTGTTTTTCAAATATTAATAACTTATTATAAATTATAATCGATTAAAAGATCATCATAGATTATTTATTAAATACTTGTTATTTAATACAATTTGGATAATTTATTCTATTAAATTATTAATTATATAAATATTAATCCATGGTAATTATTATAATTATTAAAGAACTATCTTATTTATAATTATATTTTTTATAATTATTAACTGTTTAACTGATTTGATAAATAGATTTATTTTAATTAATATATTAAATATTATATTTTAAATCATATTATAATTTATGATACTATTTGTTAATAACTTAATTAAAAAAATTAATTATTAATTTTTTATAATCAACTTATAAAAAAACTATTTTGTTATTATTTAAATTAATAATAATTTAAATAAATATTATATTAATAACTTATTAATATAACTTATTATTTATTAGTATACTATAACTAATTTATAGTATAATATCAAGTATAAATAATAATAATATAATAAATTATATAAATAAATATATATAATTATAATAAATATTATTATAATTATTTAATCTAATTAGTAATTTATTAATCTATTCAATAAACTATTTAATAAGCACTAATCGATAGTACTAATTTATAAAATAATATTTTATTAACTTACTAATAATATTTATTAATATTAATTATATTTTATTTGTTACTAATATATTTATATTATATAATAATTTAATTGTATAATACGACAATAAATCTAGTAATATAAACAAATTATATTATTAATTTAAATATTAATAATATTAATAATTAATATTATTGTTTGTCAATATTAACTATAATAGTTGTATGTATTAATAACTAATAATTATTATAAATATCTTATAAATTTTTGTAAATATTATTAATAGTTTATAATATTTGATTTATAGTATAATATAATATTATATAATTTATAGTTTAATATAAATTATAAGTAACAATTTATAGTATGACTAGAATAATATAATATATTATGATAATAATTAATTATTATTAATTATTATTTTATAAATAATTTATAATTTATATTATAAATCATTAAATATAATATAATATATTATGATTTATTAATAATATAATTAAAATATTTAATTAATAATTAGTTTTATGAATAAGTTATTAGTTAATATTACTAGTTATTATAAATATAATCTATTATGAATTATATTAGCTTATTAATTAATCTATATAATTAATAATTAACAGTATTATAATTTAATAATATATTTAATATTATTTATTTGATATTAATTTAAAACAATAATATTTAATACTATTTATGTTAAACATATAATATAAGATTTATTTAATAATTATTTATATTAATTACATATTAATAATGTTATATTAGTTTAATTAAATCCCTTCAGAAATTATTAATTATATTCATATAAACTAATGTTTAACATAATTCATAATTAATTATAATTAATTAATAATATTAATAAATAAATAATTTATATAAATTATTTGATAATTTACAAATTGTTTAATACAATTTAATACAATTAAATAAATAACAAAATAGTATATTAAATTATTATAATTAATTAATTAATTATAAATCTATAATTAAATTTAATATTAAATTTAATTTATAATACTTCATATTATTATATAATTCTTTTAATTATTAAAATGTTAATTAATACAATTTGAAATAAATTACAATTAATTATAAGCAATTTTAAATAATTGTTATATAAATATAAATATATTAATATAGTTAATGTATAATTTATTTTTTAATATATTATATTAATAATTATTCAAATATTTAATTACTTATCAATTATTATATTTAATTACTAGTCAGTTATTATATAATTATAATTATATAAATTGGTTTAATTAGTTATAAATTTTTAAATAATAATTATTTATTATTTAAAATTTAAATACCATAATAACTAAATATAGTTAATTTATAATAAATAATTATCAAATAGAAATAAATTTTATAATTTATTATTTGTAGTTGTAATTTATATATATTAATTAATTAATAAGTTAGATTAATATTAACAATTGTAATAATTTAATATTAAATATTTTATTATAAATATATAATCATTAAATAGATTATGTAATTAATTAATAAATAAATATGTATTTAAAGTTATATTAATTAGTATTATTAAAAATTTCTATAATAATAGTAATATTAGTTAATATAATTATTATTATTTAATAATATTTATTAGATAATATTTATTAATAATAATAATAATTAATTTATATATACTTGTAAATATACATATAAGTAATATATTATATTAATTATAGTTATAAATATAATAAGATATCCACTGATAATTATAACTAGATAGTTTATAATAAATCTTATGAATCTAAATTTACTTATATTTATTAAAAATTATTCAGCTATTTTATTACATTAAGATTATTAAATAATTGTTATGAACAATTATTAACTAATACTAATTTATAATAGTATTAATTTTAACTAGCACGACTGAAGAATAAGACAGTTTTTTAATAATTATAATAATTACCATGGATTAATATTTATATATTAATAAATTAATAGAATAAATTATCCAAATTATATTAAATAATAGTTATTTAATAAATCATCTATGATGATCTTTTAATCGATTATAATTTATAATAAGTTATTAATATTTGAATAAAATCAAATATATTAATCAAATATAATTATATAATATTTTAATAACAATAAACTTAATAATAAATTTATCTGATAACAATTAAATTTAATAAATTACTTATTAAGCTTTAATAAATTAGTAAATTATTTATTTAAATTTATCCAAACAATTAATAATAATATCAAATTATCATTAATATTGAATTATTTTGACTAATTATTATAACTAATTTTTAATAATATTATAAATGATTATAATATTCATATTATTTATTTAAATAATAATAATATTTAAATGTTATAATAACAAAATAATTAAATAATAAGACAATTTGCATACTAATATAGAATTTAGATATACTTATTTGATTTATAATAATAATTAATAACAAAAAATATTAGTTATGATAGTTAAATTATCGTTATATTTAACTAATATATATATTAATTATTAGTAATATATATAATAATTATTAATAATAATTGAGATATTATTATGCCACTGTTTCAACAACAATTATTTATTATGATACTATATTTAATTATAATATGGATTACCCTTAACAAAGCTCTATCAATTCAATATTGACAATTATTAATAGGTATGAATAAATAATTAGATTTATTTGCATTAATTATCCAAAATAAAAATAATTAATTATCTTAATTTAAATTATTATAATGTATTAGTTTTGATAATATTTTTAATATGATAATAATAAATATTTATTATAATTATTATATATATTAAAAAAATTTTAAAATAATAATTATTTTATATTTTACATACTAATAATGTTATAATAGTTTAATAGATATAATAATGATAAACTCTATTATTATCTTAATTATTATTAATTATAACATTATTATTATTATCTTAATAATAACATTTAAAGTTATTAATTATTTTAATAATTTATAATACTAATAATATTATAATTATCCTAATAATTACTAATAATGATTATCTTTAATTAATTAAAATAGTCATAACTATTTGAACTGGTTTAATAAATAGATTTAGTTATATAATTTATAATATAATTATAGTATTATTATATTTAATACTTAATATGTTATTTTAACATATATTATTAATTTATATTTAATATATAAATATAATTATAAATATAACAATTTATATTAGTTATTATCTAATAACTAATATAGTTATATTTTAAATGATATTAAAATGAAGATTTATTTTTTAAATTTCTTACTTATTAATTATTTTTATAATAATAATAATAATAATAATAATAATTTATTAGTTAATTAATCATTAATTAATTTATATAATAATATTACTAATTATAAATAATCATAATTATAATTATAGATTAATAAATATTATTAATGAAAATTTTTATAAATATAGTATTATTTATATTATGTATAATTATATATAATTATATTAAAATTTAATAAATATCTTAATTAAGAATTATTAATAAAGGCTTCAATTTAATATTTCATTAGATATTTAAATTACTAATTATTATAAAATTAGTTACTATTTAAATTATTAATAATATAATCTCTATATTAACTAATAATTATACTATAATTATTATTATTATTACATTATAATTCAAAATAGTAATTATTATAAGATATTAGAAATATTTATTTAAATTATATATTAATAGTTTTTATAACTATATTATAAATTAATATAGAGATCCGTACCTAATATAATTTCTAGTTATAATAGAATATAAATAGACTATTATAATTAATTACTATTATAATATTAATTTATATTAGCTATAAATTATTTTATAACAAAACAAAAAGTAATAATGATTTAAAATTTATAATTGTTCGAATAGTATAATTTTTTGAACTGGTTAGGTAAACATAATTATTTTTTAAATCTCTTACTTATTATTTTTTGAAATAGTAATAAATTCATTTTATTTTATTTCGAATAAGCTAATATGAATTGAGAAAATTGTTTTATGACAAGACAAAAGGTCATAACGATTTGAAATAGATAATTGTTCATATAATCTTAACTATTTCAATTTGTTCGGTAAATAAATTTATTTTTTAAATCCCTTAGTTATTAATTTTTGGAATATTATTAGATTAGTATTGTTTTATTTTGAATAAGCTTATATGAATAGAAATAATTGTTTTAGGACATAACAAAAGGTTATAATGATTTGAAATACAGAATTGAACTGGTTCGATAAATATATTCATTTTTTAAATCTCTTATTAATTTTTGAAAGATTAATAAATTATTATTATTTTATTTCGAATAATCATGTATGATAAAAAATAATTGTTATATGACCAAACAAAAGGTGATAAAGATTTGACATAATATCTTATTAATACAATGCATATTATATTAATATTTTAATCCAAAAGCTAACATATATTTATATTATAATTGTTATAAATTCAATATGTTTAATTAATAATCTGATTATTTATTTTAATATTATTAGTTATTTAAAAAACAATTATCTTTATTTAGTAATAATTTAAATTACTTATTAATAATTATTATATATTAATAATTTTTAATTAATTTTTTAATATTAATTATATATAATTTGATTATAAATTATTATTAAAGCTTATAATAAGATTTATTAATAATTTCAAATTGTTATTTAAGACATTTTTCATACAATTTATAATATGAAAAATAGAGTTGTAATAGTTAATAGATATTTTTCATATTGTATATAGTAAAAATATATTTTAATTAGACTATTTTACAATAAAATAATTTATTAATTAGATAAATTATAATTTTTTGGCCTAATTTATTAATAATATTAATTATGTATTAGATAATTTTTAGATTATTAGTTAAATTATTATATATTAATAATAACTATTAATGAATATAAATAGACTATTAATTATATTTATATTACAATTTTTATAACAGTGAGACAATTAATAGTATAATTAATTACAAATGATAATTATAATTTACCTTATAATTAATAATCGTTATACATTATATTGTATAATATTATAAATATCAATTATATTAATAGTCATAACTAATTTTATATATTCCATAATAATATAATAATATTAAGTTTAGTATAATTTATACTATAAATATAATATCAATATATTATTATAGAAATTTTAATAAATTCTTGTTTTTATTAATTTTTGTTAGTATTATTAATATTCATATTATAATATTTAAATAATAATTATTTAATTTATTAACTATTATAATAATATATTATAATGATCCTAATCCCGATTTTAATATTTTAAAGCATTACAATAATAACTTTGTTAACTAATTATTAATTTATAATTAAATTAGTAATTAAATATTACATTTAATTATTACTTAGTTTCTAGCAAAACTATTCATATTATTAATTATTAATAATTAAATGTTTATTAATAACATTTTTATTAATGTTAGATTAGTTTAAATAATAGGTATTTAATAATATAAATAATATTCACAAAGAATGCCTATATATTTATAATTTTAAATATAAAAGAGGTACTAATTCAATTTAACAAAGGATTAGATTAAATCTTTTAATCATAACAATTAAATAAATTGAGTATTAAAATTAATAAAAAGTTTAATATTATTTATATATAATATTAAATAATTATCCAAAATGATTAATTAAATTCATTAAATTTTAATTATTTTAAAATACTTTAAAGAATTAAATTAATATTTTACAGAATTATATATAATAAAATTAAATATACTCAAACTGTAAGGTTTGTACTGTTTACTAACTAGTTCAAATGGTTAAGTTAAATAGATTAACTGTATAGATTATATCAAATAGAATATTTTAATAAATTGATTTATTTTTTAAATCTTTTAATTTTCAAAATATTAAGAAAAGTAGTATTATTTTATTTTGGATAAACTTTTGTGAACTAAAACAATTGTTTTATGACAAAACAAAAATTCACAATGATTTTAAATAGATAATTGTTCAAATAGTTATAACTATTTGAACTTATTCAGTAAACAAATTTAGTTTTTCAAATATCCTACTTATTAATCTTTCAAAAGTTAATAAATTAGTTTTATTTTCTTTTGAATAAGCTTGTATGAACTGAAATAATTATTTTATGATTAAACAAAAGGTCATAACAATTTGAAATAGATAGTTATTCTAATAATCTTAACTATTTGAACTGATCGGCAAACACATTTATTTTTTAAATCTCTTACTTATTAATTTTTAAAATATTATTAAATTAGTATTATTTTTATCGTAATCAGCTTATAGGACAAAAAAACAATTGTTTTATGACAAAACAAATATCATAATGATTTGAGATTAATATTTATTCAAATAGTCATAACTATTAGAACTGCTTTGAAAAACAACTTTAGTTTTTAAATCTCTTGCTTAATAATTTTTGAAATATTAATAACATAGTATTATTTTATTTTAGATAAGTTTTTATTAACTGAAACAATAGTTTTATGACAAAACAGAATGTCAAAATAATTTTAAACAGATAATTGTTTAAATAGTCATATCTATTTGAAATTGTTCAGTAAATAGATTTATTTTTTTTAAATCTCTTGTTTTAATTTTTTGAATGTTAATAAATTAGTATTATTTTATTCCAAATATAGCTTTTATGAATTGAAATAATTGTTTTATGACTAAACAAAAGGATAGAATGATTTGAAATAGATAATTATTCTGATAGTCTTAACTATTTGAACTAGTTTGGCTAACATATTTATTTCTTAAATCTCTTAGTAATTTTTGAAATATTATTAAATTAGTATCATTTTAATCCGAATAAGCTTGTATGAAAGGAAACAATTGTTGTATGACAAAATAAAGATCATTATGATTTCATTGTAATTATAATAAATTTATTAATTTATTTATTATTAAATAAATAATATAATTATTTTACTTTAATCTTATAAAATACTATTATTTATTATAAGTTATAACTATTAACAATTAGTATTGTATTTATTAATATAATTTATTAATAGTTTATATAAATTTTATGATAATTTAATTAACATACAAATTAATTATTATAATGTTATATTTATTATTAATAATAACTAATTTATTAAATTTATACTATTATTATAAACTATATTATAATTAATTAAAAAATAAATGTATTTGCCGATCAATTCAAATAGTTCTGACCTGTTGTTTAATCATAAAATAGTTGAATTGTTTTAATATAATAAGTTTATATATTATAACAATATATATTAATAATTAATGATCTTACATATAATATAGTTTAATTAATATATTTAATTAAATAAATAACTTATTTTTTGTTTAAGTATACATAAATTAAAATAGATTTAATAATAAATTAAATCTTACTCATTAATTTTATTAAATATTATTTGGATAATTATTTAATTATAATTAATATTTTAAATTAAATGATTAAACTATTCAAGGAATTTAATTAATTTAAATTATAATTAAATTTATTAATTTAAATTTGAAATATTTAAGTTAAATGAAAATTTTTTATTCATTTAATGACTTAATATTGAAATAGTCTTAATTTAAAATTATATATTTAAATACTAGAATAATTTATTTAATATAAGAATATTTAAAAACTAATTTATATTAGTTCAATAATAAGAGACAAATAATATCAATTTTTATATATAATAACTATCATAATTAGTATTATTAAATTAATAATAATTATTTTTAAATAATAATCAATAAAATATTCAATAATTGAAAATATTAATATTTAAAATACTATAAATAGATAATTTTTTGTTTTGTCATCTATTTTATAATTAATTTTGAATAATTTGTTTAACAAGGCAACACTAATAATAGTTATTAGTTTTTCAAATATCCTGCTTATTAATTAAGTTTATTATAATTAATTAAAAGCTAATTAAGTAAGATAAATTTAATCTAATAATATTTATAAATTATAATTTAAATAATATACTTATAATATTAGTTTTATATTAATAATTATTAATATAATTAATATATTTGAATAATATTCAAATAGTTATTTGTGCAACTTATAATTAAAACAAATTGGCCTTAATATAAAAATATTAATTATTTTTTAAAATTATAATAAGTATAAAATTTTTACTCAATTATTAATCTTCTTAATTTTTTAAATCTCTTATTATATAATTTAAAATAATTTTAATAAGTATTATATCAGATTATCTAATAAATATTATATTATTCATATAACTTAATTAGTATAGTAATTATATATTAAATTGTATTAATAATTGTTATTAATTGATATAATTATAATTATAGTAATTAATTAAATACTTATTATTATGTAATAACTATATATCATATAAATTATATTTATTAACATAGATTTAATATTAATACTATATTAATTACAACTTTATAACTATATTATTATAATATTAATATTATATTAATAACAATTATTAAATAAATATGGTTTTGTAATATTAATTAATAATAGAACTATTAATTATTTTATCAAATAAAATTTATATTATTTATAGTAAGAACAAATATAGAACTTATATAGAATATAAGTTAATATAATTTAAATAAGATTAATATTAATAAGGATTATAATGAATTCATTGACGATTTAATTAATAATTTTATTAATTTAATAATTATATTTATATAATTAATATTATAATAAGAATAACTATTTTAGATATTAAATAGTCATAACTAATAAATAGTCAAATAATTATTCATTATTTAAACTATTATTAAAAATAATTAATAATTATTATATTTAATAATATTGTAATTAATATAATCATTATATTTTAGTTATAAGCTTTTGTCTTGTCATAAAACAATTGTTTCAATTCATAAAAACTTATTTGAAATAAAATAATACTACTTTATTAATATTTCAAAAATTAATAAGCAAGAGATTTAATTATTAATTATAGTTAAATAATTATAACTATAATTAATAGTTATTTATAGTATTACTTATATGATATTTCTATATATGCTTAATTATATTAATTAATTACTACAAATATTTATTAATTAAGAAGATAGTATATAATAAATATTATTAATTAATTAATTTATATAATTAATATATAATATATTTTAATAGTAATAGTTATTAAATATAAATAACTACTATTTATTAGTTAATTAATTAATATAATATTATCTAAATATTAATTTATAATTTTAATATTTATTTTAATTATTTATTATAAATAATTATACCAATATAATTATATTATATAAATTTAATAATTATTATAATCGTTATGACAATTGTTTATATATTTATAGTATTATATTTTTTAATTTTCTTGGTTATTAAGTTTCGAAATATTATTAAATTACTATTATTTTATTCTAAATAAAATAGTATGAACAGAACCAATTGTTTGATGATAAAATAAAATGTTATAACTATTTGAAATAAATAATTATTGAAATAGTCAAAACTATTTGAAATGGTTTGGTAAGCAAATTTTCTTTTTAAATCTCTTACAGATTTATTTTCTAAATATTAATAAAACAATATTATTTTATTTCAAACAAACTTATATTAACAAAAAAAATTGTTTTATGACAAACAAATCTTTAAATATTTTTTACTTTAAAATAGATTTAATATTATTTATAATTATTATCTTTAATTAAAATATAATAAATTTTAATTTATAATTAAAAAATAAAATTGTTTGCTAAACTAGCTCAAATAGTTTAGAATGTATGAACAATTATCTATTTCAAGTTGTTTTTGTTTTATCATAACACAATTTTTTCAATTCACGTTAGCATTTTTAGAATAAAATAAAATGAATTTATTAATATTTCAAAAATTAATATGTAAGAGATTTAAAAAATAATTTTGTTTACCTAACCAGTTCAAATAATTATGACTATTTGAACAATTATCTATTTCAAATCGTTATGTCCTTTGGTCATAAAACAAATGTTTTTATTCATATAAGTTTGTTTGGAATAAAATAATACTAATATATTGATATTTCAAAAATTAATAAGAGATTTAAAAAATAAAATATGTTCATCAAACTAGTTAAATAGTTATGACTACTTGAGCAATTATTTATTTCAAATCATTATGACTTTTTAACAATTATTAAAAAATTAATCATTATTAATAAATTATTTATATAAACAAAAATAATTAATATAACTATAACAATATATATGTCAATTATAATTATAAATTAAAAGATTATGTTTAATTATATCTATTATATTTATCAAATATAAATAAATAAATAATTAATAATTATTTTATTTTATAATTTGGTAAAATCAAATAGTCATAATTATTTGAACAGTTATATAATTTAACTATTTTATTAATTACTAATAAAAATAAGTTATTTATATTTATTAGATATAACTTATTCTAAAATTGGATTCAAAAATAATATATATTATAACAAAACCTCACCCGCACAAATTATAAAATTTATTATAATTAATTATAGTAAATAAAATTAGTTATTTAAAATATTAATTATTAATTTATAATTGTTATAAGCAAGAGTAATTCATATAATTTATATTTATATTTAATATTCATATAATTTTTTAATATTTGTTAATTATACAATGCAATTGTCTAATAATATACTTGTTATACAAATATAATAATTTTAATTTTAATTTCAATTAAAATTAATATTGTAATTAATAATTAGTGGATAATAATTTTATTTCAAATGTTAATAAATTAGCATTTATTAATATAATATGTGAAATATTATTAGATATAAATTATAATTAAAAATTTAAAACAAGCTAATTACATTGTAGTCATTATTTAAAAATTATAATGATCCAAACCAATTAAAATTATTAATGATTTTAATAATTTATTTAAAATTATTAACTTGATATTTTTAATAAATATTATTTGTTGAAAAAGTTATTAATAATCGTTCATAGAGTCTTAACATTATGTTATTAAACAAATCTATAAGTTATTAAAAATATTATTAAAAAAATTATTTTATGACAAAACAAAAGGTCATAACGATTTGAAATAGATAATTATTCATATAGTCTTAACTATTTGAATTGGTTTGGCAAACAAATTTATTTTTTAAATATCTTAGTTATTCATTTTTGGAATATTATTATATTAGTATTATCACTAAAAATACTAATCTATTTTCAATTAATTAGTAATTGAATGATTCCGTAACAAAATTATTTAAAAAATGACTATTTTTAATACTAATTTAAAATAACTTATATATAACTTTAGTGACATAATTTTTTTGATTATTTAATTAATTATATATCAATTATTAATTAATAAATTAATAATTAATTATGTTAATTAATTTAGTTATATTAATATTATTATCCAATAGCATAATAATAATTTTTATTATATCTATTAAACAATAAAAAGCTCCCATAAATATTAATTTTTAATTTTTGTTATATATTTTTATTATGATATATAGTTATTAATTATTAAATAAATTAATAATTAATAAATAGATAAATCATTTTAATAATTTAATATTAAAATTAAAATTATTTAATTTAATTATATTATACAAGTTTAATGATAAACAAATTAAATTAGATAAATTTATAAGTATAAATATAGTATAAACATATAATTGTTCAAATATATAATATTATAATATAAATAATTATATAAATTATAATTAAATTAAATTATAATTAGTTTAAAAATTGTCTTAATTATAATATATTGCAATATTTATAATTTAATTTAAATAATTTTAAAAATAATATTTAATATAAATATAATATATAATAATTTTAAAAAATAGTATTTTAATATAAATATAATATATAAATATAATATAATATTTATAAATATATATAATATCTAATTTATTTTAATATATATAATTTTAAATATAATATATAATAATTTTAAAAAATAATATTTTAATATAAATATAATATATAAATATAATATAATTTTTTTAAAATTTATACTTATTAATTTTTGGAACATTAATAAATTTATATTATTTTATTTGAAATAAGCTTGAATGAAAAGAACCAATTGTTTTATGATAAAACAAAAGGCTATAATGTTTTGAAATAGATAATTATTAAGATAGTCATAACTATTTGAACTTGTTCGATAAACAAATTTATTTTTTTAATTCTCTTACTTTTTAAATTTTGGAATATTAATAAATTAGTATTATTTTATTTCAAATAAGCTAACATGAATTGAAACAATTATTTTATTACAAAACAAAATGTTACAATGATTTGAAATAGATAATTATTTAAATAGTCATGACTATTTGAACTTGTTTGGTAAACTTATTTTTTTTAAATCTTTTATTTATTAATTGTTGAAATATTAATAAATTAATATTATTTTAATCTAAATAAGCTCGTATGGATGGAAACAATTGTTTTATGACTAAACAAAAAAGTCATAAGACTTTGAAATAAATAATTATTTAGATAGTCATAACGATTTAAATTTGTTCGATAAATAGATTTATTTTTTAAATATTTTACTTTAATTGTCTTATTAATAGCTATTTATAAATTATTTTTATAAGTATAACTAAAAATTAAATAATTAATATAATATCAAACAAGTTTAATATAATAGATTTAATTTATTTGATACATAAATATTATTACTTTTGTATCTTAACAATATTATCAATTATTGTATATTTATCAAATATATTATTAAATTATTCTAAATAATATTAATTATTATTAATTAACTTGTTCTAATAATAAATATAATAACTTAATCCTTTTGTAATATTATAATTATAATAGATTAGAATAATATATTATTAAATTAGTAATATTTGATAATTATATTATCAAATAATTAATTTATTTAAAATAGATAATTAATAGAATAAATAAACAATTGTTTATTACTTAAATTTTAAATTAATTTTACTAATTATATAGTACAATATATTAATTGGAATAATAACATATAATTGTTGTTATAATAGTAAAATTATTTAAAATAGTTAATAATATTTTGAAAATTATTTTTATTTAATTTACATATTATTATAATTAATTTAACTAATAAATTAGATATTATTATACTATATTTATAAATGAAGATTAAATATTATTATAATTATTGTAATATTGATATATTATTATTACCGATAATTAATTTTAATATTCATTAATTTTATAGTATATTAATGAAATATTATTAATAATAATTATATAATTACTAATATAATAATATTATATGTTTATAATTATAATTAATATCATAGATTAAAATAACTTAAAATTGATAATAAATAAAATTGTTTATAAGCATTTATTATATCTATTTCTAATTTTTTAACACTAAATAATATTGATATTATTTTATTATTTGTAAATAAATATCTGAATTGTATATAATTAATTTAAAATTAATAAATATTAATAAATATATTTATTCAATACAAATAAAAATATTTGTTAATTTATATTAATTATAAATTTAATATTAATAATTTTATGAATTATAATATATTAATATAAATATATTATAATATTTCTATAATGTTATATTAATACTAACAATTGTTTAATATTAAATTAAATTATTTGATATAATATTTAGCTATTTTATTTCAAATTAATCAATTTTTTTATTAAAATTTTTTAATTTTAATAATTAATGTATACATATTAATACTAATTTATTAACATTCAAAAAATTAATAAGAAAGAGATTTAAAAAAATAAATATGTTTACTGAACAAATTCAAATAGTTATTACAATTTGAACAATTGTCTATTTAAAATTGTTATAACCTTTTGATTTGTCATAAGAGAATTGTTTCAATTAATACAAGCTTAAATGGAATAAATTTAATATGAAATTAAGAATTATAATATAATTCTACAGGCATAATTAGTTAATATATTAATTTATAAAATTAATTATTCTACAGTATATTACTATTATATTTTGCTATAATAAGTATATAATCATATAATATTAATTATTATTTAAATTATTAATATAAATATTTATTACATATATATTTATTATAAATTATAAATAATTAATTTAATACGAATGTAATCTTATATGCTTGTTATAATATATTAAATTATAAATTAAATTTTTAATTACTTAAATCAATTATTTATTAACAATTATTATATTAAAAAATAAGTATAATTTAATAATTAGATTTAATCATTATTATCTATTAATTAATATCTATTAATTAAGTATTTTACTTAATATACTATAATAATTAAATAAGTACGTGATTTAAAAAGTAAATCTGTTTACGAAATCAGTTTAAATAGTTATGGCCATTTCAACAATTATCTATGTCAAATTGTTATCACCTTTTGTTTGGTCATATAACAATTGTTTTTTTATCATACAAGCTTATTCGAAATAAAATAATACTAATTTATTAATCTTTCAAAAATTAATAAGTAAGAGATTTAAAAAATAAATTTGTTTACCAAACTAGTTTATTTAATTGTTGATATATAAGTTTATTAATATAAATAATTATTAATTATGATAAATTATTAATATATTAATTGAATACATATAATATTATTAATTAATTTGTATACAATTATAAATATTATTGCAATATAATATTATTGTAATTAATCTATAAATATAATAACTATTATGTAATTATACATAGCACTTAAATGTTATAATAGTATAATTTATTATACTATTATAATATTTAACTTTCAAATAATATGCATGATTGTTAAAAGGATAATATTATATTATTTAATTAATATAGTATATATTAATATACATAACAATTAATAATTTAACTTATTATAAATTATATTAATATAATTATTATATATTTTATTATTGTTTATTTTAATTAGGATTTTTATGAATTCTATTATAAAATATAATATATTTTAATACTACTTAATTATATATAATCTAAATAATATTTATTTTAATATTTATATAGTATCAATATATTATTATTAATTAAATAAATAATATAATTATATATAAATAAATAATTATAATATATTTAGATAAATAACAATATATTATATTTAAGTAGAATAGTTTATCTTATAAAAATTAAGATAACTATTTTATCTTATTTAAAGTTATATAAATTATATAATAAATTAATTATATTACTAATTAATTTAACAAATATTATAATAAAATTAATCAATTATTAATTAACTATACAATTAATATATATTATTATAATATAATCATAAATAAAAAATTTCTATTTTATAATATTTATAAAATTATAATAATAAATTAGATTAAATAATTAGATTTATTTAAATATATTAAAATATATAATATACTAATTCAAATAGTTATGACTATTTAATGTTATAATTAAATATATATTATATTAAATAAGTAATATATTATTACTATTTTTATTAATAATATTTAATACTATAATTATATAAAATATTTGAATAAATTCATATAAAAATAAAATTTATAATTTATTATTTGTAATTGTAATTTATATATTAATTAATTAATAAGTTCGATTAATATTAACAATTGCAATAATTTAATATTAAATATTTTATTATAAATATATAATCATTAAATAGATTATATAAATTTTACTTATTAAGAATAAGCTCGTATAGACAGAAACAATTGTTTTATGACAAAACAAAATAGTCGTAAGAATTTGAAATAAATAATTATTCAGATAGTCATAACGATTTGAATTTGTTCGATAAATAAATTTATTTTTAAATTTTTACTTATTAATTGTCTTAATATTAATAACTTTGTGTTATTTTATTCAAAGTAAGCTTATATGAACAAATAAAATCATTATATGATAAACCAAAAGGTTATAGCAATTCCAAATCAATAATTGTTCAAAATGCTATAATTATTTAAACTTGTTCGATAAATAATACTAATTTATAATTAAATACTAATTTAATTAGATATAACTTAAAAAAGCATTTGAATATTATAATTATTATACTATTGTAGTATATTATTTTAACTGTTTATTCAAATATTTGATTACTAATATTTCATAAAATACATATAAATAGTTTATATAATTGTTATTATAGTCTATAATAAATAGATAATAATCTATAACTAACTCTTTAATTAAACTAATAATATAAAATCTAGTTATTATTATAATTTATATTTAATTAATAATTAAATTATTATAGATATTAATTATTAATAATATTTTATTTTTATTTTTTTATAATGTATAGATTGTGTTTATTAATTTAAATTTAAAAAAGTATTTGAATTTTAAAATTAATATAAAATGTTGTAACGATTTTGTGTCTACCCGACGAATTTAGAAACAAAATTAAAAAATGAAAAAATAATGGAGTCGCCACCAATCTTTTTTGACTAGGTGCGATTGGCCACCTATTAAAGTATATCCTTTTAATAAAATCTAAAAATTAATTAAGACATTTATATAATAATATTAACTTATTTATAATTTATAAGTAATCTAATTATAATCCTTTACTAATCAAATAATTTATAATATATTTTGCAATTAGTATAAAATTATACTTTTATTAATAAATAATTGTTCATATAGACAAAAATTAACTATTTTTAATTTATTTAAATTAATAATTATTTTGTTATTTAATTATATTACTATTAATAACTATAATTATTATATTAATCGAAATAAGTTATTTAATATTAATATTAAATTTATTATTAATAATTATTAATATTAATTTTAATTTTATTAACAAAAACAATTGTCTTAAATAATAATAATATTATTATAAAAAATAATAATATTATTATATATAATAAATAATAACTATATAGTTTGAAACTATCCATTTATAATTATTAATATGAATAATAAGAGGTTAAATTAAACATTGTTATAGTTACATTAATTTAATTAAAATTAATTAAATTAAATGTATTGAATACTAAATATTAATAATTAATATAATGAATATTAATTTAATTGTATTATAATTAAATTAAAGTTAAGCTAATCATGTTAATATTATTATAATTTAATATATGTTTATAATAATTAACTATATTTATTAAATCTTATAATATATTAAATTATATATTCATTAATTATAATATATTTATATTATTAATTTTTTTATTAAATACTAATTATTAATAAATAGTATATATTTAGTATATAATATAATTATTATTTAAAAGTAAAATATTTACTTTAATTTATAATAGTTATAACAATTAATGAATTTGTTATATATATAATAATTAAATAAATTATTAACTATAATTATCTATTTAGCATTATGAAAGCTTATAATATTTATAACAATATTATATATATATATAATTTATAACTATATTAATGATCATATTAGTAATAATTTATAATTTATTATTCATATATTAGTTGAGTATTAATTAATTTAAATAATTTTAATATTATTTAAAAATAATAATAATAATATTATTATTATTTAATTATTATAATTAATAATACTAATTTAATTAAAAATAATTTTAATTATTAATTGTTTTAAAAAATTAAATCTAATTATCTTTAATTATAATTAAAAATTAAGAATAATTAAATCATTATTAAACAATTTAATAAATAAGATTATTTAAATAGATTATAATTATATTTTTCCATTATTACATAAGTAAAATATATTACTACTAATCATTTATTATTTAATATACATAAATAAATATATATTAATTACACATTATCTTTAATTATATATTAATAATTTAACAAAAAATAATGTTTAATAAATAATTTATAATAATTAATATTATTATATTTGTAGTAATGGGTAATAATAAATTACCATTTAAAAAATAATTTAATATAGTATCCCTAATTTTTTTACCAAAATTATATTTAATATTATAATTTATTATTACCCATTACTACAAATAAAATAATATTAATTATTATAAATTATTTAATAAACAATTATACAATTAAATATATATAATAATATAAATATAACTATTAATCGATTATACATATTATTAAATATAATAATAAAATTATAGTAATTATAGCAATTATACAAACCAAACAAGGTAAAATATTTTCTCACCTCAGGAGTATTCAAAGATCCTATTTGTCTCATTGAAGGGGCTTCATCATCAGAAAAAAAGTTTAATTATTATTTTTTATTGAAAATATATCTAATTATTCCACCATTTGGGCCAAATTAAAAATATTTTCTCTTTTGAATTTCTAAATTTTCCATTATTTGGGCCTATTTAGAAATTCTTTTTCTTTTATTTTATTTCTTTGTTGGATTTCTAAATTTTTCACCATTTGGGCCTATTCAGAAATTTTTCTTTTTATTTATTTATTTACTTTATTTTATTTTTTCTCTTTTTTTGTTTGAAAATAAATATTAATTATTGTTATTGAAACTTTATCTAAATTATTCCACCTTTTGGGACATTTAGATAAAATTTCTCACCTAAGAATTTTAAAGAAATTTACCATTTGAAATTTCTATAAATTCCATCATTGGATAATTAATATTTATTTTCAAATTTTATTTATTATTTATTTTTTAAAAATTTAATCATGCAAAATAATAAGAAAAAATATATATAAATAAAAAATAAAAAAATACCAAACCAAATGGCTTGGTTGGAGTGGCTGGAATTCAACTCAGCTCGAGACAAAAACAATAGCTTGAGAGATCGATCAATGCATAGGTCAAAAGCGGGTTACACTCAGGTCAGGTTGATCCGAATAGAAACACATGGATCATAGGGGTCTCCTAACGCCAAAACGACATCATTTTGTAATAGTATTAAAGGCTAATTTCGATCTTTTTTCACAATATTACCCTTATTCCTCTCTCTAGTAAATCAAAGAACTCCAGTTGAATCTTCACCGAATTTTAAAAAAAGTCACCAAAATCTTGGTAGGTTCACCGGATGTTCATCAAAAAATTCAAGCTGGCTGAAATCTTCAACTAGATTTTGGGATGCTTGTTGCAAAATTCAACCGGCGCAAAAAAATTTTCAAAAAAATCCGTTTTTTTTTAAACCCAAAAAACTCCCAAAATTGTTTTTTTGCTTTTTGCTTTTCTCTTCTTTTTTTTGAATTATGTTCCTGTGTTCTCTATTTTTTTTTCTCTTTCTGCGCTTGATCTATGTCTGTGTATATGTATTTATAGGGTCCTGAGCCTAAAAACCCTAAACAAGAAAAGAGTTTTGATTTCTTCCAATCTTCAATTCTGAGTTTATCCCAACATTAATAACCTTAAAGAAACAATCCAAAACAAATCCAATCACCTAGAATTTTCCAAAATTTTCATTTTTTTTTCATTATTAAAAATAAACAACTTTGACAGATCGAGGTGTCTATAGTTGTCCCTCTTTGCGTATTTTTTGTGTAACAAGAATTGTGCAAAGACATAGACAACCCAATCAACTTGACACTTTTTTTTTTGAAAAAGTAAACAAAGCTCCTCTAAATAGGGGCTCAACAACTTTGAGAAAAAAAAAATGGCTCCTCTAAACAGAGGCACAACAACTTTGAAAAATAAAGGCTCATTGACAATCATGTCTAAAGGAGTCATAGATCAAGTTTGATGAAATTTGTAATGAAAACTTAAAGATTCATAATTCGAGTTCAAAATTCCAAACGTTCAAATTCACAAAAGCCTTTCAACTTTTCAAGAATTCACTGAAATTTAATTTTCAAAATTTCAGTTTCACAAGAATTCAAATCTGCAAGATCTCAAGATTTGCACTTGCAAATTGTAAGACTCTCATCCACATTTAAAGATTCTCATTTGAATTTTGGAGATTCACATCCAAAAGTTCAAGCTTCTCATTCGAGTTTAAAGATTCACATTCAAAAATTATCATTTGAAACTTAAAGATTCTCATTTGAAGACTCAAAGATTCTCATTTGAGAATTTCTTAAATATTCTTATTTAAGACTCAGAGATTCTTTTTTAAAACTCAAAGATTCTCATTTGAGGATTTCTTAAAGATTTTCATTTGAAGATTTATTAATTATATTTAAATTAATCGAACCTATTCTTTAGGCTAGACTTAACAAATACATGGAGTCACTGCCAATCTTTTTATCTAGGTGTGATTGACCATTTAAAGAATCTATCCTTTTAAGGGTCCCTAAAAGAATAGGTTCGGGTCTACAAACTAGAACAAGATTTAAGAGTTTGGTTACACGTAGGGAAGTTATAGCATCTTTACATGCCCATCCAAAGGATGATACCATTTTGTTTAAAATTTATCCTAAAGTCTTGATTCTAATGATTTTAATTTTTATGTTAAATATTGAAAATAATTTATAAGATTCTTCCATCAATCTGGTAAAATTCTTAAAAATATTTTCTCTCACCTCAAAAGTATTCAAGGATCCTATTTGTTTCCTTGAATAGGCACCATCATTGAAAAAAAGGTTTAATTAATTTTTAATATTATTTTTTGTTGAAAATATATCTAATTATTCCACCATTTGGCCCAAATTAGAAATATTTTCTCTTTTGAATTTCTAAATTTTCCACCATTTGGGCTTATTTAGAAATTCTTTTTATTTTTTTATTTTTTTTGGAAGGGGAATAATATGACAATTACTTTTCTTGAAATTTCATTGAAATTCTTCCACCATTTGGGACAAATTTAAAGAAATTTCTCACCTAGAGATTTCTTAGAAAATTTACCATTTGAAATTTCTAAGATTCTCATCCTTGGATAATTATCAAATATTTTCAACCAATTTTTTATTTTTTTGTTTGAATAAATATTAAATATTGTTGTTGAAACCTTATCTAAATTATTCCACAATTTGGGACAAATTTAGAAAAAATTTCTCACCTAGGAATTTTATAGAAATTTACTATTTGAAATTTCTATAAATTCCATCATTTGATAATTAATATTTATTCCCAAAATTTATTTTTTTAATTTTTTATTCTTTTAAAATAATATTAATTAATTTAAATATAATATTATAACTATTACTTCTTAGTTTATAAATTATATAATATTATTATAAAAGTTATTATTTTAATTTGTTTATATTAATTATTTTATTTAATATATTAAACTATAAATAATAAGATAATATCTTATATTAAATATTATAATAGTAATTATAATATATAATCATTAATTTACAATATAATTATTTTATAATTATATATTTATTATATATAATCAAAATTATTTGAAATTAATTATTTAATTTATAATGTTTAGTTATAATTAATAATATTATTAATTTAAATAATAATAATTTATAATACATGTAATAACCTAAAGTTATAATTATTATAATTATTTATAATATTTATATATAATTTAATATCTAACTCAATTGTATGAAAATTATATGTTTTATTTGTTATAATATTTAATTTGTAATAATTAATGACTATTATTATAAATATTAAAGTATATCCTTTTAATAATGATATGATTAATATATTAAAGCATATAATATAAATATAATTAAATATATAAATAATAGATAAAATACTATAATACAGTATCTTCTTATTAATATAGTATTTATTATAATTATAATTAACTGTATTTGAATATAAATATATTTTAAATATCTTAACAATTATATTAAGATAATAATATTATTTATAATATATTTATAATTAGTATATTATTAATTATAGTAAAAATTAATATTTAAATTATAAATGTTTAATTTGAAATAATATTAATAATTTATTTAATATAATAATTATAATATACTAGTTAAATTTTTATAATATAATTATATGAATATATTAATTAATTATTATAAATTTAGATTTTAATATATCAATTAATAATATATAAAATTTTAAGTATATTAATAAAGTTTTAAGTATATATACATAACCTAATATTTAAATAATAATATTATTATAATATTATATTATCTTATAACAAAAGATAATTCAATTATTCAATTAATTAATAAAATTATTTTATAATTATAATTATGTATATTAATAAATATTTAAATAATATACTTAATAATAGTTAATATTATATATATAATTAAATAAACATAATTATTTAAATTTATTCAATAAATAGATTCATTTTTTAAATCTCTTTTTTATTAATTTTTGGATGATTAATAAATTAGTACTATTTTATTTTGAATTAGCTTATATGAACTGAAACAATTCTTTTATGACAAAATAAAAGGTTATAACGATTTGAAATAAATAATTATTCAAAGAGTCGTGATTATTTGATCTAGTTTGGTAAGCAAATTTATTTTTAAAATTTTTTACTTATTAATTGTCAAAATATTAATAAATTAATATTATTTTAATTTGAATAAGCTTGTATGAACAAAAACTATTGTTTTATAATAGAACAAAATTTAATAAATTAATATAACCTATACCTTTTAATTGTTAATACTATTATTATATTATTATAATAATTAATACCATTTATTCAAATTTAATAAATTTATAATAATATTAATAAATATTTAATTTTTTATTAAATTATAATCTTTAATAAAAAATAAAATAGTTTTCATCAATTATAGTATATCTTAATAATAGGCTTATTATAAATTTCTAATAAATATATGTGTAATTTATATTAATTATTAATATTAAACATCACCTTAACCAGAACCTACTCTGATACTAATTATCATGTGCTTGGGACTTCTGCCAACAATCCTTGGAGCATTAGGTTAGAATATTAAATAATTTAATAGATTATAATAATATTATTTTGATTTATTATTTTGAAAATATAGTTTTTTATGCTTTTAACTATTAATCATTAAATTAGTTATGAAAAGTAAATTTTACATATATAATTATTTTATTATAATTAAGTTAATAATTGTTTATTATTAATAGTCAAATATTAACATTATTTATTAAAAATAAATTATTAATTAAAATATTAATTATTAATAATTCAAACATTAATAAGTAAGAGATTTAATAATTGAAATTATAAACTATCACAGGAGGGTAGATTTGATCAATTTTATAATAAATTTGTATTATTTTGTTCAAAAAAAGTTTCTATGAACAAAAAAATTATTTTTCGACAAAGAAAAAGGTTATAGCGATTTCAAATAGATAAATATTCGAATAGTCATAATTATTTAAACTTGATCTATAAAAATATTCATTTTTTAATATTTGTTAATTTATTTTAATTAATAACTATATTAATAATAGTAATCAACTAAATAGTCATAACTAATTTTGGATAACCAAATTACTAATATTATAAAAATATTATAATTATTATATTATAATAATATTAATTATTAGTAATATTATAAATATTAAAATAATAAATTAAATAATGACAATATTAATTAGTAGTTTAATAATAATATAATAATACTAATTACAATTCATTATTAAACTATTAATAAAAATAATCATAATAATAATAATAATTAATTAGTAAATAATTAAATGTTATTATTAAAATCAATAATAATTAAATAATTAACAAACAAATAAAATTAATATTATACTTTAATTATAAAACTTGTATAATGAACATTTAAATGACAAACAATATTAAATAATTATTATAATATATTCTCTAGACAATTTTTAATTTAATAATTATAGAAAAATGTTAATATTAATATAATATTTAACTATTTAAATCCATATTTATATAATAATTAGAACTCTATTTTATTATATAAGCAATTATTTGTATATTAGTAATAATCAATATTAACAAGCAATTTTATAATATATCAATTTATATATTAATAATTTAGATAATTATTCTATTTTTAAATTATTATTATTTGAAATAAAATAATATTACCTTTTTAAATTTGTTCGATAAATAAATTTATTTTTTAAAACTTTTGCTTATTAATTTTGGAAATATTAAGAAATTAGTATTATTTTATTCTAGAAAGTTTTTATAAATTGAAACAATTCTTTTATGTCAAAACAAAAGGTCATAATGATTTTAAATAAATAATTATTCAAATAGTCATAACTATTTGAACTTGTTCTATATTATTAATATAAAATTACTTTAATGTAATATATGTATAATTCACACAAATATTTTAAAAGTAATAACGTTAAATTAATATATTTAATTTGTAAATCAATAGTTTTACAAGCATATTTACTTAATTAATAATGTTATAATAATAGAATTTAATAATAGTATAATATTTTAATACTAATTTAATAATTATAGCAAATAAATTAATGATTAATATCAATTCAATATCAATAATACTAATTTATTAATATTTTGAAAAAATGAAATATTAATAATTTTAAATGAAAAATAAGTTATCAATTTATAGTATTAGTTATTATTTAATTATATTTTAATATTAAACTATTAATACAATTGGTTATAAATGTTTTGTTCATATAAGTTTGTTCAAAATAAAATAATATTAATTTATTAATATTTCAAAATTTAATAAGAGATTTAATAAATAAATCTATTTACCATACTAGTTCAATTAGTTATAACAATTTGAACATTTTATTTATTTCAAATCATACTAAATTAATAATTTGTTAATAAATTTGAATCATACCTTTTGTAATTTAAACTTATTAAAAGTTTTTTAATTGAGTTGTCATAAAACAACGGCTAAATAGTTAGGAAAATATTACCTTTTAAATCTCTTAGTTATTAATTTTTTATATTTGGAATCTTATAATTCAAATATTTATAACTATTTGAATATTATTCTAATTTAAGTTTAAATTTGTTTAATTTAAAAATTAAATATTTAATTTCAAATCTATTTTAAAGTAAAAATATTTAAAGATTTGTTTTGTCATAAAACAATTGTTTTTGTTAATATAAGTTTGTTTGAAATAAAATAATATTGTTTTATTAATATTTAGAAAATAAATCTATAAGAGATTTAAAAAGGAAATATGCTTACCAAACCATTTCAAATAGTTTTGACTATTTCAATAATTATTTATTTCAAATCGTTATAACCTTTTATTTTATCATCAAACAATTGGTTCTATTCATATTATTTTATTTTGAATAAAATAATACTAATTTAATAATATTTTGAAACTTAATAACAAAGAAAATTAAAAAATAAATCTAATTGTCGAATCAGTTCAAATAGTTAAAACTCTATGAATGATTATCTATTTCAAATCGTTATGACCTTTTCTTTTAACGTAAAACAATTGTTTTGTTTGTACAAGCTTATTTGGATTAAAATAATACTAATTTAATAATATTTAAAAAATTAATAAGTAAGAGATTTAAAAAATAAATTTGTTTACTGAATCAGTTCAAATGGTTAAAATTATTAGAATAATTATCTATTTCATATCATTTATATTTATTGTGAATAATTATATCTTATAATTAATATGAATAATAGTATTATTATAATACTAGGTAGTTATTAATTTTCAAAATATTATTTAAATTGTATTATTAATAATATAATATAATAAATCTATTAAGACTTAATATTAAATTATTTATTTATAATATAAATTGTCATAACTATTTAAACTTGTTTGGTAAATAGATTCATTTTTTAAATCTCTTACTCATTAATTTTTAGAATAGTAATAAGTTAGTATTATTTTATTTTGAATAAGCCTATATGAATTGATATAATTGTTTTATGGTGAAACAAAAGGTTATAACGATTTGAAATAGATAATTATTCAGATAGTTATTACTATTTGAACTTGTTCGGTAAACATTTTTATTTTTTAAATCTTTTACTTATTAATTGTTGAAATATTAATAAATTAATATTATTTTAATATGAATAAGCTAATATGAACATAAATAATTGTTTTATGACAAAACAAAAGGTCATAATGATTTGAAATAAATAATTCTTCCAATAGTCATAACTATTCAAAATTATTTAATAAACAGATTTGAAATAAGCTTGTATGAATAGAAAAAAATTATTTTATGACAATACAAAAGGTTATAGCAATTTAAACTAGATAATTGTTCAAATAGCTATAATTATTTGAACTTGTTTAGTAAACATATTAATTTTTGAAATATTAATAAATTAAAATTATGTTATTCTGAATAAGCTTGTATGAACAAAAATACTTATTTTGTGAGAAAACAAAAGGTCATAATGATTTGAAATAGATAATTGTTCAAATAGTCATAATTGTTTGCACTGGTCAAGCCAAAAGATACATTTTCTAAATCCATTACTTATTAATTTTCAAAATATTAATAAATTAGCATTACTTTATTTGGAATAAGATTATATGAACATAAACAATTGTTTTATGATAAAACAAATGGTCATAACAATTTGAAATAAATATTTGGTCAAATAGTTATAACTAATTGAACTGGTATGGCAAACAGATTTATTTTTTAAATCTCTTACGTATTAATTTTTGAAATATTAATAAATTAATATTATTTTATTCCAAACAAACTTATATGAACAAAAACATTTGTTTTATGACAAAATTGATATTATTAAAATAACTAATAATAATTATAAATATTATTAATTATATTTGATAAATGAATATAATAATTAAAATTTGAAATTATTTATAATTATATTATAAATTAACCTTAATGTTTATAATTAAGTTATATGTTTTTATATTATTATAAAACTACAATTATTTTAAATTTAATTTTAAAATATAATATCAAATATTATTATAATATTTATTAATATTTATAATAAATTATATCTTATTTATAAGAAATATTAAACTTTAAATATTTAATATAACATTGATATATCTATTTTATTGCTAATAAAATATAACAATTATAGTATATAATATAACAATTAATAATATTATTATAAAATAATGATAAATTATTATCTATTATAATTAATATAAATTATTAATAATTTGATATATAACTAAACTATTTTATATATAGTTTTTTTTAATTATAGATAATACCGATAATTATCTTAATATTAAATTATTTATTTAAACATTATATAATTTATAAATTATAATTTGTTATAGCTTAACCAAACAAATATTATTAAATCTATTTAAATTAAATAACTAATTAATATTTAAATATTATCAAATAATAGTAATTATGCTTTATAATTATCGATTAGTTTCCTTGTACTAATCTATATATAATAGAATTAATATATATAATTCAATTAGTTATGAATAATAACAATAATACTTATTTAAATACTTATTAATAAGTAATAATTAATCCAAACATTTTAATCATAATAGTTAATTAAATAATTAATAAGAATTTATTTAATATATTAAATAAATTCTTATTAATTATTTAATATAATAGAATATTAATTAATTAATATTATTAATTATCTAAAAATTAGTTTGATAAATTATACATGACTATTATTCAATTGTTTAATAAAATTAATATTATTATACAATTAAATTAATAATATAATTATATAATATTTATTATATTATAATAAATATTTAATTTAAATATTTAATATATAAAAATATTATATAATTATCCTAATAATATTAATCATTATGTTAATAATATTAAGTAATTATTAATATTAATTAAATTATAAATTAAGTACTTTTAATTTATTTTAATTAAATATTAATTATTATAAGCTAATTGAACATTTAAATATTAGTTATTTAATAATTATCAATTATATGAATAAATTATCCAAATATTATAATAATTACAATAATATTAGTTATAAAACATTCAAATAGTTTTTAATAATCTCTTTAATAATAATTAATTTAAAATTATTCTAATTTATTAAGCTAATACTTAATTTATTTATATTACCTATTAATAATAAATATTAATTATTTATTATAAATTTTAATTTATCATAAATATTAATAATTACTATTAATATTTAATTCAACTAATATAATATAAGTTTAAATTATTAAACTAAAAATAATTAATATTTTTATAATATTAATAAATTTATTAATAATTTCTATTATAATTATTAATAAAGTTTATCCAAAATAAAATAACTATTTTATTATAATATTATAATAATCTTAATTATTATTATTATTTATTTTTAATATTAAATATAAATTATTTATTTTATTTAATAATATAAATACTTATTATATATTAATCTATTTTATTATATAATAATAATTATATTTATTTATATATCAATATTAATTATTTTAATTAATACTATAAGTTAATAATTATTAAACATATATTATTAATAATTATTTAATTTATTGTAAAACCAAACCTATTATTTATAATATAATAAATTTATATTTATATATTATATTATTATTAAGAATAATTAATTATTATATCAATTATTTTAATAATTAAATTAAATTATTATATAATTGATTACTTATAAAATTAATATATCAATTATATATTATAAGATTATAATATTTATTTAAATAATAAATAATTATAAATAAGGTATATTAATTTATAAAATAATAACTATAATATAATTATAAGTTACTTAATTGATAATTATATTATATTTCTATTTTTAATTGTTAATATCATAATAATTAATATTAATTATTATAATTACAATTTAATTATAAATATAAACAAATTATTAATCAAAAAGTGAGAGCAAAGGGATTTTAAGGAGCTTTTTGCGAAGCTTCATTAAAGAACATTCAAATGATGAGCAAGACATGGTTGTAATGGCTTTAGCCATATATGGACTATAATTTTTCACTATTAATTTAATCATATAATTTACAATTAGTTAATAAGTAACAAATTATATATTTTAATTAATAGCTATTTGAATTGGTTCGGTAAACAAATTTATTTTTTAAATCTATCGGTTATTAAATTTCATAATATTACTAGATTAGTGTTATTTTATTTCGAATAAGCTTGTATGAAGATAAATAATTGTTTTATGAAAAAACAAAAGGTTATAATGATTGGAAATATATAATTGTTTAAATAGTCATAATTATTTTGAACGTGTTCAGAAAATAAATTTATTTTATATATTTTTACTTATTAATCTTTGGAATATTAGTAAATTTATATTATTTTATTTGAAATAAGCTTGTATGAACAAAAACAATTATTTTATGGCAAAACAAAAGGTTATAACAATTTGAAATAGATAATTGTTCAAATGTCCTACTTATTAATAAAAAATTTATGAAATATGAATAAATTTATTATTAATATTATTGTTTATATTAATTATAATTTATTAATTTTATTAATAATTCAATTAATATTACATATATAAAATTAGTTATGACTATTTATAACAATCTGTAATATTAAATATTAATAGATATAATAATAGTTAATAAATTAAATATAATAGTTACATTATATAATAAGTTAAATTACAATAATTAATAAGTAAATGTTTATCATTATAATATATTTAATTATATAATATTATTATATATTAAATATTTATTATAATATAATAATATTATATAATTATATTCTTAATTTAATTATATAATAATATTAATTTTATTAAACAATTAAATAATAGTTATGTATAATTTATCAAACTAATATTTAGATAATTACCGAACAAATTCAAATAGTTAATAATATTTATATTATTTATTATTAATAGCCAAATAATGTATATATTAATTAATATTTATAATGTATTTAATAATAAATAAATTTGTATATTTATAATAAACAAATTAATTAAATTAATTTATAAAATAATTAATATAAATTAATATTATAGATAATATTATAATAATTATAATTAATATTTAACCTATTAAAGTATTTTTATTATTAGTATAATAACTATTATTCTATATATTATATATTTATGTTATACTATAATAATAAATAATATAATAATAACAATATCTTATAATACTAAATAAATGTATAATTAAATTAATATTATAATTATATAATATAATATTTTTCATACTATATAATTGTTATTAATAATTATAAATATAATTAATATTATTATAGTAATAAATTAAATATTAACAAATATATAATTTAAATTGATTATTAATCGAATAATTATAATTATTATTTAAATGAATAATTATTTGAATAGATAATATTAAAATATATCATATTAAAATATATTAATTAGTTCATTTTATAATATAAACAATATTTGAATAAATTGTTTTTTATAATAACAAAATATTAGTTACAATAATTGTAATTATAATTATTATATTATCACTAATTAAATTATTAATTATTACAAATTCTCATAAAATTTTTATATCATAAAAATTCAACAAATATTAAATATATGATATTAGTAATAATAGTTAAATATAATCATAAAATAAGTTATTAAAATATACAAATTGTTTACATTTTATTAAATAATATAGATAATTAATTAATAAATTATTTATTATCAATTTATTTAATAATAGTTGATACTATTATAATCATTTTGCTTTTAAAATTAATTAATTTGATATTTGATTATTTATTTTTTTATTAATAAATTATCAAATTAACTTATAATTAATTATAATAATATTAAATTAATATTATAATTGTTCAAAGATTACAAGTTAATAATGGATAAAATTATATGATTAATGTATTAATTATAAAAAATTATAATTGATTATCATAAATATTATTAATATTAAATTTTAATTATTAATAAACAAGTTCAAATAGATTTGACTATTTGAACAATTGATCTGACTATTGAAAGTCGTTATGAATTGAATTTTATTAAATTATATATAATTTAAAATTGATATAATAATTAATAACTAATATTATAATTTATAATTTACCTTGTAAATAATTATATAATAATGAATAATAGTGTAAATATTATTATTGAATTTATATTTAATGGTGCATTGGAAATAATTTATTTAATAAATTATAATTATAAAATTAATTATATTATGCAATTAATATTATTAACTATTAATAATAGTTAAAAAAACCTAATTAGGAATTAATTATTATAAGTCATGTTATAATTCAACATGTTTAATTAGGTTAATAAAATTATAATTAATATTAAATTAATTAAATTATTTATATATTAAATCAATATTGATCATTTTTTAATAAATTATTGATTATAATTTATACATTTATGAAATTTTAATATTTATTATATTATTATTAAAAAATATATTTTTTAGTTTGAATTATAAAATAATTAATTATTTGAATAAATTATGATTATTAATAAATTAATAGTAATATTGCTTTTTAATATAATATTTAAATCGATTATAAATTATTATTAATAATAAGCTTTATATATTTATAAAAATATATAAATATTTTCAAAACCTAATTATTTGATATGGTATAATTAATATAATGAATTAATAAATATATTATAAATAATTATTTAAATTAATAGTTATATTCATTACTTTTTAATTAAAGTTTTGTATAATAATATACAAATAATTTATACCATTATATATAATATAATTAATTAACAATAATTTAAAATAATTTAAATAATAGCTTATTATTAAATTTAATAAATTATCATAATAATATCAATTAAATTATTAAACAAATAATTTTATAATTAGATATATAATATTTAATAAATAATTATAATTATTTTTATATTAATTTTATAATTAATTTATATAAATTAAATATAATAAATTATTTATTAATATTATTAATTAATCAATATATGAACAAAGATATATTAATATTAATAACTATTAATAACTATTATTACTTAATATTATAAATTAAGTTATATAATTTACTAATAATATATAAGTAAATTATATATTTAGAACTATATAAATGTTTTTGTTCATAAAAAATAAAAAATTCTTATTAATATATTCAAAAAATAATATTAAATAGAAATTGCATTAATTATAGTTCTAATTATTATATAATTATTTGTTTAGTCCTTATATAATTAAATTACTAATTTAGATTTATTATATCTTATAATAATATTATATAGTTAATTTTAATACTATTAACATTACTAATTTATTAATAGTTTATTATAACCCAAATTCAAAATTATATATTCTGAATAAAAGCCTATTCTGAATAAAAGCCTATTCAGAATAAAATAATACTAATCTAAATAATTATAACAAAAATTGATAATAATATTATTAAATTAGTACTAATTATTAATTATAAAAATAATAAATAATATAGTATAATTATAATATATTAATAATTAATTAATTATATAAGATAAATTTTAATTATATAAATATTAATTTATATTTATATTTAAATTATGTAATATAATTTAAAATTAATATAGTTATTAAATTTTCTAATATTATATATGATAAATTAATTAACTAAATATTGTAATGTTATTAAATTAGTATCATTATTATTTTAATTATAATTTTATTATAATTAAATTGTAATTAGTTTATCATCTAATGAATTACTCTAATGAACTAATTTGGTAAACAAATTCACTTTTTAAATTACTTAATTATTCATTTTTGAAATATTAAGAAAATAGTTATAATAGTATATAAATTATAATTAATATTATAATAATATTCAAATAATTATTTAAATTAGATTACATTAATAAATTGTTATTATATATTATTAACTAATAATTAATATTAGTTAATATTATAAGTATTTGAATAATAATTTTACAATAAAAGTTATGACCTTAACTATTAATATATACTTAAATAATTATTATAGTATTATAACTATTATAATAATAAAAAAATTTGAATAGTGATGATAAATATTACTTAATATTTTATAATAATATAAATTAAATATAATTATTATAATTAATTTTATAATTAATTAATATTATAAAATTAATGATAAATTAACAAGTGACCCATTATATTAATTAGTATTCAATTTTAATAATAGTAATTAATTAATTACTACATTCATTATAATAATTTATATTTTTAAATACAAATATAATAACCATTTATGAAATATTAGATCATTAATAATATTAATTAATTAATATTTTATTCATTGATATTCAAGTAAACTTTTCAAGTAATTAATTAATTATTTAATATCAAATATTAAGATTTTAATAATAATTATCAATAATTTTAATTTATCAAAATATTATATATAATTTTTAATAAATTATACCAATATTATCTATTTAATAAATCTATTTTATAGTTTTAATTATCAATTTTAAATAATTATTAAAATCAATAATTAAATGTTAAGTATTATAATAAATAATCGATAATTAAATGTTTTATGATAGAACAAAAGGTTATAATAATTTGAAACAAATAATTGTTCAAATAGTAATAACTATTTAAACTGATCATAATTATTTAAATTGGTTTGGTAAATAGATTTATTTTTTAAATCTCTTAGTTATTAATTTTTGAAATATTAATAAATTAGTATTATTTTATTTTGAATAAGCTTGTACGATAAAAAACAATTGTTTTATAATAAAACAAAAAGGTCATAACAATTTGAAATAAATAATTATTTGAATTGATTCGATAAACTGATTTATTTTTTAAATCTACAATTCTCAAATTTTGAAATAGTAATAAAGTAATATTATTTTATTTTGTATAAGTTTTATTGAACTGAAACAATTGTTTTATGATAAAACAAAAGGTCATAATGATTTTAAATAGATAATTGTTCAAATAGTTATAACTATTTGAACTTGTTCAATAAATTGATTTATTTTTTTAAATTTCTTGCTTATTAATTTTTTGAATGTTAATAAAATTATATTATATTATTTCAAATTGGCTTGAATGTACTACAAAAATTTTAATAATCACTAATTAATAATTGTATTAATAATTAACAATATTATTAATGGCTATTGAATAAATTATTAATATTATTAATATATTTAATAATCCAATTAAATTTAACATATATTAATTTTCTATTATAATTGTAATAAATATTAATAATTAATTATAATTAATAAGGATTATAATTAATACAAATAAATCTCTTACTTATTAATACACAATTATTTGAATTATCATACAAATTAACAAATATTAAAAAATGAATATTTTTATCTATCAAGTTTAAATAATTATGACTATTTGAACATTTAAATATTAGTTATTTAATTATCATGGATCAAATAAATAATTTGATGAAACAAAGGATTATAATTCAAATCATTTAATCTTTATATAATACAAATATATTATAAAATACTAAAATTATTTTAATTATAAATTACAATTTAATCTTAAATGGTTTGATAAATCTTATCAAATAGCATAATTAATTATAAGCATTCCAAAAAATAATTGTATAATTATTATATTTATTTGTATTTATTTAAATAATACTTATATTAGAAAATTTAATATTTTGTTAAAATTCAAAATTTTAATTTATTTTAATAACCAAGATCAATTAATATTGTTGATAATAATAATTATAACAATTATTTAATATTTGTTTATAAATTAATTATAAATAATTTAAATAATATATTTATATACCAAATATAATTTTCTTATTTAAATATGCTTTAAAATATTATAATAATTATTTTAATAAATTATATTATTATAAACTTATAATTATGTTAATATTTTAGTAATAATATATATAATATAACTAAAATCATTAGAATTATTAATATTATAAATTAAACATTTTCTCTAGTGATGAATACTTAGACTCATACTCTGTGAATTTCTTACTCAAGTCATAAATAACTTTCTCTTTCTTGCCAGATTCATCTTGCAATTTAATTAAATTTATATTATATTTATTTTCAAAATAATATCATTATATCAATGTATTATTATTCATATTATTCATTATAATAATTATTAATAATTAATTAACCATCAACATTTCTTCCCCTATTTTCTTAAGCAAACAATAGGATTAAATGATAGAGAAGAACTTATAAATATGCAGTATTTCAAAGTCATTTTTCATGATGGTATTTTTATTAAATAAAAAATTAAATATTTATGAAACAATTAATTATATATTGTAGTTTTTATGTGTAGAAAAATAATTGTTATAATATTAAAAAATATTACTTTAATTAAATATAATTAATTAATTAGCTTATAATAAATCCTAAATACAATTATTAATTAATATTATATTTATTATATATTATAATTATATATAATAAATATATAAATTTAATTCAAATAGATCAATTATTAGTATATTATTTTGAATAATATTTCCTTATAATAATATTATTCAAAATAAAATAAATTAATATGAACTGGTAATAATTATATTTATTAATTATAAAATAGATCAAATATAATTTAATTTGATATTTTAATTAATAATCTTATTATGATACTTAATTACAATTCTGAATAGTAATAATTATTTGAATCAATAGCTCAATGTATTGTTTGAACATTATAATTTAACTTTAAATAATATAGTCAATAATTATAATAAATTTAATTATAATATTAATATAATAATACATAAAATAATTAAATAAATAACCCATTTAAATATTATATAATTATTAATTATCAATTAGTAATAGTTTAATATATTATTAAAATTCAAAATTTGATAATTAATATTTGAATGAAATATTAGATTAATTAATATTTATTAAATTAATAATTATAAATATTACAACTAATTAATATACCATTCAAAAACAATTGTTAATAATAATGTCTATTTGTTTATTATCAATAAATAATTGAATTATTTATTAAAAATAAAATTAATTATTATATAACATTACTAATTGAAATAATCATTATTAAAAAAATAGTGTTAAATTAATTAAATTAATTAGTTAACAAATACCTAAAAGTAAAATAATATATGAAATTTATTATTAATAAAATATTTAATTATTTAATATTTAATTATATTATTATTAATATAGATTGTTTCAATATATTTTATTATAATATTAATTAATTTTATTATTTCTAAGCTAATAATTAAATAATTTATGATATTAAAAATTAATTATATTTAAGTATTAAAATATCAATAATTTATTATATTAATATTTCTAGAACTTAATGCTTATAAGTAATAATATATTAAATATTAATTAATATTTTTAATATTACATAGTCACCAAAGATCAAGTGTGTGGCTCTTATATACATTCTAAAGGGTTCCAATATCCCTAGACACATACAAGGTCAGTTAGGGAATTTCCAGAAAGAAGTTGATTTTAGACACTATGTGGTGCACCTAGTCTAGAAGGTTCCAAACTCTCTCACAGAGTGCTCGAGAAATTATTAATTTAAAATTAATATTATTATTTATAATATTTATAATGTAACATATTTAATATTATTTTATAATATAATTATAATAGATTTAAATTTATTATAATATAATGTTTATGTAACTATTATTAAATTTATATCATATAAATTTAATATATACTAAAATATATAATTTATTCATAAAATAAATATTATAATTATTTATTTATAATTTAATATTAAAATTATAAGTAATTATTAGTAATATTAATAATTGTATAATTGCAATTAATGAATAAATATATAGGTTTATTTTATATTATTTAAAGTTACAATATAATAAAATTTTAATTAATAATTTAGTATCTTAATTAATAATCTAATTATATTTCAATTAATAATTACTATATTAAATAAAAATTATAACTTATAATAGTTAAATATAATTTATTACTTATAAATTAGTAAAAATAATATATTGAAATTCTATTTATTTATATAATATTTATTAAATAACAAATTATTTATTTAATTTATATGCATTAAATATATTATTTAATATTAATTTAACTATAATATAATAATATTATAAGATTTAATAAATATATAAAATTAATAATTAATAAGATATTATATTTATTAATTAATAAATTAATTATATTATAATTATAATATTTGTTATAAAATAATTATAATTTATTATAATTATAATATTATTTTAATTGTTCAAATAGTCATAACTATTTATATAATTAATAATTACTTAATAATTATTTATAACAAATCAAATAGTAAAATAATATTATATTATTCAATTATTTATTTAATAATTGTAATAGAATTATTTTTTAAATCTCTTACTTATTAAATTTTGAAATATTAATAAATTAATACAATTTTATTTCGAATAAACTTGTATGAGTTGAAATAATTATTTTATGACAAAACAAAATGTCATAACGATTTGAAATAAATAATTATTCAAATAGTCTTAACTATTTGAACTGGTTTAAAAAACGTATTTATTTTTTAAATCTCATAGTTATGAATTTTCTAAATATTATTAAATTAGTATTATTTTATTCCAAATAAACTTGTACAAACATAAATAATTGCTTTTATGATAGAATAAAAGGCTATAACAATTTGAAATAGATAATTATTCAAATAGTCATAACTATTTGAACTAGTTCAATTAATAAATTTATTTTTTAAATCTCTTATTAATTCTAGAAATATTAATAAATTAATATTATTTTATTTCAAATAAGTTTGTATGTTGAAAAACAATTGTTTTATGGCAAAATGAAAGGTAATAACGATTTTATTTCAAATAAGCTTGTATGTTGAAAAAAAAATTGTTTTATAACAAATATTATAATTATAATATAATTAATTTATTAATTAATTAAATATAATATCTTATTAATTATTTATTTTTATATATTTATTAAATCTTATAATATTATTATATTATAACTAAATTGTAATTTTATTATTTGAACAATTCTATACTAATTAATATATTGAAACAATTAAATTAATTTAATCATTTTTAAGTAATTATAAATAATATAAATATAAATATAATTACTAAGATTAATTAAGTATATTGATAATTTATTTATTGGATAATAAATTTATACATTATAATAGTAATACACTTATAACTATTTGAATAACTATTTGGTTAATTATTATAGTATTATAAGTATCAATTTATTAAAATTAATAATATTTATTAATAGTTATTATAATAAGTTATAATAATTATGAAACAAAAAGTACTAACAATTTTATTTCAAATAAGCTAGTATGTTGAAAAACAATTGTTTTATGACAAAATGAAAGGTAATAGTGATTTGAAATAGATAATTGTTCAAATGCCATAATTATTTAAACTAAGTCAGTAAACTGATTTTTTTTAAATCTCTTAATTTTTAAAATATTAAGAAAAGTAGTATTATTTTATTTTGGATAAACTTTTGTGAACGAAAACAATTGTTTTATGACAAAAAAAAATTCACAACAATTTTAAATAGATAATTGTTCAAATAGTCATAACTATTCGAAATATAGTTAATTATATATATAATAGAATATATAAATTAGTATTATTTTATTTCAAATAAGCTTGTATAAACTGAAATAATTGTTTTATGACTAAACAAAAAGATAGAATGATTTGAAATCAATAATTATTTTGATAGTCTTAACTATTTGCACTAGTTCAGCTAGCATATTCATTTTTTAAATCTTTTATTAATTTTTGAAATATTATTAAATTAGTATCAATTATTAATAAAAATAACAATTTTTCTAATATTTAATAAATTATTAATCTAATATTAAGTATATTATTTTATATGTATTATATAAATATTAAGTAATAATTATTTTAATTATTATATATTTATAAATTATCTAAACTTATTAGATTTATAATAACTTAATTATAATTATAAATATAAATTATTATATTAATCTTTAATAATTTATAAATTACGTGTTAATTTTCAAATATTATGGTTAATTTAATAATATAAATAAACTTATAATATTTACTATTATATTATTATAAATTAATAATAGTTTATAATATTTCTATGTAAAATATAATTAATAAAATATAAAATTATAGTTAAACTATTATAGTTATTTTAAAACATATTAAATAACGTTTAGTTAATATTAAAATTTATATTAATATACAGATTATATTTAAATGGACGTTAGTCGTGTCCATTAGAATAACTATTTATTTCAAATTGTTATGATCTTTTGTTTTGTCATAAAACAATTATTTCTGTTCATACATAATTATTCAAAATAAAAATAATTTTGATTTATTAATATTTTGAAAATTAATAGGAAATTTAAAAACTAAATATATTTACTAAACCAGTTCAAATAGTTATGACTATTTGAACAATTATCTATCTCAAATCATAATGATCTTTATTTTGTCATACAACAGTTGTTTCTTCTCATACAAGCTTATTCGGATTAAAATGATACTAATTTAATAATATTTCAAAAATTAATAAGAGATTTAAAAAATAAATATGTTAGTCGAACTAGTTCAAATAGTTAAGACTATCAGAATAATTATCAATTTCAAATAATTCTATCCTTTTGTTTAGTCATAAAATAATTATTTCAGTTCATACAAGCTTATTTGGAATAAAATTAGTATTATTAAACTAATTTAACCATTTATGAAATATTAGATAATAATTCATTAATTCATTATAATTTATAAAAAAACCTATAGTGATACGAATTTTAATAATTAAAGTTATCAGATATTATAAATTAATTATTAGTATTAGAATAACTCAATTGTATAAGTTAACTAATTTACTAAATCTTATAAAATTAATAATAATATGTATTATTATATTAATATAATAAATTATTATAATTATAATATTATAATTTAGTAAATATTTAATTAAATATTATTATAATAATTATTAGTTAATAATTGATATAAAAATTAATTAATAAATTTTTTTTTCAAAATAAGCTTACATGAACAAAACCAATTGTTTTATGACAAAATATAAGGTCATGATGTTTTGTGATAGATAATTGTTCAGATAATCATAACTATTTGAACTTATTCGATAGACAAATTCTTTTTTTTTAATTCTCTTACTCATTAATTTTTAGAATATTAATAAATTAGTATTATTTTACTTCAAATGAGCTTGTATGAATTGAAATAATTCTTTTATTACAAAAGAAAATGTCATAATAATTTGAAATAGATAATTATTTAAATGGTCATCACTATTTGAACTTGTTTCGTAAACATATTTATTTTTTAAATCTTTTACTTATTAAAATATTAATAAATTAATATTATTTCAACCTGAATAAACTTGTATGAACATAAACAATTATTTTATGACAAAACAAAAAGTCATAGCAAGTTTAAATAAATAATTGCTTAAATAGTCATAACGATTTGAACTTGTTTAGTAAACAAATTTATTTTTAAATCTTTTACTTATTAATTGTCTTAATATTAATAAATTGTATTATTTTATTCAAAATAAGCTTGTATGAACAGAAAATTTTATTTTATGACAAAACAAAAGGTTATAGTGATTTCAAATAAATAATTGTTTAGTAAATAGATTCATTTTTAAAATATTTTTATCATTAATTTTTAGATTATTAATAAATTAGTATTAATTTATTTTGAATAAGCTTATATGAACTGAAACGATTCTTTTATGACAAAACAAAAGGTTATAACAATTTGAAATAGATAATTATTCAAATAGTCGTGATTATTTGATCTAGTTCAATAAATATATATATTTTTTTAAATTTTTTACTTCTTAATTGTCAATGTATTAGTCAATTAGTATTAGTTTAATCCAAATTAGGTATTTAATTTATATTAATTAAATATAAAATAATATTTATTATAATAACTGTAATATTTTATTAACAAAAACAATTATTTTAATAATTAATATATAAAGTAAACTTGAAATGTAATTTCAATATTGTTTACTTTATTTTATTTCAAATAAGCTTATGATAACTGAAACAATTATTTTATTACAAAATAGAAGGTTACAATTATTTGAATTAACTATCTGAACTTGTTTGTAAACATATTTATTTTTTAAATCTTTCACTTATTAATTGTCAAAATATTAATAAATTAATATTATTTTAATCTGAATAAGCTTGTATGAATAGAAACAATTGTTTTATTACAAAACAAAAAGTCATAACAATTTTGTTTACAAAACTATTTCAAATAATTATGACTATTTGAATAATTATCTATTTCAAATTGTTATTACCTTTTGTTTTGTCATAAAACAAATGTTTTTGTTCATATAAGTTTGTTTGGAATAAAATAATATTAATTTATTAATATTTCAAAAATTAATATGTAAGAGATTTATAAAATAAATCTATTTGCCATACTATTTGACCAAATATTTATTTTAAATTGTTATGACCATTTGTTTTATTATAAAACAATTGTTTCTATTAATATAATCTTATTCGAAATAAAGTTATGCTAATTTATTAATATTTTGAAAATTAATAAGTAATGGATTTAGAAAATGTATCTTTTGGCTTGACCAGTGCAAACAATTATCTAATTCAAATTATTATGACCTTTTGTTTTCTCACAAAATAATTATATTTGTTCGTACAAGCTTATTCAGAATAACATAATTCTAATTTATTAATATTTCAAAAATTAATAAGTGAGAGATTCAAAAATTGAATCTGTTTACCGAAAAAGTTCAAATAATTATGGCTATTTGAACAATTATCTAGTTCAAATTGCTATAACCTTTTGTATTGTCATAAAATAATTTTTTCTATTGATACAAGCTTATTTCAAATCTGTTTATCGAATAATTTTGAATAGTTATAACTATTGAAATAATTATTTATTTCAAATCATTATGACCTTTTGTTTTGTCATAAAATAATTATTTTTGTTCATATTAGCTTATTCGAATTAAAATAATATTAATTTATTAATATTTCAACAATTACTAAGTAAAAGACTTAAAAAATAAATATGTTTACCAAACAAGTTCAAATAGTAATAACTGTCTGAATAATTATCTATTTCAAATCTTATGACCTTTTGTTTCACCATAAAACAATTATATCAATTCATATGGCTTATTCGAAATAAAATAATACTAACTTATTACTATTCCAAAAATTAGTGAGTAAGAGATTTAAACAATGAATCTATTTACCAAACAAGTTCAAATAGTTTATTAATATAATTTATATTTAATTATATGAACTGAAACAATTCTTTTATGATAAAACAATAGGTCATAACGATTATATAAGAGATTATTTAAAATTAATATATAAAGTATATTTATTTTAATAATTAATAAGGATTTATTAAAATTTAAATTTAAATAATTATGAAATAATTATTTTATGACAAAACAAATGGTCATAACAATTTGAAATAGATAATTGTTCATATAGTCTTAACTATTTGAACTGATTTAACAATTGGATTTATTTTTTAAATCTCTTAATTATGAATTTTTATACTATTATTAAATTAGTATTTTTCAAATAAATTTATATGAATAGAAATAATTGTTTTATGATAGAACAAAAGGTTATAATAATTTAAAATAGACAATTGTTCAAATAATAATAACTATTTGAACTAATCATAATTATTTAAACGGTTTGGTAAATACATTTATTTTTTAAATCTCTTAGTTATTAATCTTTGAAATATTAATAAATTAGTATTCTTTTATTTTCAATAAGCTTGTATGATAAAAAAACATGTTTTATAATAAAACAAAGGTCATAATGATGTGAAAAAATAATTATTTGAACTGGTTTGATAAACTAGTTTATTTTTTAAATCTCCAACTTATAAGATAATTTGAAATACTATAATTTTATTATCAAGTCCTTAATTAAATAATGATGTAAAAATTATACTAAGAATTGTAAATAATAAATTATTTAAATACTTTACAAGTGATATAATTATAATAGATTATAATTAGTTATATTATTATTATTTAAATCATTATAATAAAAAACTAATACAAATAGTCAATTGATATAAAATAATTTAATAATAAATTTTTAATATAATAATAATTGATATTATATTAATATCATATAATAAAATAATTTTATTATAATAAATTCTAAATCATTATATTATTAATTATAATAATTAAATTAATTAATATATTATATTTACAATTTATAATCTAACATTATAATATATTAAATTATATCATGATTTATTGAATCCAACTATTTATAAAATAATAGATAATTATTTATTTTAATTATTAATATTATTAGTTACAATTTATATTAAACAATATTTCTATATAAATAAATAATATAATTGATAAGAACAATTGTCAATATTGTCCATTTGTTTTGTCATAAAACAATTGTTTTAGTTCATAAAAGTTTATCCAAAATAAAATAATATTGCTTTATTATTATCAATATTATAATATTGTAAATATATTAACTTAAAGTTATTAATTATTAGATTAATTATAAATTTATAAAATTAATTTAGTATTAATTAATTAAATACAAATATTTATTTAAAAGTTAATAATCTCTATTTAAAATATTTATATATTGTAAATAACTAATATTTAAATGTTCATTTAAACTTAAATGATTTATTATTTGACTAAAGACTATTATATAATAAGTTATAATTAAATTTGAGCTAGTTCGGCAAATAAATTTATTTTTTAATTATAAATTAAAATTTATTATATTTTAATTAAAGATAATAATTATAAATATTATTAAATTAGTATTATTATTGTATAGATATTATTAAAATAGATAAAATAATTAATATATCCTATATATTTACTAGTTATTATTATATATAATTATAATATAATTTTTATTTAAATTATTAATTTAAAATAATAAATTAGTGTTACATTAAATATAAATTATTCATTATAATAGTTTGTAATGCTTGCTGTTTTTTGATATGTGCTTAAGAATATTTTCCATTTTAGTGAACCTCCCATATGATAAACTTGTTTGGTTATGCCTTCTACTTAGTCTTGTAATTCTGTTTGGTTAGGGGTGATAAACAAGAATATAAATTATTATATAAATTATTTATATATTTAATAAATATAATTATTTATAATTATAACTAATTATATAATTTATTAATTTATATTATAAATACAAGTATAATATATAATATTTATAATTATTTAATAATAATTATTATTATTAATATAATGAATTGAAATTATATTATTTAATTATAATATATTATATTTATTAATATACAATTAATTATTACTAATATTGGATAAATTATATAATATTCATATGTTAAGATTTGAAATAAATAATTGCTCAAATAGTCATAACTATTTGAACAATTTTGATAAATAGATTTATTTTTTAAATCACTTTATAATTTAACAATTAATAGATTAATTAACTAATTTATTAATATTTAATAATTATAATTATTGTTATATTTGAAGCCTAGTTAGGATCATTTCAAATCTTAATTGTTAAATTAGTAAAATAAATTATTGTTGTAATTTATTAAATTATCTATTACTTTAAATTTATAAATAATTTTATAATTAATTAATATTATAAAATTAATGATAAATTAACAAGTGACCTGTTATATTAATTAGTATTCAATTTTAATAATAGTAGTAATATTTCAACAATTATTAATTAATCAAATAGTAAAATAATGTTATATTATTCAAATATATAAATATATATTATATATTATTTGTAAAATAATATTAAATATTTATTGTTTTATATTATAATGAATGAGTATATTTTTGTATAAAATAAACAAGTATAAATATTTAATCTATTATCAAATAACAGATAATTATTATTATTAAATTAATATAATAATAAATAATTAATAAATTCCTTTTGATTAAAGTTTATAATCAAAATTTTCAATAATTATAATTTAAATAAAATTTTATTTCAATTATTTGATTATTATAATTTATTACAATTTAATATGACTATTATTTTAAATTTTTTAAAATATTAATAAAATAATATTATAATTATTATTATAATAAATTAGTAATTATTATAATTTAAATTTAATAAAATTGCTTCAACTCATACATGCTTATTCGAAATTAATAATTATGGTATATTATTTTTATATTAGTAATATATTAAATAATAATATTAATTATATAATTTAAATATAATACTATAATTAATATTAATATAGTTAAAATAGTAATCTCAATTCACGATTACAAATAATTATTTAACTATTTGATAAAATACTCTAATTATATCATATTTATAAATTATACTATATAATTATATAATATATAATATATTTATTATTTATATAATATTAATAACTATTATATATTTAAGTTATTTATAATTATTATATTTATTTTAATTATTTATTATTATTTTAATGATTTGAATTAAATAATTATTCAAATAGTCATAACTATTTGAACTTATTCGGTAAATAGATTTGAAATAAGTTTGTTATAATATTAAAACAATATTATTTATTAATAGCTTAATATTCAGTTATATTAATTAATTATATTATAATTTAATATTTAGTTATATTATGTTAATTTAATATTAAAATAGTAAATTAGATTTACTATTTAATAAAATAGTCATAACTATTTTAATGTGTTATAAATAATATATTATAAATTATTATAATAATAATTATTACAATTATCTTAGTTCATTTTATACATAATTTATATAAATAATTAAACATTTCATTATTGAAATAGTCATAATTAATTATTATGATCATTAATATATTATTATTTTTTAAATTATTAATAATACTAGTTTTGATATTTTAAAAATTATTAAGTAGGAGATTATCTGTTTATTGAACTAGTTCAAATAATTATGACTATTTAAATCATTATATATTTCAAGTCATTATAACCTTTTATTTTGTCATAAAATAATTATTTATGTTCATACAAGCTTATTCAAAAGAAAATAATATTAATCTAATAATATTATGAAAATTAATAATTAAGAGATTTGAAAAATAAATTTATTTGTTGAACCAGTTCAAATAGTTAAGGCTATATGAATAATTAATTTCTAACTAATATATTATTAATTATAATATTATAATATTAAATTTAATTATAAATTAAAATTCTATATTTATTAATTATAATCAAAATAAAATAATAATTTATATTTTATTATACAATTATAATTTAATATTTAATAATTATTATTTTATAGTTAATAATTATTTGATATAATCAAACTTAATATAAGAATAAGTTACAGGTTATAATTAGAATATCAAAATTTATTATAGCTTAATAATTTATAATTGTATTATTAATATTTCTATATATAAATAGATCTAATTTATTATTAATAATGATATTATTATTTAAATTAATAGTTTAATATATTTGAACAATTTCTTTAATTATTATATACTACTAATAAATTAATATAATTATTAGTTGATTTATTAATTTATATTTTATGAATTGGTTATAAAATAATCAAATATTATGAACAATTATTTATTAAATATTTTATCAATTTAGTTATTGATAAATTAGTTAATAGTTATATAACTATTTATATTATATACATTTATTAATAATTATTTATTTATAGATTATCAATAATATAATTATAATATATTTACAATATAAATATAATATAAGGTAATTTATATAATAACTTGAAGTAGATATTGTTATATATTAATTAATCATTATTATTATTCAAATAATAATAATAGGTTATAATATATATTATAAAATATATAATATATTAATAAATAATCTTAATAATTCATATTATATCATAAACTTATTTAATAGATATAATTATATAGTAATAACAACTTGTTAAAATAATTAACATTATTAATTAATTAATAATTAACATTATTAATTAATTAATAATTAATATTATTAATTGATAATTATGATAATATAAATATTATAATGTTTCCATAATAATTTAATAATATAAATTAATTAATATACTAATATCTAATAATTTAATATTATAAATTATAATAAACAATATCAATTATTTATCATTAATTTATGATATATATTAACTATCATATATATAAATTATTATATAAAATTATAAGATATTTTAAATTATAATTATTGTTTATAATATTAAGAATAATTATAATTATTAATTATAAATTAATAGTAACATTTATAATATTATTAATAATTAAACTAATTATTTAATTGTATAATAGTTTATAACATACTAAATATTTTATTTATAAGTTTATTTATTAAAAATAACACTATTAATAAATAATTAATTATATAATATTTATTATATAATATTTTAATAATAAATTATATATTTAAAATCATTATGACCTTTTGTTTTATCATAAAACAATTTGTTTTGTTCATACAAGCTTATTCAAATACTCTTACAATAATTATCTATTTCAAATGGTTATGACCAATTGTATAAGTTCATATAGGCTTATTTGAAATAAAATGATACCAATTTATTAATATTTCAAAAATTAATGAGTAAGAGATTTAAAAAATGAATCTATTTATCGAAAAAGTTCAAATAGTTATGACTATTTAAACAATATAATTTTAATAGATAAGTTTATATAATTATAATTATAATAGATACAATAATTACAAATATATTTCCATTAATATAATATGATAATTAATTATTTAATAATAATATAAGTTATTTAAATTATAAATGTGCTAAAAATATATTAATATATTTATAATTATATAATAACATTATAATAATATTATATATTATTAACTATTATTATTTTTGTATAATAATAATAATTATGTATATAAACTATTATTAAATTGTTATTAATAAATTATATAATTAGTTTAATCTTTGACTTGTAAATTATATAAACATATAAGAGATTATATGAATATTTAATGATATTTTATTATAACATTTTATCATAATAAGTAATTAAATTATTAATTAATAATGATTATTAATTATTATTATAAATATATTATTCAATATATTAATAAATTATATACTTAATTATAATTTAGTAATTTAATATCATAATATATTAGATACAATATATTTATTATGAATAATTTTATATATTGAATAGAATTATAATAAATAATTCAATTATGAAATATTAATAAATTCATAATTTTATAATTATAATAATATTAAATATAACTTAATTACTATTAATAATTAAATTAAAATTAAAATATAATTATATCAAACAATTTTAATTATAACTTATAATTAATTATAATATTAATAGTTAATAGTTATTATTAATATTTTATTAACTATTATTGTCAAAAAATTATCATTATGTTATTTAATTATTAATATATATGTCCAATTAAATTATATAATAAATAATTATTATATAATATATAATATACAATTATAATTACATAGTATAATAATTAATATGATTAATAAAATATTATTAATAATATTTAATTATAATAATTTATTAAATTATTACATGATACTATATAATTTAATTATTATAATAAATAGTAATAATATTATAAATATTAACTAATATATGACTATTAGTTTAAAATTGAAATTATATTAATATATTAAATTACAATAGCCAAATTAATAATTATACTATATAATTACTAAATAAAGATTAAAAATAATATTGTAATTTATAAGCCAAGTTATTTTAATTATTTTCATTATCATTTTTAGATTTTTATATTATATCCATTCTTGTACCTATACCAAAAGGATATTTTAAATTTATCTTACCTTTGCAGGTATTTAATCGATGTAAGTAATTTTCATACCCATAATTTTTAAAGAAATAATAAATAAAATTTATTTTTTAATTTTTAAAATTTTTATCTTGTATAGTTAGATAATTTTTTATAAATATATATTTTCAATAGCAATATATTAATTCTAATTAATTTAAAATAATAACTTATATTATTTAATAAAAAATCTATATACTAAATATATATAAATATATACGTAGGGTATGAGTACGGATATGAGGTGGGTACATTATTACTCGTTTCCATTTTCGTATCTATTAAAAATTTAAAATCATATCCATTCTTATCCTCATATCATTAAACTTATCATTATAAGTTTAAATAACAATTTATTATTTATAAATAATATTGTAAATAACATAAAATAAACCAACTATAAATTAATAATAAGTTTTTACTTATATAGTTGATTAATTAAATATAATAATAATATTAAAATTATTATATAGATATTATAGTATAAATATTAATTTATTAGTAATTTATTAATAAGTAAAATTAATATTATTAATAACAAAAATATTTGTAATAATAATATAAAAATTAATAATAATCATTAATAGTTAACATTGGAAAATATTGAAATTATTTTATATTAATATCATAATAAACTCTTTACATTTTATAACTGGATATAGTATTATTTTTTTTATTATGAATAATAATAATTATTACATAATTATTTTAAATAATTCAGTAAACATATTTATTTTTTAAATTTCTTACTTATTAATTTAGTAATATTAATATTTAGTATATTTTTTTTTGTCTAAGCTTGTATTAACTAAAATAATTGTTTTATGATAAATCAAAAGGTTATAAAGATTTTAAATAGACAATTGTTAAAATAGTAATAACTATTTGAACGTTATTTTTTTTAGATCTCTTTCTTATTAATTTTTCAAATATTATCAATTAGTATTAACTTATTTTGAGTAAGCTTGTATGAACTGAAACAATTATTTCATGACTAAACAAAAGGTCAAATATTATAATAATTGACTATTTCAATTAATAAATATTTATTAACAAATAATTATCTATTTTAAATCTTATTATAATTTATGATACTATTTGTTAATAACTTAATTAAAAAATTAATTATTAATTTTTTATAATCAATTTATAAAAAAAACTATTTGGTTATTATTTAAATTAATAATAATTTAAATAAAATATTAATATAATAACTATAATATCTACTTATTATTATTAGTATACTAATAACAATTTATTAATATATTAGTATACTATAATAATTTAATAAATTATATAAATAAATATATATAATTATAATAGAATATTATTCATAATTAATTAATCTAATATGAAATTTATTAACCTATGCAATAAACTATTTAATAAGTACTAATCGATAGTACTACTTTATAAAATAATATTTTATTTAATTTATTAATATTAATTATATTTATTTGTTACTAATATATTTATATTAATCTATTAATTTAATTGTATAATCCGACAATAAATCTAGTAATATAAATAAATTAATATTATTAATTTAAATTATTAATATATTAATTAATAATATTATTATTTGATAATATTAACTATAATAGTTGTATTTATTAATAACTAATAATTATTATAAATATCTTATAAATTTTTAGTAAATATTATTAATAATTTATAATATTTGATTTATAGTATGACTAGAATAATATAATATATTATGATAATAATTAATTATTATTAATTAATATTTATAATTAATTTATAATTTATATTATAAATTATTAAATATAATATAATATATTATGATTTATTAGAATACTATAGTTATAATAATTATTTTATAAAGTATAAATAACTATTAATTATTTTTATAATTAAAAATAAGTAAGAACTTATTATAGTATTATACTAATTTATATATTTATTATAATATATTAAGGTATTAATAGTTAAGGTTATAATATTAAATTTATAAGTTTATACTTATAATATTAACTAATATTAATAGTTATAATATAAAAAATGACTATAATAATAATTAATATTTGAATAATTTATAAATTATATTATAACTATATAATATTATAATAGTTGATTATAATAGCTTATTTCAAATAAAATAATTCAAATTTATTAATATTAAGACAATTAATAAGTACAAGATTTAAAAAATAAATATGTTTACCGAATAAGTTCAACTTGTTATGACTTTTTGTTTTATCATAAAACAGTTGTATAGATTTTTTTTATTATAGACTATTTGAATTAAAATAGATAATTGTTAAATTTGAACAATTAAAAAATTTAAATATAATAGATAATTATGATTATTATTTAAATATTTGATTTAATTAAATCATTTTTGTGATAATTATACAAATGAAATATATAATGAAATATCTAAATAAGTATAATGAAATATCTAATAACTTAAAGTAGATATTGTTATTTAACATAATAACATAACTTAATTACAATATAATTATTTAATGTTAATAATTATATTAATATTAATAAATTATATATTAATTATAATTTATAATAATTATATACTATATTATAATAATATAATTTTCCTCAACCTGATTCAATTTAAGAGATTCTTTTTTCTTTTATTTTTAGCATATATTTAGAAGAGCTATAGGTTTTGTAAAAGTCTTAATTAAATTATGTTCATGCAAAAAGTTGAGAAAGAGAGGTGGATAGCTTATGGGAAGCTAAAACTTATTCAGTAAAACCACCCGCAATGTCAATGATGCTTTTACGAGTAACGCCCGAAAGAATTGTCCCACTTATAGGAGTTGAAGTAACATTCCTTTCCAATGATTGGAAATTGAGGTTAATGATTTTATGAGAATGGAAACTTAAATTAATATTTAATTTATAACAAACAATAATTTATGATATTCATGCAATATTTATTATACTTATAACAATAATTTATATAATAAACTAATTAATACTTTATTAATAATTAGATTTGTTTGTATTAATTATTATGCTATTGCAATATTTATTACTTAAAATAAATTTTAATATTTATTTTTAATTTAAACAAATTAATATATTAAAACAAAGTATATTAGTTTTAATATTTAAAATTAATATTTAAAATTTAAATATTTATATTATATTTGAATTAATTACATACTATAATTAAATTAGATTATTATTTAATTATAATAATTATTTTAATTTTAAATTAATAAGTAAAAATTTTAATTAATTTTAATTATATAAATAAATTAGATTTAATATTTAAAATTAATATATATTATAGTATTAAATATAACTAGTAAAAATATATTTAATAATAATTATTAAAATATTTCTTAAATATTTTGAAAATTAATAAATATAATTATTCATTTATTAGTTATATTAAATTAAAACCAATAATTCGTATTAATATCTTTATTTTATTATCATACAAGCTTAATCATAATATAATTTATCTAATAACTATGGTTTAATTAATAAAATATATAATTATTATCCAATAATTGGCTTTAATAAATAAGCATATTGAACAAATAATTTTCTTAATAAAATTATAATCTATTAAATAATAATGATTAGTTTTAATAATTTAATTAATTTAAATATTAATTAGAACAATTAATTATTACAATATATAATAACTATATTATATAAGAATAATAATTTTAATAATTTTAATAAAAATGTTATAATTATTAAAATTATCGATAATAATTTATTTTAATAAATTAATATAATATTTATTAATTATTATAATATTTTAATAATAATATTGAATTATTAATATTAATAATAATGGCTGAATAGAAAGTGTTCTTCCGACATTAACAAGAAAAACACACAGTTATATTATAATTAAAAGATTAATTAATTCTATGTTTATTTAATATTAATATTGATTAATTATTAATATTAAAATAAATATTGACAATATAGCTCCTTATTTTAATTAAATATAAATAATTGTTAATAATTTAAAATAAATTAGATTAATATTTAAGGATTAATCATGAAATTTAATTTATTAACAATTATTTAAATTAATTAAAATATAAATATTTAATTAAATTATTATTATAAATACTTATAATTTATTATTAATTATCTAAAAGTTGATTTTAATTTAAATATTTTAATTATTGATTTTTATTAATTAATAGATATCTAAAAAGATTTATTTTTTAGATCTATTATTAATTTATTCCGAACAAACTTATATGGACAAAAACATTTGTTTTATGACAAAACAAAATGTTATAATTATTTAAACTGATTAGGTAAGTAGAATTATTTGTTAAATCTCTTATTAATTTTTGAAATATTAATAAATTCATTTTATTTTATTTTGAATAAGCTAGTATGAATTGAAAAAATTATTTTATGACAAAGCAAAAAGTCATAACGATTAAAAATAGATAGTTGTTCATATAGTCTTAACTATTTAAATTGGTTCAGCAAACAAATTTATTTTTTAAATCTCTTAGTTATTAATTTTTAGAGTATTATTAGATTAGTATTATTTTATTTCGAATAAGCTTGTATAAACATGAATAATTGTTTTATGATAGAATAAAAAAGGTTTATTTTTTAAATAACTAATTTAAACTATACATTTATTCAAACAGTCATAACTATTTAAACTGGTTCGATAAATAAATTTATTTTTAAAATTTCTTACTTATTAACTTTTGAAAGATTAATAAATTAATATTATTGTATTCTAAAGCTTGCATGATAAAAAACAATTGTTATATGACCAAACAAAAGGTAATATTGATTTCAAATAGATAATTGTTGAAATAGCCATAATTATTTGAACAAATTTGGCAAACATAATTATTTTTTAAATCACTTACTTATTAATTTTTGGAATATTAATAAATTACTATTATTTTATTTCAAATAAGCTTGTATGAACTGAAACAAAACAAAAGGTCATAATGATTTTCAATAGATAATTGTTCAAATAGTCATAACTATTTGAATTTGTTCAGTAAACAAATTAATTTTTTTAAACTCTTGCTTATTAATTTTTGAAATATTAAGAAATTAGTAGTATTTTATTTTGGATAAGCTTTTATGAAATGACACAATTGTTTTTTGTCAAAACAAAAGGATTAAGTTATTTTATCAAATAAAATTTATATTCTATTAAAAATATTTACTAATAATTAAAATTATCCTAATAATATTTAAATATTACTAAATAAAGATAATTTATTTAGTTTAATTAAATAGAAGTAATAATTAAATTCTACATTATATAATAATACTATATAAATTAAAATAATTTATAATTTATTTATTAAATTATCTAATCTTTTAAATTATAAATAATTTAAATAAAAAATTAATAATAATTTTAAATAATTAATTAACAATAGATATTTATAAATTTATAAGTTTTATAATTTATTTGGTAATAAATATAATTACTAATAATAAAATATAATCTAAATAATATTTAATTATATAAATATTAAATATAATTAAATTATTAATTTCAAATAATATTTATAATTTAAACTTATACAAATTAACTATTATAAATAAACTAATATTTGATAAATATCTTTATAATTATATAATAAATCTATTTAGATTTAATTATAATTGTTTTATGACAAAACAAAAAGTCATAACAATTTAAAATAAATAATTGTTCCAATAGTCATAAAGATTTGAACTTTATGACAAATGCCCATAAATCTAATAATAATAAAATATTATTATTATTAATTACTAATTAATATTAAGTCTTATTAATAATCAATACTTATTATTAATAAATTAATTATAAACAATTTGTAATAATGATTTGAAATAGATAATTGTGTAAATAGTTATAATTATTTGAACCGATTTCGTAAATAGAATTATTTTTAATAACATATTATTATTCATAATTTTTAATTATCAAATAAATATTATTAATCTATTTAATATTTTTAATATTAATATATTCTAATACATAATTAATTATATTTAACATAATTAATATTTTATATTATAGTATAAATCATATTAATTATATTATTAATATTTATGTATTGTAATTATAATTTAAAATTATATAATTAATATACTATTATTAATTAATATTTAATTATAATATTTAAATATTAGAATTGTTTAATAAATTAATTAATCATTAATTAAATATAAATTTATTAAAATTTATGCTATAATTTAATTATATTTAAAATTATCATAAAAATTACTATTAATATTATTATTTATTAATTCAAATTTATATTCACAATATAATTTTAATCCATATTATAATTATTTAATGACATATTATTAATATTATCTAATATAATTATCTATATAATTATAAATAAATTAATTATTAGCTATTAGTAATAATTAATTTGAATAGATTATAATCATTAATTAATAAATTTTTATTAATATTTCATAACTAATAGTTACTTCAAATAATAATTGAATAATTATTATTCAATTATAATATTTTATACATATTATATTATGTATATACTAATTTAATAATTGTATTTGAATTATTAATATAATATTTAATTAACAATTAGGCTATTTATATATTCTATTAATTATTAATATTAAATAGTAACATATAAATAATTTGTTATAATTAATAATAGAATTATATCAATATATTTTTAAATACTATTATTATTATTATTAATATCAAATTATTTATATTTTATAAATTAATAATTAATATATAATTATTTGTAACATTAAAAATATTATTTAATTAATAAATCATAATTATAAAAATAATTTATTATTTATATTTAGATATTAAATATTATTAATAATTATATTATTATAAATTAATAAAATAATTAATATATTATAATAAATTGTTATTATTATAATATTATAAATATAACATTATATTAATATAGTAAATTGTTAGCATATTATATAGTTATTCAAATATTTATTTCTTTATTATTATTAATTAATATTATTATATAATATAACAATTTAAATAAATTTTTAATATATTTATTTTTCAAATCTCTTATTAATTTTAGAAATATTAATAAATTAGTATTATTTTGGTCCGTATAAGCTTGTATTAGCTAAAACAATTGTTTTATGACAAAACAAAAGTAATAACAATTTGAAATAGGTAATTGTTTAAATACTCATCATTATTTGAACTAGTTCAGAAAGTTATAATTATGTTTTTGTTTAGTCAAATAATTATAATTATTTGAACAAATATCTCTTTTAAATCATTATTACTTTTTGTTTTGTCACAAAACAATTGTTTTTGTTAATATAAGTTTGTTTGAAATAAAATAATATTGTTTTATTAATATTTAGAAAATAAATTTGTAAGAGATTTAAAAAGAAAATCTACTTACCAAACAATTTCAAATAGTTTTGACTATTTCAATAATTATTTATTTCAAATCATTATAACATTTTATTTTATCATCAAACAATTGGTTTTGTTCATACTATTTTATTCAGAATAAAATAATACTAATTTAATAATATTTTGAAACTTAATAACCAAGAAAATTAAAAAATAAATCTAATTGTCGAACTAGTTCAAATACTTAAGACTCTATGAATTATTATCTATTTCAAATCATTATGACATTTTCAAATTAGTTATATATAAAATATAATAATTAAAAATTGAAATTATTACTTTCATATCTTAACAATATTATTAATCTGAATTTATTTAAAATAATTATATTAATTATATTATAAATATTAATTATTATTTGTAATTATATTAGATTATTAGAATATAATTTATAGTATTAATTATATTATATATTTATTATTATATTATTTGAATTATTAATATAATTATAATTAATTATAATATTATATAACTATTAATACTATAATTATTAACCTAATTCTAATTATTAAGTTATATTAATATTATTATTTAATAAAAAATTAAATTATGAATAATTTAATATTTAATTAGATATAACAAAAATAATTTTAGTAATAAATTTGATTAATTATATCAAATAATTTTAATATTTAGTTTACTTTAAAGTAAATATAATAAAAATTTTATAATTAATTTAATTAATATGTTATTATAATTAGATATAACTATTTATTAAGTAATTTATTAATAAGAGATTTAAAAACTAATACTAATCTATTCATATTTCAATAATAATTTAAATAGTAAAACAATTATTTATATTAGCAAACAAATTCTTGATAATATATTGAATATATTAACTTATTATTAATATTAATATTAATTATATTTTAGGTTTTATTTAATTAATTGTTAATTAAATATTATATTTTAATTAATAAGAGATTTAAAAATTAAATCTATTTACCAAACCAGTTCAAATAATTATTACTATTTGAACAATTATCTATCTCTGTTCATATAAACTAATTTAGAGTGAAATATTGATTCTTAATTATAATATAAAGATATAGAATTAAAATAATCATAAATATTTTAATTAATGATTAATAAATTATTGATTCAATAGATTATTCACATATACATTTAATTATTATACTATTTGATTATTATAAAATTATTAACTAATTTAAATATATATTATTAGTATAGTATTATAGTTAAAAAAATAAGTTTACCAAATAAGTTCAAATAGTCATGACTATTTGAATAATTATCTGAATATATTTATAAATTATTATAAATTAATATAATAATTTAATCTATTAAAATAATTAATTTATTATAACTTATTATTATATTATATTTAACTATAATTTAATAATAGATATAGTAATAATAAGTAATATATTGTCAAATTATAATAATTTAATTATTATATATAATAATAAGAATGATTTGAAATAAATAATTGTTCTAATAGTCTTAACCATTTGAATTTATTCAGTAAACACATTATTAACAATATTTAATAAATTATATAATAACATAATAAGACATTTATAAAATAATAGTTATCAAATTTATAAGTTAATATAAATTAATTAAGTTATTATATTATATATGAAGAATTTACATATATAAAACAATTTATAATTTCAATATAATTATTATATTAATAATAGTTTATAACATAAAACTTGATTAACTAATATTAATAATTATATAATTTAATTATGTAACAATTGTTTATAACTTATTTGTTATTATTAATAATTTAATAATTATTGTTAGTTATTTGATAATTATTCAAATATTAATTATTATTAGTCATTTGGTTTAATAATTATTCTAATAGTACTAATAACATTTATTATTATAACTATAGTATTTTATATTTAAAAAAATATAACATCACTTTGAGAATTAATTTATTATAAAAATTATATAGTTATTTTATTTATTAATATATACAATTATAATTAAATATTATGATTTATAATATGACCATTTGAATGATTTAATAATTTAGTAATTATATTAAATATAGTAATAAATTATTAAAAATTTATTGGAATTATTAATATACTTATTTTTTAGGTATATAATTATAATTATAATTAATTTACAATAATTAATATATTAGTTTATTAATAGATTAATTTATTGCATTAATTATTTAAGGAATTATTTATTTCAAATCGTTATGACTTTTGTACTATTGTTTATTTATATATTTGTTTAAATTATTATTATTTAAACTAATAATAATTTATTAATTGTTTTATTTATAACAATTGTTTAATATTAATTAATAATATTATATAAATTTAGTAAACTATTCAAATAATAGTACAAAAAGTATTAATAATCGATTTGAAATAGATAATTGTTCAAATGGCTATAACTATTTGAACTGATTCGATAAAATGATTTATGTTTTAAATCTCCAACTTCTTAATTTTTGAAATATTAATAAAGCAATATTATTTTATTTTGGATAAGCTTTTATGAAATGAAACAATTGTTTTATGATAAAACAAAAAGGTCATAACGATTTTAAAATGATAATTGTTTAAATAGTCATAACTATTTAAACTTGTTTGATAAACAAATTTTATTTTTTAATTCCTTACTTATTAATTTTTTGAATGTTAATAAAATAGTATTATTTTATTTCGAATAAGCATGTATGAACTGAACAATTATTTTATGACTAAACAAAAAGTCAGAATGATTTGAAATAGATAATTACTATAATAGTTTAACTATTTGAACTGGTTCAACAAATACATTTATTTTTTAAATTTCTTACTTATTAATTTTTAGAATATTATTAGTTTATTATTAATTAATAATTATATTTTAGTATAATTAATTATAGTAAATAAAATTAGTTATTTAAAATATTAATTATTAATATATTCTATTAATTATTAATAGAATTATATTTAATATATAAATATAAATATTTTAAAATTTATTAAATATTATTATACGAATATAAATATTATTATTCATAATTGTTGTTTAGCAATATTTTGAATCTTATAATACTATAGTATAATATAATTAAATTGAAGTCAAATTAACTAATATAAAAAGGGGAAAAAACTACAATAAAATATTTATAAATAAACATTATAAAAAAATACGATTAGTTTCCTCGTGCTAATCTGTATATTAATATAAATTATTAATTTAACAAAATAGCTTTATTTTCTAAAATTTTACTTATTAATTTATGGAATATTAATAAATTTATATTATTTTATTCAAAATATGCTTGCATGAACAAAACCAATTGTTTTATGACAAAACAAAATGTTATAATGTTTTGAAATAGATAGTTGTTTAGATAGTCATAACTATTTCAACTTGATCAATACGAAATAATTGTTTTACAACAAAATAAAATGTCATAACAATTTGAAATAGATAATAGCTCAAATAGACATGGCTATTTGAACTGGTTCAGTAAACTTGTATAAATAGAAACAATTGTTTTATAATAAAACAAAAGATCATAATGATTTGAAATAAATAATTATTCAAACAATCATAACTATTTGAACTCACTCGATAAACAAATTTATTTTTTAAATCTTTTACTTATTAATTTTGGAATATTAATTAATTAAAATTATTTTATTCCAAATAAGCTTGTTTCAATAGAAACAATTGGTTTATGACAAAACAAATGGTCATAATGATTTGAAATAGATAATTGTTCAAATAGTCATAACTATTTGAATGTGTTCAGAAAATTGCTTTATTTTCTAAAATTATACTTATTAATTTTTGGAATATTTATAAATTTATATTATTTTATTCAAAATACGCTTGCATGAACAGAACCAATTGTTTTATGACAAAACAAAATGTCATAATGTTTTGAAATAGATAATTATTTAGATAGTCATAACTATTTCAACTTGATCGATAAGAAAATTCATTTTTTTAATTCTGTTACTCTTTAATTTTTGGAATATTATTTATCTATAATTAATTATTAAAATCTGTTTTAAAATTAATTTTATATTTATAAAATCATTAATTTGAAACTTATATAAAAGGTTATTTAATAAATACAATTATATAACAATTAATAATTTAGTTATATTAATTAAAGTAGTAATTAGTTATTATCTACAAAGATAAGATAAATTTAAAATATTATTATTTATTATTATAAATAATATACTAATAATTTATAGCTAATTATTAATATTATATAAATATAATTATAAATATTAATAATAGATCCATGGTAATTATTTAAATTATATAAATATTAATTTAAATATAAATTAATATTTATATAAATAAAATTTATCTTATATAATTAATTAAATTAATAATTATATTTATATAATTAAATACTTATTTAATTTAATAACAATTATTACTAATATTTATATAATATTTAATAATACAAATATACAATTTTATTAAAAAATAAAATAATTTTTTATTATTATCTAATAATATTAACTATAATAGTTGTATTTATTAATAACTAATAATTATTATAAATGTCTTATAAATTTTTAGTAAATATTATTAATAATTTATAATATTTGATTTATAGTGTAATATAAATTATAAGTAACAACTTATAGTATGACTAGAATAATATAATATATTATGATAATAATTAATTATTATTAATTAATATTTTATAATTAATTTATAATTTATATTATAAATTATTAAATAAATATAGTATATTATGATTTATTAATAATATAATTAAAATATTTAATTAATAATTAGTTATAATTATAATTAGTTTTATGAATAACTTATTAGTTAATATTACTAGTTATACTAGAATATACATTATTTGAATAGTTTATAAATTATTAGATTAGTTATAATCGATAATTATAACAATAAAGTTTGAATTAATTATCTTTAATTATTATTTTATGTTATTAAAACAAAATTGGTTTATATTATGTTAATAATTAATAATTTATAAAATAAGTTATAATTATATTAACATATTTATTTCACTATTATAACAAATTATTATATATATAAAACATATGCTTCAATTAGAAATATGACGAAGCTTGTGACTATATATTAATTAAGGATAGATTTATAAATTTTAAATAAATAATTATTTATATTTAATAATTAAATAAATAGCTTGCATAATTTATTTATTATGAATTATATTAATAGTCATATACTTATAATATCTATTAGTCTATGAAATATATTATATAATTAATATATTAATAAAATAATTAAGTTATGACCTTAACTAATATATAATTATATTATTATATATCAAATATTATGTTAATTATAATATTTGAAATATTTAGAATTATTAAAATAAATAATAATTTATAAGATGATAATCTTAGCCTTTCCAATTAAATATTTATATTATATTTAAATTATTTTTATATATTAATTAATTTAAATAATTAATAATGAATATTAATTATTAAGTTCAAATATTTAATTAATATAAAAATTAATATTAATTTTTAGAATATTAATAAATTAGCATTACTACTAAATTACCTTAATTAATAGAAAAATAATTAATAATTATTATTTGTTTTGGACTGAGTTGTTCAAGCTGTTGGGGTCAGATTTGAACTTTTCAACTAGCATGCATCTACAAACTAATGGGCAAACCAAACGAGTGAATGGACTATTGGAGGTCTATCTCAGGCACTATGTGAGTGCCATGCAAAGGGACTGGCCAAAGCTATTAGATGTTGCCTAATTACAATATTAATATTAATAATTTATTGAGAAGATCCCTCAATTTATAACAAAAGCAGATTATTTATATCTGCTTTAATAATACTAATTTAGGGTTTATAAATTTTATTAAATAAATAATTTAATATGCTTATTAATAAATTTATTGCAATTAAATTAGTTAATAATTTTATAATAATTAAATGTATATAATCAAATTATATTACAATTAATTTATTTTAATATTAAGTTAACTAATTAGACTATAAATAGACTATTAGAATTATAATACTAATAATTTATTAGTTATTAATGAATGATAAGCTTTTTTGTTCATATTTATTAGTTATTAATGAATGATAATATTTATTTTTTGTTCATACAAGTTTTTTCGAATAAAATAATTCAAACTTATTAAATTAAGACAATTAATAAGTAAAAGATTTAAAAAATAAATATGTTTACCGAACAAGTTTAAATAGTCATTACTATTTGAATAATAATCTATTTTAAATCATCGTGAGCTTTTGTTTTGTAATAAAATAATTGTTTCAGTTCATATAAGCCTATTTGAGATAAAATAATATTCCAAAAATTAAAAAGTAATAGAATTTAAAAAATGAAGTTTGTTATCGATCAAATTGAAATAGTTATGACTATCTAAACAATTATCTATTTTAAACATTATGACATTTTTTTTGTCATAAAATAATATAAATTTATTAATATTCCAAAAATTAATAAGTATAATTTTAGAAAATAAAGCTATTTTCTAAACACATTCAAATAGTTATGACTATTTGAATAATTATCTATTTCAAATCATTATGACCATTTTGTTTTGTCATAAACCAATTGTTTATTCAATAATCAATAATATTTTAATAATTTGAAATTATTTTATTCTATTTAATAGATAAAATAGATATATCAATGATATATAAATTAAATTAAAATATATCAATATTCATTAATTAATTATTCATTAAATAATTAAAATTATACATATTATATAGTTATTAATATTCATATTAATAATTTATATATTAATTTTGAAATTAATATATAAATTATTATAATTTATTAAATTATTTGAATGTGTCATGAGTATAATTAATTATGATAAATCATAAGAATAAATAATTAGATTTATTTTTAGATAATTATATATAATAATAAAATAAATATTGATTATTATTATATTAAATTTATTAAAATAATAATAATTTATGATAATTTATATGTATATATATAAATTTAATTTTATATTATGAATATAATTAATCTTGATTAATACAACATATATTAAATAATATAAAAGAATTCAATTTAATTATATATATAAATTGTTAAATATTAATTATTAATTATAATTTAATTAATTATTCAAAATATTTATTTATTAATATATTTAATAATATAGATAATAAAAATAATTCAGTTATAATCTATATAGTTAATAATTTAATAAATTAAATTATTAAATTTAACAATTTATATATTATATTATAATAATTTAAATATATTATATTTATAAATTAATATAATATTTATAATTATTTAATTTTATCTAGTAATTATAAATTAAAAGATAAAATCCACCAATTTTATAATAATTACTTAAATATTTTTAATTTAATAAATATTAATATATTTTAAAATTATTAACAATAATTAAATATTAACAATTATTTTATTTTGATCACTATTAATATTTAAAGTTTATAAAATTAATATGAATTAATATCTCTTACTTATTAATATTGTATAACAATATTAAAACATGTATTTAATTAACTTTATCTTTAATTGTTATAATTATTTATTAGTAATTAATTTATCATAAATATTAATAATTCACAAATAGATAAGATAAATTAGAATTATTTTATTTTGAATAAGCTTGTATGAACTGAAGTAATTATTTTAATATTAATAATATTAGTATTATGATAATAATTAAAATTATCCTAATAATATTATTCATTAGAGTTTGTTCAGTAAAAACATTCAATTATAAATTTAATTTTAATAAACATTATTTGAAATATTTATCATTTTAAATTATAATGATAATTTATTAATTGTTCATAAATAATTGTCTATTATCTATTTCAAAATTTTAAAATTAGTTATATCTAATTTAATTAATAAATTAATTATTACACTATTTATTAACTTTTGTTTATAAACCTTTTTAAAATCATAATTAATCGGACTAATTACTAAATCTATACAATTATTAATTAATATTATATTTATTATACTATTATTATGAGACATAAATATATATTTTATTAGTTTAAAACTAATATTATATAATTATATATTATACTATATTAGTTTAAGATTAATTCTAATAGTCAAATATGTATAACATATTAATATAATATTATTAATTATTATTATGTAATTAATATTTAATTGTAATTATTATTAAGATTATTATATAAATTAATATTAATATAATTATTATAAATTATTAACAAATTGTAACTATTATTATTATTATTGTAATAAGTTATAGTTAAACTATACATGCTTATATTAAATAATATATATTATATTAATTAATTAACTAATAATTTGTAAATATAATATTAATTTAATAATATTAGAAAATTAATAATTTAATAATAATTAAAAATTATTAACTATAATTAAATATGTATTATATTTTTACTTAATATAAATAAAATTTATTATTTAAACTTGATTAGGGTTAATTATTAATAAACTAAAAATTATAATATTATATTATTATAAATATAATATTTATATTAAACATCCATTCATTACATCGATCCAATCATTACTTCGTCTTTCCTTCGACCTATGTTATACAATATTAACAATTATTTGTATTAATTATATTAACATAATTAATAACTTAATTATTAATATTTATTATAATTTATATGGAATAATTATATTATTTAATAATTATTATAAATTCATATGAACTATATCCAAATAAAATAGTTATATTAATACTTAATTAAATAAATATTTGAATTGTTCCTACAATTTAATTTATAAGTTAACCATATAACTTAATTATCAATAATTAAACTATAATAAGTTCTAGTTATATGTTAATAATAAATATGTGTTATAAATTATTTATAACTATTTATAAATATAAAATTATTTGTAAATAAATTTGTTACTTTATTAACAAATTATTTTAATTATTTTAATTTGAAATATAATATTATATTTATAGTCTTCATATAATTAAATCATTTCAAACTTACCTATGACCTTTTGTTTCTAATTCTGATATATAAGGGTTTATTCAAAATTAATTTAATTAATTAAAGCTTTATACCAATTTTATGATTATTAATTATTATAAATATATATAATAGGAACATTAATTTAAAAAAACAAATTATAATAAAATTATATTTATAATTTAATTGTAAGTATGGATAATCTTTATGATTATTATAAGTACTATTTAATAATTATTGCTTATATATGTATATTATTGAAAATAATAATTATATAATATTATTATATTATTTATTATTAATAATAATTAATTTATATATACTTATAAATATACATATAAGTAATATATTATATTAATTATAGTTATAAATATAATAAACAAAAGTAGAATATATAATAAGATTAATAAATTTGTAATTATTTATTTTAATTTGGTTTGTATATATAAATTTATTTAAAGATTAAATTTAAAATATTTGCAAAATAATTACAAATTTGTAATTATATTATATATATAATTATTAATTTATATAAATATTAATTATAATTATAAATATTTTAATAATAAATTATATACTATAATTATATTATTATAATATTATAATATATTATATAATAAATTTATTTTTTAAATCTTTTATTAATTCTAGAAATATTAGTAAATTAATAGATAATAATAATATCTATTATTAATAACAACTATTTCAATTATTTCCAATATAATCATAATGTTAATTATAATTAACAATACTGAATAAAATTAGTATAATTAAAATATTATGACTAATAATAATTAAATTATAATAATCTAATTTTGAAAAAAGCCTTTTTCAAAATTAAGTTATAAATTATATCATTTTTATTTGTATTATATAAATCCTAAACCGATTATTATATGTAAAATAATATAAATTAACAACTTATTACTATATTTAATATATTGTAATAAATTTAAATAATATATTATATTTAATATATAAATATAATATTTTTATAATTATATAATTATAATTAATTATAATCATTAATTATAAATTTAATATTTATAATATAGTTAATAATTTTAAAAATTATAATAACAAATAATATTTATATATATTATAACACTATCATAAATTATTATAAATAATTTATCAGATTATTTGACTGTAATATAATAATATAATTTATTAAAATAAATTTTTTAGTTCATACATGCTTATTCAAAATAAAATAATATTAATTTATTAACATTCAAAAAATTAATAAATAAATTACATTACTTTATTTCGAATAAAATTGTATGAATAGACAACACTGGTTATTAATTGTTCAAATTAATAAGTAATTTATTAATTACTTATTTAATTTATTATAAAAATTAAATAAGTTAAACAATAACCCTCAAACACCAACACCCAAGCATCAGCTTATGCCCAAGCGCACACCCTAACACCCTATGCCACCTAGCCTTAGTATAGACCCTACCCAAGATATCGGCTAACACTAAAAAATCCCTTCACCTGGCCTTCACTTACTCTAGTATAAACCCTACCAATACCAACCGACCCTGCACACACCAAACTCCTCTCTTGTTGGTACTAACCCTTAGCCTACCCCTTAACATTAAGCCCTACTCTCATGCAAATCCAATCCCATCCTCACTTGGATCACCTACCTGAGCAATAAAGCACCATCGACCCCAGCCAAAACATACCACTAACACTAAGCCAAACACCAACATCAACCTCACACACCACAAAACAGTTTTTCCCATCCAAAATGTCCCTTATCAAATAATATTTAACAATAAATATAGTTATGATAATATTTTAATAACAAAATATTAATCAATTGTTTTATAACGTATTTTCAAAAATTAATTAATAAATTTAACAATTAAAATATTAAATCTTTTACTTATATTAAACTCGTATTTTAGTTAAATTAGTTTATTTTTTAAATTTTTATAATTTTTATAGAACCTATACCTTTTAAATATGTTTATTGAATAAGTTCGAATAATTATGGCTATTTGAACAATTATTTATTTAAAATAATTATGACCATTTGTTTTGTCATAAAACAATTGTTTTAGTTCATAAAAGTTTATCGGATATAAAATAATACTACTTTAGTAATATTTCAAAAATTAAAAAGTAACTAATTTAAAAGAATAAATTAAGTTACCCAATTAGCTTAAATAATTATAGCTATTTAAATAACTATCTATTTTAAATTATTATTACCTTTTGTTTTGTCATAAAATAATTGTTTTTCAACATACAAGCTTATTTGAAATAAAATAATACCAATTTATTAATATTTTAAGAATTAATAAGATATTTAAAAAATAAATTAGTTTATTTAAACTAATTCAAATAGTTATGACTATTTGAACAGTTTTCTATTTCAAATTGTTACAACCTTTTGTTCTATCATAAAATAATTATTTCTATTCATACAAGCTTATTCGAAATAAAATAATACTAATTTAGCAAAATTCTAAAAATGAATAACTAAGAGATTTAAAAAAATAATAATTTAGTATGGGGAATATTATTATTTTATTGAAATTATAATTAATAATTAATAATAGATCTAAAAAATAAAATCTTTTTAGATATCTATTAATTAATAAAAATCAATAATTAAAATATTTAAATTAAAATCAATATTCAGATAATTATATATAAATTTAATTGTTAAAAATTTTATTATAAATTAATATAATCTAATTAAATATTTATTAAAATCATAACCCCTTAGATTTAAAATGAATTATTGATTAATAATTTATTGATTTATTTTATTTATCATAATAAAAGTTCATACTTTTAATAATTTAATACAATAATCCTTATTAATTGTAAGGATTTATAATAATTATTAAAATATTTAATTGTTCAAATCGTTATCAATTAATAAAAAGCTTAATATTAATATCAATATTAAATTAGTATTAATATTAAACAATATTGATAATTGTTCTTATCAATTATATTATTTGAAATAATAAAACTATAATTAATATAAATATCGAATAAAATAATATTAATCTAATTAATTACTTGAAAATTAATTAAAATAATTAATTATAATTATTAATTATAAATATTTGTTTATGATAAGCTTAAAATTTAATAATGTTTAATTAAGTCAAAATATAAGAATTATAATAAAATATAATATATATTATTTAATATTTTATAATTAAAACTTATTAACATATAAATTATATTTAATTATATAATTTTAAAAAATAATATAATATTATTGTATTAATTATTATAATAACTATTTATTACAAATTCAGTTATAATATAAATATAATATATAATTGGATATTAATTGTTTATCAATTTAAAAAATAATAGATTAATATTTATTTACTTTTTTAAATCTCTTACTAATTAATTTTTAAATATTAATAAATTAGTATTATTTTATTTGAACAAACTTATCTTAACAAAAATAATGTTTTATGACAAAACAAAAAGTAATAATGATTTGAAAAAATAATTGTTCAAATAATTATAATTATTTGAACTGGTCGGTAAATAAATTAGTTTCTAAATCTCTTATAATTTTTGAAGTATTAATAAATTAGTTTTAATAGTAAATGTATTATTTTATTAATAAATAACATTTAAATGAACATTTAAAGATTTGTAATATTATTAATAAAGTAGTACTATCAATTAGTACTTATTAAATAGTTTATTCTTATCGATTAATATTATCTATATTATAGTATCATTTAATTAATATTTTAAATTATTATTAAATATTAATTATTTATTTTAAACATTGAATTTTAATAATTATAATTAATAATTATGTTATTAAAATTTATTATTTAAAGTAATAATTATATCAATAACATTTAATATAATAAATTTATTAACGATAATTTGGAAGATTTTTATATATATTAATTTAAATATTAATATTATTCATATTATAATAATTATTATTCAAATTAGGATACAAATAGTATAATTAGTATTGTTTTTAACCGAATAAGCTTTTATGATTAGAGATAATTGTTTTATGATAAAACAAAGATCTTAATGATTTAAGATTGATAATTATTCGAATAGTCATAACTATTTAAACTGGTTCGGTAAACAGATTTATTTTTTAAATCTCTTATTAATTTTTGAAATATTAATAAATTAGTATAATTTTATTTCAAATAAGCTTGTATGATCAAAAACAATTATTTTATGACAATACAAAAGGTCATAATGATTTAAAATATTAACTGATTCACTAAACATATTTATTTTTTAAAATTTCTTACTTATTAATTTCAAAAAATTAATAAACTAGTATTATTTTATTTCGTCTAGGCTTGTATTAACTAAAATAATTATTTTATGACAAATCAAAATAATTAAATTATTCAAATAGCTATTTATTTAATCAATTAATAAATAAACATATTTAATTTTTAAATCAATTACTTAAATAGTAAAAATTAAAAATAAATTTAGTAACAAAATATTTAATAGATAATTATTAAATATTTTAATTAATAGATATAATATTGACATAGCTATTACCTATTTTTAATCAGGAAACCAAAAAAATAATATATTATATAAATATACAATCTATTAAATAGATTTAATAATTAATAAATTATTTAAAATAATTGCAATCAGTAATAGCATAATAATATTAATAAGTATATAATATATTATTAATAATTAATAATATAAATTTAATAATTGTTTATAATTATTACTAAATTAATTACTAATATCTTATAATAATTACTATTTTGAATTATAATGTAATAATAATAATTATAGTATAATTATTAGTTAATATAGAGATTATAATATTAATAATTTAAATAGTAACTAATTTTATAATAATTAATAATTATAGGTATTATAATCTCTATATAACAATAATTATTAATTTTATAAATTGATATATTGTTATTATTATTATTATAATTAATCTAAATTAGATTAATTAGTTATAATCGCAACTATTTTTTGAATCTCTTATTAATTTTCAAAATATTATTAAATTAGTTTTATTTTTACCCAAATAAGCTTGTATGATCAGAAACAATTATTTTATGAGAAAATAAAGATCATAATGATTTGATATTGATATTTGTTCAAATAGTCGTAACTATTTGAATTGGTTTGGAAAACAACTTTAGTTTTTAAATATTTTGCTTATTAATTTTTGAAATATTAATAAAGTATATTATTTTATTTCAGATAAGTTTTTATCAACTAAATAGAAATAATTATTTTATGACAAAACAAAAGGTCATAATGATATGAAATAGATAATTGTTCAAATAGACATGACTATTTGAACTTGTTCGGTAAATAAATTTATCTTTTCAATCTTCTACATACTAATTTTTAGAATATTAATAAATTATTATTATTTTATTTCGAATATGCTTGTCTGAATAGAAACAATTGGTTTATGAGAAAACAAAAGGTCATAACAATTTGAACATGTTTAAAAAACAAATTTATTTTTTAATTATTTACTTATTAATTTTTGGAATGTTAATAAATTTAGATTATTTCATTTAGAATAAGCTTGTATTAACAGAAACAATTATTTTATGATAAAACAAAATATCATAACAATTTGAAATAGATAATTGTTCAAATAATAATAATTATATGAACTTGTTTGGTAAATAGATTCATTTTGAATAAATTAGTATTATTTTATTTCGAAAAAGCCTAATGAACTTATACAATTATTTCATGATGAAACAAAAGGTCAAAACATTTTGAAATAGATAATTATTCAAATATAACTATTTAAACTTGTTCAATAAATATATTTATTTTTAAAATCTTTTACTTATTAATTGTCAAAATATTAATAAATTAATATTATTTTAATTTGAATAAACTTGTATGAACAAAAATAATTATTTTATGACAAAACAAAAAGTCATAACAATTTGAAATAAATAATTGTTCAAATAGTTATAACTATTTGAACTTATTCAGTAAACATATTATTTTTTAAATCTTTTACTTATAGTTGTTTGAATATTAATAAATTTGTATTATTTTAATGAAATAAGCTTATATAAGCAAAAAAATTATTTTATGACAAAACAAAAAAGTTATAGCAATTTAAAATAAATAATTATTCAAATAGTCATAACTAATTAAACTTATTCGATAAACAGATTCAGTTTTTAAATCTCTTATTAATTTTTGAAATAATAAATTAGAATTATGTTATTCTAAATTAGCTTGTATGAATAGAAACAATTGTTTTGTAACAAAATATAAGGTCTCAACGCTTAAAAATAGATAATTGTACAAACAATTATAACTATTTATATTGGTCAAGCTAACATATTCATTTTTTAAATTCGTTACATATTAATTTTATGACAAAACAAAAAGTCATAACAATTTGAAATAAAGAATTATTTAAATAGTTATAACTATTTGAACTTATTCAATAAACATATTATTTTTTAAATCTTTTACTTATAGTTGTTTGAATATTAATAAATTTGTATTATTTTAATGAAATAAGCTTATATAAGCAAAAAAAATTATTTTATGACAAAACAAAAAAGTTATAGCAATTTGAAATAAGTAATTATTCAATAAACAGATTCAGTTTTTAAATCTCTTATTAATTTTTGAAATAATAAATTAGAATTATGTTATTCTAAATTAGCTTGTATGAATATAAACAATTGTTTTGTAACAAAATATAAGGTCACAACGCTTAAAAATAGATAATTGTACAAACAATTTTAACTATTTATATTGGTCAAGCTAACATATTCATTTTTTAAATCCGTTACATATTAATTTTTAGAATATTAATAATTAGCATTACTTTATTTCAAATAAGACTTTATCAATAGAAACAATTATTTTAAGACAAAACAAATGGTCATAATGATTTGAAATAAATCAATTTTAAATTGTTATAACTAATTAAACTAATTTGGTAAATAGATTTATTTTTTAAATCTCATATTAATTAAAATATTAATAAATTAATATTATTTTATTCTAAACTAGATTATATGAACGAAAACATTCGTTTTACGATAAAACAAAATGTCATAATGATTTGAAATAAATAATTATTCATATAGCCTTAACTATTTAAATTTGTTCAACAAACAAATTTATTTTTTAAATCTTTTAGTTATTAATTTTCATAATATTATTATATTAGTATTTTTTATTCTGAATAAGCTTGTATGAAGATAAATAATTGTTCTATGACAAAACAAAAGGTCATAATGATTTGAAATATATAATTGTTCAAATAATCATAACTAGTTGAACCAGTTTGGTAAGCATATTTATTTTTAAATCTCCTACTTATTAATTTTTGAAATATTAATAAATTAGTATTATTTTATTCTAAATAGGCTTGTATGATGAAAAACAATTGTTTTATGATAAAACAAAACTTCATAATGATTTAAAATAGATAATTGTTTAAATGGCCATAATTATTTTAACTGATTCTAGAAATTGATTTATTTTTTAAATCTCCAACTTCTCAATTTTTGAAATATTAATAAAATAATATTATTTTATTTTGGATAAGCTTTTGTGAACTGAAACAATTATTTTATAAACAAAAGGTCATAACAATTTTAAATATATAATTGTTCAAATAGTCATAACTATTTGAACTTGTTCGGTAAACATATTTAATTTTTAAAATTTTTTGCTAATTAATTTTTTGAACGTTAATAAAATAGTATTATTTTATTTCGAATAAGCATGTATGAACTGAAACAATTATTTTATGACTAAATAAATTGTCAAAATGATTTAAAATAGATAATTGTTCTAATAATCTTAACTATTTGAACTGGTATGGCAAACACATTTATTTTTTAAATCTCTTACTTATTAATTTTTATAACATTATTAGTTTTGTAATATTTTACTCTAAATAAACTTATATGCACTTAAACAATTGCTTTATGACAAAACAAATATCATAATGCTTTGAGATAGATAATTGTTCAAATAGTCATAACTATTTGAACTAGTTTGGTAAATAATTTAGTTTTTAAATCTCTTATTAATTTTTAAAATATTAATAAATTAATATTATTTTATTTTGAATAATTTTTTATGAATAAAAACAATTATTTTATGACAAAACAAAATATCATAATGATTTAAAATAGATAATAGTTCACATGAACATGACTATTTGAACTTGTTCGATAAATAGAGTTATTTTTCAAATCTCCAATTTATTAATTTTTAGAATATTAATAAATTAGTATTATTTTATTGTGAATAAAATTGTATGAATATAAACAATTGTTTTATGACAAAACGACAAAACAAAATAACATAACAATTTATAATAAATAATCATAACTATTTAAACTCGCTAGGTAAATGATTTAAAAAATAAATCTTAATAACTTAGTATTATTTTATTTTGAATAAGCTTATATAAACTAAAATAATTTTTTTATGACATAACAAAAGGTCATAATAATTTGAAATAAATATTTATTTAAATAGTCATGGCTATTTGATCTAGTTCAGTAAATATATTTATTTTTAAAATTTTTTACTTATTAATTGTCAAGATATTAATAAATTAATATTATTTTAATCTGAATAAGCTTGTACGAACAGAAACTATTATTTTATAACGAAACAAAAAGTCATAATAATTTGAAATAAATAATTGCTCAAATAATCATAACTATTTGAACTGATTTGATAAACAAATTTATTTTTTAAATTTCTTATTATTTTTTGAAATATTAATAGATTAATTTTTTTTATTTTGAAAAAACTTATATGAACAAAAACATTTGTTTTATGACAAAACAAAAGGTCATAACGATTTGAAATAGATAATTTTTAAAATAATCATAATTATTAGAACTAGTTAGGTAAATAGAATTATTTTTTAAATCTCTTACATATTAATTTTTGAAATATTAATAAATTCATTTTATTTTATTTTGAATAAGTTAGTATGAATTCAAAAAAAACTTATTTTAGGACAAAACAAAACATCATAACGATTTGAAATAGATAATTGTTCATATAATCATAAATATTTAAACTAGTTCGACAAACAAATTTATTTTTTAATTCTCTTAGTTGTTAATTTTTGAAATATTATTAGATTATTATTATTTTATTTCGTATAAGCTTGTATGAATAAAAACAACTGTTTTATGATAGAACTAAAGGTTATAATGATTTAAAGTTTACAATTATTCAAATAGTCATAACTATTTGAACTAGTTCGATAAAAAGATTTATTTTTTAAATATCTTACTAATTAATTTTTGAAAGATTAATAAGAAAAAATTATTTCATTCCGAATAAGCTTGAATGTTCAAATACAATTATTATATGGCCAAACAAAAGGTAATAATGATTTGAAATAGAAAATTGTTGACATTGCCATAATTATTTAAACTACTTTGATAAACAGATTCACTTTTTAAATCACTTACTTATTAAATTTTAGAATATTAATAAATTAGTTTTATTTTATTTCGAATAAGCATGTATGAACTAAAATAATTATTTTATGATAAAATAAAAAATCATAATGATTTGAGATAGATAATTGTTCATATAGTCTTAATTGTTTGAACTATTTTGATGAACAAATTTATTTTTTAAATCTCTTAGTTATTAATTTTTGGAATATAATTAAATTAATATTATTTTATTCCGAATAAGCTTGTATGAACTGAAACAATTATTTTATAACAAAACAAAAGGTTATAAGAATTAAAATAGATAATTATTCAAACAGAAACTAGTTCGGTAAACAGATTTCTTTTTTAAATCTCTCACTTATTAATTTTTGAAATATTAATAAATAATGTATTAATTTATTCGAATAGGCTTGTATGGTGAAAAACAATTGTTTTCATGAAAAACAAAAGTCTTTATAGATTGAAATACATAATTGTTAATAACCATAATTTTTGTAGCCGATTTTGATAAATTGACTATTTTTAAATCTCCACCTTATCAATTTTTTTATATAATAAAGTACTATTATTTTTATTTGATAAACTTTTATGAACTGAAATTAATATTTAGGGATAAAACAGGTTAATATTTATTTTTAATTAGATATTGTTCCAATAAGTCATAACTATTTTAACATATCCATAAACATATTGATTCTTAAATCTTTTACTTATTATTTGTCAAAATATTAATAAATTAATATTATTTTAATATGAATAAACTTGCATGAATAGAAACAATTATTTTATGACAAAACAAAAAGTCATAACAATTTGAAATAAATAATTGTTTAAATAGAAATAAAAAATTGAACTTGTTTGATAAAAAAAAATTATTTTCTAAATCTTTTACTTATTAATTGTCTTAATATTAATGAATTTGTCTTATTTAATTTGAAATAAGCCTGTATGAATAAAAAATTATTTTATGACAAAACAAAATGTTATAGCGATTTCAAATAGATAATTATTGAAATATTCACAATTATTTAAACTTGTTCGATAAATAGATTCATTTTTAAATCTCGTAATTATTAATTTTTGAAATATTAATAACTTAGTATTATTTTATTTCAAATAAGCTTATATGAATTAAAATAATTTTTTAATGACAAAATAAAAGGTCATAATGATTTAAAATAGATACTTATTCAAATAGTCATGACTAGTTGAATAAATATCTATTTTAAATCGTTATGACTTTTGATCTAGTTTGATAAACATATTTATTTTTTAAATCTTTTACTTATTAATTATTGAAATATTAACAAATGAGTATTATTTTAATTTGAATAAACTTGTATGAACAAAAACTATTATTTTATAACAAAACAAAAAAGTCATAACAATTTGAAAGAAATAATTGCTCAAATAATCATGACTATTTGAACCGGTTTGATAAATAAATTTATTTTTTAAATCTCTTATTAATTTTTAAAATATTAATAGTTTAGTATTTTTTTATTCTGAACAAACTTATATAAACAAAAATATTTGTTTTATGATAAAAGAAAAAGTCATAACAATTTGAAATAGATAATTATTCAAATAATCATAATTATTTGAACTAGTTAGGTAAACAAAATTATTTTTTGAATCTCTTACATATAAAATTTTGAAATATTAAGAAATTCAATTTATTTTATTCCAAAAAAGCTAGTATGAATTGAAAAAATTATTTTATGACAAAACAAAAGCGATTTGAAATAGATAATTGTTCATATAGTCTTAACTATTGGAATTAGTTCGGCAAACAAATTTATTTTTTAAATATCTTAGTTCTTAATTTTCTAAATATTATTATATTAGTACTATTTTATTTCGAATAAACTTGTATGAATAAAAATAATTGTTTTATGACAGAATAAAAGGTTATAACAATTTAAAGTATACAATTATTCAAATAGTCATAACTATTTAAATTGGTTCGATAAATAAATTTATTATTTAAAACTCTTATTAATTTTTGAAAGATTAATAAATTAGTATTATTTTATTTCGATTAAACTTGTATGATCAAAATTCATTTTTTAAATATCTTAATTATTAATTTTTGAAATATATATAATTATTTATTTCAAATAAGCTTATATGAACTGAAATAATTTTTTAATGACAAAACAAAAAGTCATAACGATTTGAAATATATATTTATTCAAATAGTCATGACTATTTGATTTAGTGTGGTAAACATATTTATTTTTTAAATTTTTACTTATTAATTATTAAAATATTAATAAATTAGTATTATTTTAATATGAATAAACTTGTATGAACAGAAACTATTGTTTTATAACAAAACAAAAAGTCATAACAATTTGAAAGAAATAATTGCTCAAATAGTCATAACTATTTGAACCAGTTTGATAAACAAATTTATTTTTTAAATCTCTTATTAATTTTGAAATATTAATAGTTTAGCATTTTTTTTATTCCAAACAAACTTATAGAAACAAAAACTTTTGTTTTATGACAAATTGATTAAAAAAATTTAGTAAAAAAATTCTAAATTTGAATGAAACAATGATGTTATTATATAAAAAGAAAATTATCTCATATATTGTAATTCATTGATAAATTAATAGTAAATCATAAATAACTTAGTAAATCATAAATAACTTAGTAGTAATTCAATTGATAACCTAATAGTAAATAATTGATAACTTAATAGCTAATTATTAAAAAGTTAGTAATAGATCAATGGTAATTAGTAAATGCATAATAATGTAGTAGTAAATCATTGAATTTAGTAGTAAATTACTAATAACATACTAATAAATCACTTATAATTTAGTAATAAATTAATTAATTATTAATAATTTTATAGTAAATCATCGATAACGTCATAGAAAATTAGTTATAACTTTATAATAGATTATTAATAACTTAAAAGTAAATCATTCATAACTTAATAGTAAATCATTGATAATTTAATAATAAATCACTAATAACATAGTTATAAATTAGTGATAACTTAAACGTCAATTGGTGATAATTTTTTTATAGTTGAAGTTTTTAATAATTAAACTCTGGTTACTAGCAAGAGTGAAGTCAAAACTTACAAATAAATTATTTACAATAATAAATCAGTGTTAACTTAGTCGTAATTTATTGATAACTTAATGATAAATAAATTATAATTTAATTATAAATAAGTGATAATAATAAATTAATGATAACTTATAATAAATCAATTTTAGCTTAGTAGTAAAGTATGGATAATTTAATAATAAATTATTCATATTTTAATAGTAAATTAATGACATAACTAAGTTGTAAATTATTGATAATATATAGTAGTAAATCATTGCTAACTTAGTAATTTTTTTTTGTTTTGTTGAATATTGATATAGAGCTATATTTTTTCTAATATGTGTAACATATTTGATTCATTTAAAAAATTATATTTATTGCCACTTAATATTAAAGTATTGAATTACAAATATTTTTGGATATTGTACACATATATAAATGATTAAAATAATATTCATGTACCAATTACTATAACAACATAATTTTATTGGAAAAAATAAATTTTTGAAGTGACAATTTGAAATGACTTTATCTAAATTTGAATGTCATCGATCGTCTACTTGATAATAAATTAATTGTAACTAGATTAATGCTATGTCTTTACTAACAATAAATTGTTCTGTTACGTGGTATCTTTATAATACTAATAGCAACTATACAAAAAATTATTGTCTTTAAAGATACTTTTAAAATGAAAAAAACAAATAATGAGTCTAAACTTATTAGAAAACACCATAGAAAAATTACCTATAAGTTATTTTCTCAAGTATATAATATTTTAAATTAAAATTATGATTTATTAATATTAATAATAGTACAAATTCTATAAATTATAATTTTATAACAATATCAGTTAAAGGATTAATTTTTTATATGACTTATACTATACATATAATTAAGTGTTCGTCGAATAAAAAAATTACTCTATTTTAATTAAAAAAGAGTTCAAATATTAAAAATATATTCATTATCAATTTTGAAGTCTAAGATTTAAAATATAGTTAAACTTTAAAATATAATAATATCTTTTGATATTTGTCTAAAATATGTCAAATCTATTAATTTTAGAATTCTTATATTTCATTATTTTTAACAAACAATAAAATATTGAACCAAAATTAATTGAGAAATGTAGTTCAATATTTAAAGAACAACATAAAAATACTATTTAATTATGATAAAATATACCTTTAAGTAAAGTGTGTTATTTAAACCCTTATTATAACATATTTTAATAAGTTATGCATATTTAATGGCTTTTTAAGAAATCAATTTTCGATATTAAAAGTAGTTTTAGTCAATATCCCTTCTAAATATATAAATAAACATCATTGCTAATTATATCGAGATAATAATAGTTCTTGATTACTTAAAATCTTTTTTTTTAGAATATGTTTATAAATTAATATTTTTTAATTAGTAAAATTCATGTAAGTATGCATTTTTTTACTATAAAATTAAACTACAAAATGATTTATATGACATAAATAAGTACAAATAAAAAACAGAAGTAAATGATCATGAAAAAGAAAACATTATGTATTTACTTTATTTGAAGCAACAAAAACTTTATAACAATATGGTTTCAAATCAAAATAAAGAATTTAAATTTTCAATAGCAAATAGATGAAAAGCAAGAGTTTAAATGATTTTAATGATGATCAATTACTTCACAAATTTATAAAATTGAAGATAAAAATCCATTACAAAAAAAGTTAAAAGAAAAAGCTTGAGAAAAAGCATAAAATAAATAAGAAAAAGAAGTACAAAATCCAATTTGATTGTGATAGAAAACAATTATATGAAAAAATTAAAAAAAAAGAAAAATATATAAAAAATGAATGAAGATGATGACCTAAAACCAAAAAACTTAAAAGAAAACTTCTAGAAAAAGTTAAAATAGAGAAAGATTAAATATTTATTCTTTATTAGAATTTTAATTTAAAATTTTTGTTATATTTATTTTTTTCAAACTTAAATTTATATTTCCAATTTAATTTAGTATAATGATAGTTATTTCAATTTTATTACTATAAAAGTATTAAAATTATTTTTATTATATTAGAATTGTAATTTAGTTACAATTTTGAGCTATATAATATATATTTATAACAAATTTCTTGATTTTAAAGGTTTGTAAGTAATAATTTAATATTTTATATCATAAAAATTTTTAAGTACTTAAATGAAGATGATTTAAGGATCTATCCCATTTGCTTGTAAGACTACATTTTGGCATCTTCTGCTTCATGGTTTACACTTGGATGGATGTCTTCTTTGATGTTCCAAGTAGGTGGGGAGCTTAATTTTCTCCAGATAATTGAGATTGCTTTCTACAATATAGTAATGATAAAAAATTTGATATGGTATGCATGAATTAGTCTTGCATATAACAGCAGCTAAAAGTGACAACCAAGATTAAAAAAATGCATTGTGTACTAATTTTCTAATAAAAAAATATAAGCTAGTTAATTATCTTTTTACCTTGGGAACTGTTAAACATGATTCTCTTATGGAATGATTAGTATGAAATATAGTTTGGTCATTTTTGCTTTTGTTTCTTTGATCCATTCTTTTATCCTATATCAAGTATCGAACTATCCAAATTTTCCTTCCAATTGTTGCCAAATGCAAAAGCGTATTTCCATCATTATCAGGCTGGTTTATGAGTCCTTTTGCTTCTATTGTTTCCAGCATATACCTGATGACATTACCTTTCCCACTAAGGATAACAGCATGTAGAGCATTGCACCCACATAAATCAAGAAGTTCTATAGATTCTGGATATTTTCAAATGATCTTTCTTATAATATTAACATGACCATTGCTAGTTGCAACATGAAGTGGTGAGTGACCATGTTTGTCCAATATATATACAACACTATTATCAAGATCCAGTAATTGTTTCACTATTTTATGGTCTCTTAGAGATGCTGCATAGTGGAGAGAGGTTCTTCCATGATGGTCAACTTCTTTGATTAACGTGGTTTGGCTCTTATGAGGGTTTGCATGATACCTTACGTTTACATAGAAAATTTGTTAAGATAAAGCAAACCGAAAGCACTATCAAAGGGAAATACTTAGCAAAAATCTAATATCTCTATTTTGGTATAGAAATTAGAATTGCAAAAGTTTTGAAACAGCAAGAACTACAATGTTGTGTAAGAGAAATTTGTGAAAATAAATGAACCAAACATGAAAATTACCATATGGCTTTCACTGATAGCAGCATGCAAAGTTATTTAGCCATCAAACCCCCATAAGCTACGAACTTATTTGTTGATGTCATAATTTCATTCACTATCTCTAGCTTTCCTTCTCTGGAAGTAAGATACAAAGGCAATTCACCAGCAAAATTTTCTAAAAAAGTCAACTTAGGATCAACCTTTAGCAAGAGTTAAACCACTTTAAGATGAACATTCCTGAGAGCTTCATGCAAAACTATGTTGTTTTCCTTGTTAACCATTCTCAGAATCTCAAACTTGCTAATGATTTCATCTTCATCAGTTTCTCTCCAACCTACCTTTGTAGCAATAAATAAAGGTATATCTTCATCTAAATTCTGTTTTATCAGAAGTGATCCATGCTTACCATAAATCTCACTGATAATAATCTTGTGTCCAAATTTCACAGCTATGTTTTCTTGGGGAGTTACCTTTAAAAGTAGTATTGAATTTTTTATATAAAAAATGTTTGAGGGAACAAACTTTGCCTAACTTTACATATCGGTTGAATTTTGGATCCATTGAATGACGTATCTAGAATTGTTAATAGGTAAAGCTTTTGATTCCCTAACTACATTATGAAAAAAAAAGGTATATTCTCTTTTACAATCTAGCTCTATACAACATTTAGTCAAAATATCACTGGCTTGCCTCTTCATAGATTGAAATATAGCTTTTGCTTTAACTTTTACTAAATGAAAATAAAATATACATAGGTAGAAAATCATTCCAAGTAACAATTCAATATAATTGGCCAACATGGACTATTTCAAAGGGTCCAAGTTTATGACTTGACCGAAGCATAATATTACAGAAAATTACATGAAGGAAAAAGACAATGGAAAGTTATGTACAAACTTAGAAAGAAAAACAAAATTTTAAAGTTTCCAAATGTGACAAGCTTCATGACTTTTCAAGCCATGTGCAATTTAATAGTCTAAAGTTTGTTCTTGTTTCTTTGGATAAAAGTTATTTAAAGGCATAAAACATGAAAACAAATGCTAATCTTCTAAATATAAAATATTTGAGGCGGCCTAACAAAACAGGGCTATCTCATTTTACAAAAAAAATTTTCTACTGCATTTGCCTCAACATTATCTTCAGCTATATGACTAATTGAAATTATTGAAACCAACATTTATTTTGTTGCCAAACATAAACCATAAATCATAAACCGACCAATTTCAAAACATAATAATTCATTTCATATGACATAAAAAATGTGTATTTATCAGATTTTGTTTGGATTAAATTTAAAATTGAATCAAAATAATTTGTTAAACAATTTTTATTTTATTTGAATCTACTCGATTTAAAAATATTATAATTAATTATTATCTTAATAAATATTTTGAATTTATTAAATTATCAAATAAATTGAACAAATTAAATTTCATTCTAATTAATTTGGATTTAAAATTATTTTATCCAAATTATTCTAAGAGGGCTTAATAAAATAGTGTGCCATATCTTATTTTGAATTCTTATTATTTTATTTTTTAATTTTAATTTCTTTGAAAAAGGGTCAAAATAATAATAAATAAAAACAGAAAGCTTGAAAACTCTGAACAGTCAAAATTCAAATAATTCCACTATTGAATTCAAGTCAATTGCCCACTGTATTGTTGTCTAACTTGGCAGCACAAAAACTGTAAAGTCTTTCTCAAATCTCATAAAATCGAAAATTTGAATTAAAGTGTTTCTCAAATCTAAAAAAATTGGGGATTTGAACTGGATCTGACAAAAAATTGAGGCAAGAGAGGAGGCCAATCTTTTCTAAAAAAACTTTTGAAAGGCATTTTTTTCTTGAGGTCAATTTTTGGATCGAAGAAGGCAATGCCAAAAATCCAACAAGCCATTGCCTCCACCGGCAACCATGTGTACCACCATACCTTCCCACTTTAAACCACCACCATCCTATTCCCTTTCCTTTGCCAGCCGATCACCAACCCAACCCCGTCGATCTCCCAACTACCCCCCAGGAACAGCTCTCATCTGCCACCTACCCACCACCCACAGCCCTACTGAGATAGCCATCGAAACTGCCAACAAATAAATAGCAACTGTCACGGCCAAAAACAAAAAATAAAAAAACCAAGCCAACAAAGCCAAAAAAAATAAAATTCCAAACAACCACAGTCCTCTACTGAGGAATCCATCGGGAAAAAAAAAAAGAAACAGAAAAGGGCCCGTTGAGGATGAAAAGGGCTTTCGGTCATGGGATTTTTTTTTTTGTTTTTATGAGTAATTTGGGAGAGTATTTTTAAGATTTTGTGAAATGAAAGAAAAGAGCTATTTTTTTGGGCGGTGGGAGCGACAGCAGCGTATGGAGGTCAGCGCGGGTGAGGAGACTTCTGGATGATCTGAACCGGTAGAAAGGAAGGATGGAAAGGGAGAAACAACATACTTTGGTTTCAGGACGACCGGACGGCGAGAAGAGGGTGAACGGCGGTTTAAAATTTCGGGTTAAAGTTTCAGATCTAAGCTATTATGAGGTGATTTGCGAAAAACAGAGGCTGAATCTGAGACAAGAAGGAAGAGAGGAGTCCACGGCTGAAATTTTGGAGTCAACTGACTCCGAACGGCGGCCGGGTCGGCTACCGTCGCCGGGATATGGGTTGGGGGAGAGTGGCCGGGTGTGTCTTTTTTGTTGAGAAATGTTGCATTTGATACAAAAAACGGAAAACTCAGGTTTGATGCTCCTAACCCGACCCTCTTACAATGTTTGTATTTAGCAAAGTGATCAATGAATATGGAATTGTCTAATGATGTTATAGATAAGGTATATGTCACTGACATTTTTATTATCTTGTATATCTTATCTAATTATAGGTATGCACAATACAAAAGAATATTAAAGGAAATTGATAAGTATGAAAGTGTTTTGGAGTCATTTTCTCTTGGCTATGAGAAGCTTGGCTTCACATGTAGGTTATCATTCTTCCAAATATCTAATTGTTAGCATGGGCTTATTTTTCATAACTGTAATGTTCCATATTAATTGTAGCTCCCATGGTTGCATGTTATTGCTTTTTACGCTAAATGTAATTTGTTTTGATTTATTACTCTTTCCAGTTCAAATGAGCAATTTTCAATTAAATAAAATTAGTGTTGGAATATTCTTGTGATTGATTTGTGTGGGATTAGTGTACATGATTTTCTAGATCTTTTATCTTTATATGTTTAAAATTTAGGCAGATCAATCTAAAAAAAAAAACCAGTTCCTTGATGCTCAACAAAGTGTGGAGCAAGTATTTGGTTCTTTGGTGCAAGAAAAAAATGAGAATTTTATTAAAGCCCTTAGAATTAGTCCTTTCTCTATTATTTCACTTTTATATGTTTATTTTATTTATTTATTTATTTGTTAATGTGTTATCCTTGTTTCCTTTATCATTTCTTTGTATTACATTGCTTAATAGCTGTCTTGTTAACTTTAATTTTTAGTAAACATGTTATTCTCCATTCATTTTTTTTTTTGGTCTTAGAAGTTGTTTTATGATAAACTGATATTGCTATTTTTTGATATAATCTCATCTGGCTTTAAGTGAGACAAGAATAACTTACAGGGAGTGGGCACTAGGAGTTAGGGTTTTTTATGCATCATTTTAACATTTTGAGATTTTAACCATTAATCTTACTAACTTCTATGCAAAAAAAGTCTTATTAACTTCTAGGTGTTTTGCTTTCTCTTCAATTTTTGTGATTTTTTACCGCGTTTTCTTTTTCAGTCAGCAACACTGATTGGAAATTTTAACAATTGGAATCCTAATGCAGATATTATGAGCTAGGTATGTTATGCTTTCTTGTGCAAGAATAAATGCCACTTGTGCATTGAATTGATATTTTCCATGTCTGTAAGAATTGACCTGCCATTGATGGGTTACTTGACATTAAGTGAAGTTCATAATAATTGAGCAATACGTTAGTAGGTGCACCTACAAGTGATTTTCTTTGATTGCTTTCTGAATCTTCTCCTTCTATACATGACATAAATAATGCAGTCACAAGATGGAGTTGGTGCAGTCAAAATATCAGTAACTCCACACTTTGTTTCTGAGGCAGTTTTCTTGCAATTTTATAGCTATTGATGAACTACACATCATTTGTGTTGCTTTTAATGAGCTACTGTCTCCCCTGTTTTTCTCTTTGACTCAGACCAATGTGCTCTACGATGTATGCCTAAGAAACTATAGTATTCGCAATACTAGCCATTCATAAGTAAATGCTTATATCTTCTTTAAATGCACATGCTGAAAGAAGTTAAAAGTTATGTAAGTTTCGTTTGTCAAAACACTTAGCTTAATGTTGAATCTGAATGTAAACATGTGTGTTGATTTACATTGGCAGTGATCTATTGTCTATTTCTATATTTAAATAACATCTAGTGTTTAATACTACAAATATTAATTGTTTTTTAACAGAATGAGTTTGGTGTCTGGGAGATCTTTTGGCCTAATAATGCTGCTAGTTCACCACCAACTCCCTATGGTTCTCAAGTGAAGGTAAATTACCTATATATGAATATAAGTTTGGCTCTTGAAAGTTATTGTGCTTACATTCAAATGCTACTTGTTTATTATTTCCTTTTTCCACTTTTTAAGTCAGTAAAAAGAAACTATAAAAACTTGCAACTCTTTCCTTGTAGATCAACCATGTATTTAACCTTTTGATCATGACCTGTGGACCAGGAACCTTTTAAGTATGATGCTTTTTTTTTTTTACACTGATCCTATTGCATGTGTATATGGTTTGAATAAATCATTGGTTTGTACTACAACCTTCATGATAATTAATTACTAGAATTCATGACATAAAGGCATTGAAGTATTTAATGGGGTGGTCTCCGAGTCAAGCAAAATTATTCAAGGTAGCTAAGTTCAAATCCAACTAACTCCCGGCCTAAAAAGAAGGGAGAAAGAAAGAAAAGATGAAGATGAAAAAAAAAAAAACATTTCTCTGGTATTACTAAATAATGAATATTGCTTTAGTTACTGAAAATGCAAATGCCAAATAGCTAGTGACTTGGATCTTTGTTAACTGCTTTATGTATAGAAATATCTTAAATAGCAGTTTCAAATCAATAACATGGAAGTTGGTTCGATTGCATTTTATTATGATTCTTCACCCATTTCTAAAACCCATTAAGAAGCCTAAATTTGCAATTAAACCAAAATTTATCTCTAGTTTTCATCATACTGTCATTCCAAGAAAATTTGTCCCACAAACACCTTCAGTCTTTATCTTCCATGCTACATTATGATATGGTTAATCCATTTCCTAGTTTTCTTAATATTATCAACTCTGAGATGCAGGAGCCAATAATTAACACATATGCCAACTTTAGAGATGATGTGCTTCCCCGTATTAAAAGACTCGGATATAATGCTGTTCAAATCATGGTTGTTCAAGAGCACTCATATTATGCTTGATTTGGGTATTATCTCCATCAAAATATCAGCTCATCTATATTTGTTGCTGTTTATGTTTGTTAACTTGTACTAAAATGTTATGTTTTGGATGTAAACAGAAATATTTCTTCAGAATTTAGTTTTGGTTATGGAAACTAACCTCTTCTACTTTTAACAAGTTGCATTTAATAAGTTGCAGGTATCATGTGACAAACTTCTTTGCACCAAGCAGTCGTTTTGGAACCCCTAATGATCTTAAGTCACTGATAGATAGGGCTCATGAGTTGGGTCTACTTGTTCTTATGGATATTGTGCACAGGTAATAATTGGACTTGCAGGAGAATATCATTTCTAGAAACACACCCTTCAGCTTTATTAGCTGTTACAGTTTTTGTGCAAATGATTTTTCCCAGCTTTTTGGTACCAAAAATGAAAATATAAACTCTTTTTCTTCTTTTTTTCTTGCTTAGATTGTATTGTCCTTCTTCTAGTAGACTTGATGCAAATAAGGCCATGAGAATTTAGAATGTTATTGGTCCTTACTCTTACTATGTTTTTTCTAGTTGTTTTTGGCTTCCTAAAAGGTTTCTAAGGAACAAACCTAAATGGGAGAAAGCAAAGTCATAATTGTTTGAAAATATATATGATTAAATGCAATAGAATTTGTAGTATAATTGTTCTATTAAAAGAGGAATCATAATATTTTGTTCTACAAGAGATTATATTTTTTATTTTTAATTGTTTTAAAGTATTATTGTCTTTTCTACCCAAATGTACTTTCTGCTTCTGGAAGCAAAAAGCTAGTAGCAAAACAACTACCAAATGGAATCTTACTGTATTGTTTACAATGAAAGTTTTTATCTTTTGCATGTCGTTAATGTTAAATTATTTTCTAAGCAGTAGCAAATTTTTATTCAAGTATTTGCTCTATTGCTTTGAGTAAGTAACTTTTGCTATAAGTCTCAGTTAATTTTTATTCTTTAGTTAAATTAAGTTATTAATTAATTTTGTCATCCATCTTTGTATCTGACTGATGTTTGAGGAATACAGCCATGGATCTAATAATGTGTTAGATGGATTGAACATGTTTGATGGAACCAATGCTCATTACTTCCACTTGGGGTCAAAGGGTCACCACTGGATGTGGGATTCTCACCTTTTTAATTGTGGAAGCTGGGAAGTATGTACTTCTATTGAAACTTCTCTTAAACAATAGCTTCTTGAAAGATTTTGGCTTCTTGTTAGATGGATTGAACATGTTTGATGGAACCAATGCTCATTACTTCCACTCGGGGTCAAAGGGTCACCACTGGATGTGGGATTCTCACCTTTTTAATTGTGGAAGCTGGGAAGTATGTACTTCTATTGAAACTTCTCTTAAACAATAGCTTGTTGAAATATTTTGGCTTCCTTCCATCCTATTGTGTGTAAATATTAATTTTTACTTGTTGCTTTAGGTACAAAGGTTTCTTCTTTCAAATGCAAAATGGTGGCTGGAAGAATACAAGTTTGATGGGTTCAGATTTGACGTTGTGACTTCAATGATGTACACCTATCATGGGTTGCAATTAATATCTGAGTGAGTTTGCAAATTTTCTATTCTGCTTGGTGTTATATAATTAAGTTACTCGCGTTAGATGTAATTAGAAGTTTTGACTTCTGTTATATAGAGAAGTACTGACTTGTAACATTTGTTCTTGTAGTGGTGAAGCATCGTTCTATATTTGTTTCTTAGCTAAACTTGAGGATAAAGGTTTTAGTGTCATTGCACTTTATAATGTAATAATCCGGCTAACCTTTGTTTTCTTGAACTTGCTGTAGGTAGCATTTTACTAGAAACTACATGAATACTTCGGAAATTGCAAACTGATGTAGTGCTGTTGTCTATCTTGCTGTTAATATATGATTCAGGGCTATATCCTGAGGCTCACCCATGGTGAAGATGTAGTTCTATAACTCCTTTGATCACATTGAGGCATACTGTGATTTATAATCGTTATCTGTCCAGATTATGATATCTGTTTAAGTCCCCTATCTCTTCTACAACAATACTTTGTTGAACTGGGGTTGGCGTAAATGGAATGGGGTTTCAATACTTTTTATGTGATCTGTGAAGATGCTAAGTGTAGAAATGGTTTTGAAAAAGTTTGCACACGTACTTGTGTGTGAAGCTTACCAACATTTGTGTATTGTACATGTTTTTCTAATTCTCTACTGCTGCATCACTTCTCTTCATGCATCAATTGAATCCATATGCCATGAATAAGTAGGTTACCTTGCTAGTAGTTAAGTGTTTTGATATTGTAGAATGAACTAAAGAATTGTTAAAAATGCTTGTTGTAAATTGAACTAATTTTTATTGTAGACCAAGAGTTTTGGAAACATAGCAACTAAAGATGCCAAAAATGAAAATTCCAAAAACACTTGAAGGGAACAAACAAGCATCTCTAGAAATCTTAAAATATCCTTGCTTTTCACATATTTTATCTTTTGTGCAGATAATTCACCTAAAGAGCTACTAGCACAATAAAAGGTAATTTATGTTTTACCCTTTAGAAATATTAGCATAGTAAGGAACATAATAGATAAAATGTTTATATGGAGTGATTTTAGTTGCAGATTTTCATTATATTATTTGCAAAAATAACATTTCTTAAAGTTCATATGAATATTTGAAAAGAAAAAGAAAACAAATTGAAGGTTAGACTTCCACCATCTTAAATGTCGATCTTGTCATAATAGATCAATTCTCTCTGCTTTTCTTTTTTACTCTGACCCATGTGCTCTAAGAGGTATGCCTGAAGGAAAACTTGTAGGATTTGCTAATACCAGATGTTATAAGTCCAATGCTTGTATCTTCTGTAAATGCACATGCTGAAAAAAGTTGAAAGTTATTTAAGTTTGTTTGTCAAAACACTTAGCCTTAATGTTAATCTTTGAATGTAAAATATGGGTCTTTTTTATATGTATGTGGGCATTGAATATTTTTCTTAATGGACCAAAGATTAGGTGTATAGTCTGGTGCAGTGATATTCTTAAAAGCTCCAAATAGAAAAGTTAAGAAGATAACGTTGTCAAAGTTTTTATAATTAAGTGCAAAAGCCACCTTGCTTATGTAACAATTAATTGTATCAGCTAATTCATATATTTTATGCCATGCAGTCTCAAGTATAAAAGGGAAGGTGACTGTGTTCTAAGTACTTAGAAAGCTGTGTTGATTTACATTGGTAGTGATCTATTGTCTACTTCTATATTTAAATAACATCTAGTGTTTAATTCTACAAATATTAATTGTTTTTTAACAGAATGAGTTTGGTGTCTGGAGATCTTTTGGCCTAATAATGTTGACGGTTCACCACCAATTCCCCATGGTTCTCAAGTGAAGGTAAATTACCTGTAGATGAACATAAGTTTGGCTCGTGAAACTTATTGTGCTTACATTCAAATGTTACTTGTTTATTATTTCCTTTTTCCACTTTTTAAGTCAAAGTAAAAAGAAACTATAAAAACTTGCAACTCTTTCCCTGTAGATCAACAAGGTGTTTAGCCTTTTGATCATGATCTGTGGACCAGGAACCTTTAAGTATGATGCTTCTTTTTAACATTGATCCTATTGCATGTGTATATGGTTTGACTAAATCATTGGTTGTACTAAAACCTTCACAATAATTAATTACTAGAATTCATGACATAAAGGCATTGAAGTATTTAGTGGGGTGGTCTCCAAGTCAAGCAAAATCATTCAAGGTAGCTGAGTTCAAATCCAACTAACTCCCATCCTAAAAGGAAGGGAGAAAGAAAGGAAAGATGAAGATGAAAGAAAAACCATTTTTCTGGTGGACTGTTATGATCATGTCAATTATCATTCATCCAAACCTCTTTTTCCAAGTGTACATTTTAAGTTTTTGACCACATAATTCTAGACTCATATGGAAACTCCATCTAGGATTAAGGACTCCATTCCTGCTTGGATCAAGTTCTCTGTTCAAGCACCGGGTGAAATCCCATACAACGGAATATACTATGATCTGCCAAAAGAGGTATAGTTGGTGGCTATTTGCTCTTTTGGTTTTGTTGGGAAAATTAGATAACTTATTCTTTTCAAACTATAAGCAGCTGAAATATTTGGAGCTTGGGGAAAATCAGAAATACCAATTAATGTTTATGATAATTTTAAAATGACTGCATGTGTATGAAGATACATAGACAAAAGCATGCATGCCTGCACACAAATATGATTAATTGATTATATAAACAAATAATGAATTTCTTATTCATCTTAGAGTAGGTTGTTTTGATGAACGTCTTCTTTTATAACATTAATATTAAGAGCAATGCCCTTAAAGGTTTTTAAGAAAACAATTTTGATTGGTTCTTTTTCATATATGAAGTCAGTTTCTAAATTGTGTTATCGCTTGTTCAAGTTTAATCACTGCACAGCACAGTCAACTTAGTTTAGTCTGTAATATGTGTCTTATCTCAAATTTTTGTACTCTCTAACTTGACTAATGATTTTTATACTATAATAGGAAAAGTATGTATTCAAACACCGCCAGCCAAAAAAACCAAAATCACATAAGTTCATGAATCACATGTCGGAATGAGTAGCATAGTATGCATCTTTCTTTCCCTTGCATGTAGCAAATTGTTATTCAACTCTTCTGTATCTGCACTGAATTGCATTTCCTTGATTTATTTAATCTTAAAAAAGGAAACCTTAAGTTTGATAAAAAGCTTCATTAAATGCTATCATGTGTGGGATCATATTTTTTATGCTATTTCTTTCAACCCTTCCTATGAAGTGTTCTTGCAAGGTTTTGAGACTGAACAGTAAAGCAAGAGGTTTTATAAGACAATACATTTTACAAGAAAACTTATCTTAGTATCTGTATTTAAACTATCAATTTTACACCCCCCCCCCCCCCAAAAAAAAAAAAAAGGAAGATAGAGAGACATTTTGGCTTGTGTTGAACATCTTTAAGAGCATCAAACAGTATAGCTGTCTGGAAAGGCCTGTAAATTTTGAAATGGAACTTTCCTACATCCCATAGGCAGGGTGGCCTCTCTTAAAGAGAAAATCTGTCAAATTAAGCTAGCAAAGAGCCACGTAGGTGTATACGGCCTACTTTTCATGTTCTTTGGTTAAAGGAAGTCCTTCCATTTGAATTATACTAAATAATGAGTATTACTTTAGTTAATGATAATGCAAATGCCAAACAGCTAGTGACTTGGATATTTGTTAACTGCTTTGTGTATAGAAATATTTTAAATGGCAGTTTAAAATCAATAACGTAGAAGTTGGTTTGATTGCATTTCATTATGATTCTTCACCCATTTCTAAAACCCATTAAGAAGCCTAAATTTGCAGTTAAACCGAAATTTATCTCTAGTTTTCATCATACTGTCATTCAAAGAAAATTTGTCCCATAAACACCTTTAGACTTTATCTTCCATGGTACACTTTGGTATGGTTAATCCATTTCCTAGTTTTCTTAATATTATCAACTCTGAGATGCAGGAGCCAATAAATAACACATATGCGAACTTTAGAGATGATGTGCTTCCCCGTATTAAAAGTCTTGGATATAATGCTGTTCAAATCATGGTTGTTCAAGAGCACTCATATTATGCTTGATTTGGGTATTATCTCCATCGAAATATCAGCTCATCTTTATTTGTTGCTGTTTATGTTTGTTAACTTGTACTAAAATGTTATGTTTTGGATGTAAACAGAAATATTTCTTCAGAATTTAGTTTTGGTTATGGAAACTAACCTCTTCTACTTTTAACAAGTTGCATTTAATAAGTTGCAGGTATCATGTGACAAACTTCTTTGCACCAAGCAGTCGTTTTGGAACCCCTAATGATCTTAAGTCACTGATAGATAGGGCTCATAAGTTGGGTCTACTTGTAATTGTGGATATTGTGCACAGGTAATAATTGGACTTGCAGGAGAATATCATTTCTAGAAACACAGCCTTCAGCTTTATTTGTTGTTACAGTTTTTGTGCAAACGGTTTTTCCCAGCTTTTTCATACCAAAAATGAAAATATAAACTCTTTTTCTTCTTCTTCTTTTCCTATTTAGACTGTATGGTCATTCTTCCAGTAGACTTGCTTTTCACATATTTCATCTTTTGTGCAAATAATTCACCTAAAGAGCTAATAGCACAATAAAAGGTAATTTATGTTTTACCCTTTAGAAATATTAGCATAGTAAGGAACTTTTAATTGATAAAATGTTTATATTGGGGTGATTTGGTTGCAGATTTTCATATATTATTTGCAAAAATAACATTCTTTAAGTTCTATTAATATTGAAGTGGAAAAGAAACAATAGTTGAAGGTAGACTTCCACCATTTTAAATTATCATCTGTCATAATAATCAATTCTTCCCTGCTTTTCTCTTTGACTCAAACCGTGTGCTCTAAGATGTATGCCTTAAGAAACTGTAGTATTTGCAATACCAGCTGTTCATAAGTCAATGCTTATATCTTTCTCTAAATGCACATGCCGAAAGAAGTTAAAAGTTATTTAAGTTTGGTTTGTCAAAACACTTAGCTTAATGTTAAATCTGAATGTAAACATGAATCTTTTTATATGTATGTGAGCATGAATATTCTTTTTAATGGACCAAAGATTGGGTGTATAGTCTGGTGCAGTTGGTATTCTTAAAAGCTCCAAATAGAAAAGTTAAGAAGATAAACGTTGTCAAAGTTTTTATAATTAAGTGCAAAAGTCACCTTACTTATGTAACAATTAATTGTATCAACTAATTCATATATTTAATGCCATGCAATCTCAAGTATAAAAGGAAGGTGATTGTGTTCTAAGTGCTTAGATAGCGGTGTTGATTAACACTGGCAGTGATCTATTGTCTATTTCTATATTTAAATAACATCTACTGTTTAATTCTACAAATATTAATTGTTTTTTAACAGAATGAGTTTGGTGTCTGGGAGATATTTTGGCTAATAATGCTTATGGTTCACCACCAATTCCCCATGGTTCTCAAGTGAAGGTAAATTACCTGTAGATGAAGATAAGTTTGGCTCTTGATACTTATTGTGCTTACATTCAAATGCTACTTGTTTATTATTTTCTTTTTCCACTTTTTAAGTCAGAGTAAAAAGAAACTATTAAAACTTGCGTCTCTTTCCCTGTAGATCAACAAGGTATTTAACCTTTTGATCATGATCTGTGGACCGGGAACCTTTAAGTGATGCTTTTTTTTAACACTGATCCTATTGCATGTGTATATGGTTTGAATAAATCGTTGGTTGTAGTACAATGTTCACGATAATTAATTACTAGAATTCATGACATAATGGCATTGAAGTATTTAGTGGGGCGGTCTTTAAGTCAAGCAAAATTATTCAAGGTAGCTGAGTTTAAATCCAACTAATTCCTGTCCTAAAAGGAAGGGAGAAAGAAAGGATGAAGATGGAAAAAAATTATTTTTTTGGTGGACTGTTATGATCATGTCAATTATCATTCATCGAAACCTCTTTTTCCATGTGTCCATTTTAACTTTTTGAAAATATGATTGTAGATTTGTATGGAAACTCCATTTGGGATTAAGGACTCCATTCTTGCTTGGATCAAGTTCTCTGATCAAGCACCAGGTGAAATCCCATACAACGGAATATACTATAATTGGCTGGAAGAGGTATAATTAGTGGTTGTTTGATCTTTTGGTTTTGTTGGAAAGATTAGATAACCTATTTTTTTCAAACTATAAGCAGCTGAAATATTTGGAGCTTGGGGAAAATTAGAAATACCAACTAATGTTTATGATAATTTTAAAATGACTGCATGTGTGTGAGGATACATTAAAAAAGCATGCATGCATGCCTGCACACAAATATGATTAATTGATATACAAACAAATAATGAATTTCTTATTCTTCTTAGAGTAGGTTGTTTTGATGAACGTCTGCCTTTATAACGTTAATATTAACATCAATGCCCTTAAAGGTTTTTAAGAAAACAATTTTGATTGGTTCTTTTTCATATATGAAGTCAGTTTCTAAATTGTGTTCTCGCTTGTTCAAGTTTAATCACTGCACAACACAGTCAACTTAGTTTAGTTTGTAATATGTGTCTTATCTCAAATTTTTGTACTCTTTATCCTGACTAATGATTTTTATACCATAACAGGAAAATCATGTATACAAATACCCCCAGCCAAAAGGACTAAAATCACTTAAGTCTATGAATCACATGTTGGAATGGGTAGCATTGTATGCATATTCCTTTCCCTTGCATGTTGCAAATTGTTTTTCAACTCTTCTGTCTCTATTCTGAATTGCATTTCCTTGATTTATTTAATCTTAAAAGAGGAAACCTTAAGTTTGATAAAAAGCTTCATTAAATACTATCATGTGTGTGATCATATTTTTTATGTTATTTCTTTCAACCTTTCCTATGAAGTGTTCCTGCAAGGTTTTAAGACTCAAAAGTGAAGTAGGAGGTTTTATAAGACAATACATTTTAAAGGAAAATTTATCTTAGTATTTGTATTTAAACTATCAATTTTACCTCCCCTCCCCATCCCAAAAAAAAAAAAAAAAAACAAAAGGAAGATAGAGAAACATTTTGACTTGCATTGAACATCTTTAAGAGCATCAAATGATATAGCTGTCTGGAAAGGCCTGTAAACTTTGAAATGGAACTTTCTTGCATCCCATAGGCAGGGTGGCCTCTCTTAAAGAGAAAATCTGTCAAATTAAGCTAGCAAAAAGCCACATAGGTGCATACGGCCTACTTTTTGTGTTCTTTGGTTAAAGGAAATCCTTCCATTTGGATTATACTAAATAAGAAGCCTAAATTTGCAATTAAACCGAAATTTATCTCTAGTTTTCATCATACTGTCATTCAAAGAAAATTTGTCCCATAAACACCTTTAGACTTTATCTTCCATGGTACACTTTGGTATGGTTAATCCATTTCCTAGTTTTCTTAATATTATCAACTCTGAGATGCAGGAGCCAATAATTAACACATATGCCAACTTTAGAGATGATGTGCTTCCCCGCATTAGAAGACTTGGATATAATGCTGTTCAAATCATGGTTGTTCAAGAGCACTTATATTATGCTTGATTTGGGTATTATCTCCATCAAAATATCAGCTTATCTTTATTTGTTGCTGTTTATGTTTGTTAACTTGTACTAAAATGTTATGTTTTGGATGTAAACAGAAATATTTCTTCAGAATTTAGTTTTGGTTATGGAAACTAACCTCTTCTACTTTTAACAAGTTGCATTAATATGTTGCAGGTATCATGTGACAAACTTCTTTGCACCAAGTAGTCGTTTTGGAACCCCTGATGATCTTAAGTCACTGATAGATAGGGCTCATAAGTTGGGTTTACTTGTTATTGTGGATATTGTGCACAGGTAATAATTGGACTTGCAGGAGAATATCATTTCTAGAAACACAGCCTTCAGCTTTATTTGTTGTTACAGTTTTTGTGGGAAAAACACAGCCTTCAGCTTTATTTGTTGTTACAGTTTTTGTGCAAACGGTTTTTCCCAGCTTTTTCATACCAAAAATGAAAATATGAACTCTTTTTCTTCTTTTTTTCCTATTTAGACTGTATGGTCATTCTTCCAGTAGACTTGATGCAAAAATGGTCATGAGAATTTAGGCTGTTGTTAGTCCTTACTCTTACTATGTTTTTTCTAGTTGCTTTTGGCTTCCTAAAAGGTTTCTAAAGAACAAACCTAAAAGGGAAAAAGCAAAGTCATAATTGTTTGAAAATATATATGATTAAATGAGTAGAATTTGTAGTATAATTGTTATACTAAAAGAGGAATCATAGTATTTTGTTCTACAAGAGATTATTTTTTTTATTTTTACTTCTTTTAAAGTATTATTCTCTTTTCTATCCAAATCTACTTTCTGCTTTTGGAAGCAAGAAGCTAGTAGCAAAAACAACTACCAAATGGAATCTTACTATATTGTTTACAATGAAAGTTTTATCTTTTGCATGTCATTAATGTTAAATTCTTTTCTAAGCTGTAGCAAATTTTTATTCGAGTATTTGCTTTGAGTAAGTAATCTTTTGCTATAAGTCTCAGTTAATTTTTATTCTTTAGTTAAATTAAGTTATTAATTAATTTTGTCATCCATCTTTGTATCTGACTGATGTTTGACAAATACAGCCATGCATCTAATAATGTGTTAGATGGATTGAACATGTTTGATGGAATCGATGCTCATTACTTCCACTCGGGGTTAAGAAGTCACCATTGGATGTGGGATTCTCACTTTTTTAATTATGGAAGCTGGGAAGTATGTACTTCTACTGAAACTTCTCTTAAACAATAGCTTGTTGAATGATTTTGGCTTCCTTCCATCTTATTGTGTGTAAATATTAATTTTTACTTGTTGCTTTAGGTACAAAGGTTTCTTCTTTCAAATGCAAGATGGTGGCTAGAAGAATAGAAGTTGATGGGTTCAAATTTGATGTTGTGACTTCAATGATGTACACCTATCATGGGTTGCAGGTAATATCAGAATGAGTTTGTAGATTTTCTATTTTGCTTGGTGTTATATAATAAGTTACTTGCATGTTTAGATGTTAATTATCAAATTTTTGACTTTATGTTATATAGAGAAGTAGAACTGATGTAACATTTGGCTTTTGTAAGTGGTGAAGCATCATTTCTCAATGTTTGTTTCTTAACTAAATTCTCTCGAGGACTAAAGGTTTTTAGTGTCATTGCATCTTTATAATGTATTATCCCAGCTTAAGTTTTGTTTTTTTGAACTTGCTATAGGTAGCATTTATTGGAAACTACAATGAGTACTTCAGATATGCAATTGATGTAGATGCTGTTGTCTATCTGATGCTGGTTAATCATATGATTCATGGCGTTTATCCTGAGGCTATCACCATTGGTGAAGATGTATGTTCTATAACTCTTCTTTGAGTCACATTGAGTATCCTTCGACTTATAATCATTTATCCATCCTAGAATTATGATGTCCGCTTTAAGTCCCCTATCTCTTCTACAGCAACATTTGTTGTATTGGGTTGCATAAATGGAATGGGGTTTCAATACTTTTTTACGTGATCCATGAGGATGCTAAATGTAGATGGTTTTGAAAAAGTTTGCGTAATCCTACCAAACATTTGTGTATTGTACATGTTTTTCTAATTCTCTACTGCTTCATCACTTCTCTTCATGCATCAATTGAATCCATATGCCATGAATAAGTAGGTTATCGTGGTAGTAGTTAAGTGTTTTGATATTGTAGAATGAACTAAAAAATTGTTAAAAATGCTTGTTGTAAATTGAACTAATTTTTATTGTGGACCAAGAGTTATGGAAACATAACAACTAAAGATGCCAAAAATGAAAATTTCAAAAACGCTTGAAGGGAACAACCAAGAATCTTTAGAAATCTTAGAATACCCTTGCTTTTCATGTATTTCATCTTTTGTGCAAATAATTCACCTAAAGAGCTACTAGCACAATAAAAGGTAATTTATGTTTTACACTTTAGAAATATTAGCATTGTAAGGAACTGATAAAATGTTTATATTAGAGTGATTTAGTTGCAGATTTTCATATATTATTTGCAAAATTAACATTCTATAAGTTTTATGAACATTGAAGAGGAAAAGAAACAATAGTTGAAGGTAGACTTCCACCATCTTAAATTGTCATCTGTCATAATAATCATTTAAATAATTAGTAAAACCAATAGAGGATAATACTTGGAGGAATGTAATCGAGATGAGTAATTCTTTTGGGAAAATGTCAATATTCTTTATCTTCGTTATGCTAATTGTGCAATTGTGTATGCTGAAGGTGAGTGGAATGCCTACATTTTGCCTTTCTGTCCAAGATGGTGTCATATTTGATTATCCACTGCACATGGCCATTGTTAATAAATGGATTGAGTTTGATTTTTGAAAAATGCTAAATTGATTATTTCTTGATTTCTTGTGAAAATTTTGAAATATATTTTATGCTTGATTGTTATGTTACAATTTATTTGATTGCAATGAAATATTTTGAAATATGCTCTTGTGGTTACTTGACTTATTTTTGATTTGTGATTTTAATTTGATGCATGATTAGCTAATTTATCTTAACTAAAATATATTATTGGCTCATTTATTGTTCATGTCATGTGTGCTTATATGAATATGATTGAGCTTTACTTGATATGGTTGCAACATGAATTAAGTGATTTTCTTATAATGCTTATGTTTGTCTTAAATCATTGTTGATTATGGCCTATAATTTGTGTAGATATATTTATGCTTTTGTGGTGAAATTTTTTTAATTATGTTTTGATGATAAGTATGTCTTTTTTGAGTTTTTTGAATTCTATAGGGCTTTAATTGGTTTTTGACATATTTTTTGGTGATTTACTGAATATATATGAATATTGAATATGTTAATTTTGTGTTCATAAATAATCTAAAAGGTTTGATTTTTGTATATTACATAGGAACTTTAACTTTAGTGATAATATTGTGATATATGATGCTTAACTTGATACATGATTTTTAGTAAGTTCATATATATACACACACACACATATCTTTTTCTAATTGAAAAATTGGGTTTAGTGAACAAAATTTCATTTGTCTATAATGATTTAGAATATGAAATTTATTTCGAACAATTGATATAATTTTTATCAATTGATTTTCTTGATGTTTCTAATGAAAATATTTTGTCAAGAAATTTTTTTAAGTTTATAATAGGAGAACTTGAAATAAGCATGGATTAACATTTTTGGGATTTTAAATGGAACAAGTAAAGCAAATCATCTTCATCAATCAAGCTCAAATACATCAAAGACTAATTTAAAAATGTGAAAATGAAGGATTCAAAGTTTTACTCAACTACAATGAGCATAACATCATAACTTAATAAGGATGGAGGTAATTGTATTGAATCTATGTTATGTGCTTATGATTTATAATGTTTAATACATGGTTTGATAAATGCTTATTTGATATATGTAAAAATGAGATATTATGTTTGAATTTGTGAACAATTTATACAAATTAATCATCAAATGACTTGATAGAATTTGTCTTAATTTTGTTAAATGCTTGGATTGATTAATATACATGTCTATTTTTTGATTGCTTTAATTAATAGTTTTTATTGCATGAATATTCGTTTGAGTCTTGGACATTGATACGAGTTAAATAGATTGATTTTTTTAAACATGTTCATTGATTGAAATCATTGAGATAGCATGTACCATATTATGTCTAAATGTTTGTATCTTTATTAGTATACTGTTATATATAATTTGAAATGTTTTTACATGTGCTTGTATGATTTTATTGAAAAATGTTTGATTGTATTTATGTACTTGCATATGTTTGGATTAAGAATATTGCTTTATATTGAAATAATTTGGATTATATTTAAATAATTATGCTTTTATTATTTTTTTGCTATAACATATGTGTTCATCATGTTTGAAAATCATGATTGTATAATTATTTATTATAATATGATGATTAAATATTTGTTTTAGATAGGATACGCTTATGAAAGAATGTTATTATGCATGTAATGATTGAACATTTTCATATGCTTGAAATATATTGTGATCCTTAAAAGTTTATGAATAAAATAACTAACATTTGGTATCAAAATTGTTAAATAATTTTTTAACTTTCATTGACACTTGTTTATGTACCTATCATTGATATAGCTTGTATCTTTCATATTGTCTTAAATTGATTTACCTTATTTTAAAAAAGAGAGAAAATTTTAGAATATAATTTTGCTTGATTTATTTTTTGATAATAATTGGTATGCCTTGTGATAATATATCTTTAACAATTGATATGAGCTTCTATGCATGTGCTTAAATTTATACTTAATTGCTACTAATGTTTTAAATTCTAAGTACATTTTATGATAACATGATTTATGAGTAGCTTATATATCATTTATTATTTTTTTGCTCATAAATTTCATGTGGTTAGGTTGAATGAATGATTTTGTGTTATAATATTTTAATTGGATACACTTATGCTTTTGTACTTGAATATATGTATGTGAAATTTATTGTGTATATTATATTGATTACATGCATTTAAAATACTCTTAGTATTATTGGTATCAAGCATTTTGTCTCGTTTTGAATTGATTTCTTTTTTTTTTTTTTACAATGACAAAATAGGAATTTATAAATATTTTTTCTTATATGTATATAGCATTTGGTATAGGAGTTTTAACATAACTTTTTTTTGTGTTTATTTGCTCGTCTTTTTGTTATAACAAAAAGGGAGAGAAATATCATGGATAAATTTGCTTGTGCTTGACATACATATGTTTGATTGTGTTTATTTGATATATTTAATTAACATATATTTGTTGAATTGTGTTGGATTATGATACATTAATTAAAGGAGAATTTTCTCATGCAAAATTTAAGGAGAAATTTTTCGAAATTTTTTTTATCAAGTAAATTTATCTTTAAGTTTTATCATATTAAAAAAAGAGATTGCTAGCATTTAATTGATTTTTATTTTGAAATAATAAAACATTAAGTTAAATAAGCTTGATCAAGATTTTGAAAAATATTTATTTAGTATATATTTTTAGGTTTTATTATTTTGGTATAAAACAAATAAAATGATTTTGAAAGTTTAAACAAATCTTTTTTACTACAACAAAGTTTTCTAACATTGAATTTATTTTATTTTTTTGTATTAATTCACAAAACTTTAATATTTGAATTTTATATGGTTGAAAAGCTCTTTGAGTATACTTTCTAATGTATCAAACAAAATTAACATTCAAATTTCTTAAGAAAAGATTTTGATTTTTTACTAAGCACTTTGTAATTGTTTAAAAATCGCACAAGGAGTAGATTTGAAAATTCACTATAATTTATATACAATGAATTAGATGAATTTTATATGGATAAAAAGTCTTCTAAGTTTAGTTTTTAAATCTTTTTTTTTTATTTCGAATTACGTTACTTAAGGTACGAACAAATTAGTAAGTAGAGCATAAAACAAGATATAATTGCCTAGCTTGACTAGATTTATCTATTATGTTATAGGATCGATCTCTTAGGTTACAAGATCAATCCTCTGACTAAATCAATCGATCCCTTTTTATAATGGATTAATTCTTGTTCTTATAAAAATAAAATAGATTTGAAAAACATCAAAAGGGATCAATCCTCTACAAGAAATGATTGATTGGCTAAGGTACATGATTGATCCTTTATCAAAATCAATCAATCTCTTATGTCCAGAAAAGCTCCAATGGGTAGTTTTTTAAGCTTCAATGTTTTTTTTTTACTCCATAGCATCTTCGAGTTTTTCAATTTCACTATAAATTGAGAATTTTAACACATCAAGAAGGTTGATGAATCAAGAAAGTAAAATTAAATAAGTCATATTTTTATTCTTTTAAAGAAATTAAGAGTTTTAAAGCTTAAATTCAATATCTTTTGTATTTTTTGTATCCAAAATATTGTTGTGTTTCATTTATCATTTTTTTGGTACTTCATTAGGTAAACACTCAACTTTGAGAGTTATTTTATTTTGCAAAAATTATTTGAGTTATCTTGTAAGTAAGAAGTAATGTATCCTCTTGATTATGTAAGGGTAGAAGTTTTTATCTTAAATCTTAGGAAAAAAAAAGATAAGATTGTTTTCTTAATTCAAGATTAATGATTGAAACATTGGTGTAGACAATCAAAAGAGAAGACATAGGTGCTTTATGAAAAAAGACTTAACCTTTATAAATTCTTGTGTTTGATTTCTCTATCTATATTTTTTTATTTTGATTATAGTTTATATTTGCTTCTAGTTTATCAATTTATTATTATTTGTGTCATATTTTTAGATTGGTTTTAGTTTCTATTCAATTATATAGAAATGTAGTTTCGAGAAAAAATTTGAAGAGATTCAATTCACCCCCTTCTTGGACACCATCTCATTTAGAAAGTTAATAATTGGTATCAGAGCTTTGGTTTCTTTTTTATAAGTTTAATCACCTTGAGTAAAGATCAAATGGCTCAATTTAAGTTAAAAAAATGTTGAAGAAGTCCTCAAAGCTTTTATGATTGATAAATTTGAATTTTGTGAATGAAAAATAAAGATGAAAGTGTTTATAATGGCTCAAGATTTTAGAGTTTGAAATATAATAAAGAAAGGGCTTGAAATTCTTTCAAATGATGTAAACTACATGAGAAAAGTGATGATAATGTCAAGGTCAAGTGTTTATTTGTTATTCATGCTTAATGCAATTAACTGTGTGCTAACTTGTTTTTATATATTATGCATAAACTCAAAGCTGAATGTCTTTTAAGCTTTCTTGTTTCGCTTTGAAAACTATTTCTGCTGGAGTCGAGTTTTAAAAGTATGAAATATTGCTTAAGCAAGTTTTTCAAATGAAAATGAATATATTGAATTGAATGTTTTAAACTTACTCAAACACAAAAACATGAAAACTTGCATTTGTTTTAACTTTTCACAGTGTTAAGTTTAAGTTACGAATGATTTTGAAGCTTAAAATATCAACATTTCGTTTCTAAACAATTATGGGCATAAAAATTATCTGCACAATTTCAAATTGAGATATAAAAATCATTTGCATGATTTTAATTTTTCATCCTTATTTGCTTCAGATGTATTTTTAAGAGGATTCATGAATGCCACAGGGAATTTGTGGGATGTTGATTTTTGGATGTTATTTGTCAAATTGTTATTGTTGCTTGATGCAATTAGCTGTGTGCTAACTTGTTTTTATATATTATGCACAAACCCAAAGCTCAATGTTTCCAAAGCTTTTATGTTTTGCTTTGAAAACCATTTTTGCTAGAGCCGAGCCTTAAAAGTATGAAATATTGTTTGAGCGAGTTTTTTAAATGAAAATGAATATCTTGAATCCAATATTTTAAGCTTACTCAAATACACAAACATGATAACTTGCATTGGTTTTACTTTTCACAGTGTTAAGTATAATTTATGAATGATTTTGGAGCTTAAAACATCAAAATTTCATTTCTAAACAATTATGGGCATCAAAACCATTTGCACAATTTCAAATTACGATATAAAAACTATTTGCACGATTTTAATTTTTCATACTTACTTGCTTCAGATGCATTTTTAGGAGGATTCATTAATGCTCCAGGGAATTTACGGGATGCTGTTGATATTTGGATGTCATTTGTGAAATCGTTATGTGCACTTGATGCGATTAACTGTGTGCTAACTTGTTTTTATATATTATGCACAAACTCAAAGCTTAATGTTTCTGAAGTTTTTATGTTTTGCTTTGAAAACTATTTTTGCTGGAGCTGAGCTTCAAAAGGATGAAATATTGTTTGAGCAAGTTTTAAATGGAAATGACTGTCTTGAATCAAATGTTTTAAACTTGTTCAAAACACAAAACATGATAACTTGCGTTGGTTTTAGATTTTCACAGTGTTAAGTGTAAGTTATGAAGGATTTTCGAACTTAAAATATCAAAATTTCGTTTCTGAACAATTATGAGCATAAAAGCAATTTGCATAATTTCAAATTGTGATATAAAAACCATTTGTGCGATTTTAACTTTTCATACTTATCTGTTTCAGATGCATTTTTAGGAGGATTCATGAATGCCTCAAGGAATTTGTGGGATGCTGTTGGTATTTTGATGTCATTTGTCAGATCGATATTGGTGCTTGATACGATTAACTATGTGCTAACTTATTTTTATATATTATGCACAAACTCAAAGCTCAATGTTTCTGAAGCGTTTATGTTTTGCTTTGAAAACCATTTCTGCTGAAGCCGAGCTTTAAAAGTATGAAAATATTGTTTGAGCAAGTTTTTTAAATGGAAATGAATATCTTGAATCCAATGTTTTAAACTTGCTCAAACAAAGAAACATGACAACTTGCATTGGTTTTAACTTTTCACAGTGTTAGGTGTAAGTTATGAAGGATTTTGGAGTTTAAAACATCAAATTTTCGTTTTTGAAAAATTATGGGCATAAAAACTATTTGTACAATTTCAAATTACGATATAAAAACAATTTGCAGGATTTTAATTTTTTATACTTATTTACTTCAGATGCATTTTTAGGAGGATTCATGAATGGTCAAGGGAATTTGCGGGATGCTGTTGATATTTGGATTTCATTTGTGCAATTGTTATTGGCATTTGATGCGATTAACTGTATGCTAACTTGTTTTTATATATTATGCACAAACTCAAAGCTCAATGTTTTTGAAGCATTTATGTTTTGCTTTTAAAACCATTTCTACTGGAGCTGAGCTTTAAAAGTATGAAATATTGTTTGAGCAAGTTTTTTAAATCAAAATGAATTTCTTGAATTGAATGTTTTAAACTTGCTCAAACCCAAAACTTGAAAACTTGAATTGGTTTAAACTTTTCACAATGTTAAGCTTAAGTTAAGAACGATTTTGGAGTTTAAAATTTCAAATTTTCGTTTCTAAACAATTATGGGCATAAAAATCATCTGCGTAATTTCAAATTGAGATACAAAAATCATTTGAACGATTTTAATTTTTCATACTTATTTGCTTGAAATGCATTTTTAAGAGGATTCATGAATGCCACAGGGAATTTGCGGGATGCTGTTGATTTTTGGATGTCATTTATCAAATCGTTATTCGCGCTTGATGCAATTAGCTGTGTGCTAACTTGTTTTTATATATTATGCACAAACTCAAAGCTCAATGTTTCTAAAGCTTTTATGTTTTGCTTTGAAAACCATTTCTGCTAGAGCCGAGGTTTAAAAGTATGAAATATTGTTTGAGCAAGTTTTTTTAAAGGGAAATGAATATCTTGAATCCAATGTTTTAAACTTGCTCAAACACAGAAACATGATAAATTGCATTGGTTTTAACTTTTCACAGTGTTAAGTATAAGTTACGAATGATTTTGTAGCTTAAAACATCAAAATTTCATTTCTAAACAATTATGGGCATCAAAGCCATCTGCATAATTTCAAATTACGATATAAAAACTATTTGCACGATTTTAATTTTTCATACTTACTTGCTTTAGATGCAATTTTAGGAGGATTCATTAATGCCCCAGGGAATTTGCGAAATGCTGTTGATATTTGGATGTCATTTGTGAAATCGTTATGCGCGCTTGATGCGATTAACTGTGTGCTAACTTGTTTTTATATATTATGCACAAACTCAAAGCTCAATGTTTCTGAAGTTTTTATGTTTTGCTTTGAAAACCATTTTTGCTGGAGCTGAGCTTCAAAAGGATGAAATATTGTTTGAGCAAGTTTTTTAAATGGAAATTAATGTCTTGAATCAAATGTTTTAAACTTGTTCAAAACACAAAAACATGATAACTTGCGTTGGTTTTAACTTTCCACAGTGTTAAGCGTAAGTTATGAAGGATTTTCGAACTTGAAACATCAAAATTTCGTTTCTGAACAATTATGAGCATAAAAACAATTTGCATAATTTCAAATTGTGATATAAAAACCATTTGTGCGATTTTAACTTTTCATACTTATCTGCCTCAGATGCATTTTTAGGAGGATTCATGAATGCCCCAAGGAATTTGCAGGATGCTGTTGGTATTTTGATGTCATTTGTGAGATCGATATTGGTGCTTGATGCGATTAATTATGTGCTAACTTATTTTTATATATTATGCACAAACTCAAAGCTCAATGTTTCTGAAGCTTTTATGTTTTGCTTTGAAAAGCATTTCTGCTGGAGTCAAGCTTTAACAGTATGAAATATTATTTGAGCAAGTTTTTTAGAAGGAAATGAATATGTTGAATCCAATGTTTTAAACTTGCTCAAACACAGAAACATGATAACTTGCATTTGTTTTAACTTTTCACAGTGTTAAGTTTAAGTTACAAAGGATTTTGGAGCTGAAAACATCAAAATCTCGTTTCTGAACAACTATGGGCATAAAAACTATCTGCACAATTTCAAATTGCGATATAAAATCCATTTGCCCGATTTTAATTTTTCATACTTATTTGCTTCAGATGCATTTTTAAGAGGATTCATGAATGCACCAAGGAATATGCAGGATGCTGTTGATATTCGATGTCATTTGTGAAATTGTTATTGGCACTTGATGTGATTAACTGTGTGCTAAATTAGTTTTATATATTATGCACAAACTCAAAGCTCAATGTTTCTGAAGCTTTTATGTTTTGCTTTCAAAACCGTTTCTGTTGGATCCAAGCTTTAAAAGTATGAAACATTGTTTGAGCAAGTTTTTAAAAGGGAAATGAATATCTTGAATCCAATGTTTTAAACTTGCTCAAACACAGAAACATGATAACTTGCATTTGTTTTAACTTTTCATAGTGCTAAGTTTAAGTTACGAAGGATTTTAGAGCTTAAAAGGTCAAAATTTCGTTTCTGAACAATTATGGGAATAAAAACAGTCTGCACAATTTCAAATTGCGATAGAAAAATCATTTGCTAGATTTTAGTCTTTCATACTAGTTTGCTTCATAAGAATTTGTAAGAGGATTCATGAATGCCCCAGGGAATTTGCGGGTTGCTGTTAATATTTGGTTGTCATTTGTCAAATCGTTATTGGTGCTTGATGTGATTAATTGTGTGCTAACTTATTTTTATATTTGCGCACAAACACAAAGCTCAAAGTTTCTAAAGCTTTTTATGTTTTGATTTGAAAACCATTTCTGCTGGAGCTAAGCTTTAAAAGTATCAAATATTGCTTCAGCAAGTTTTTTGAATGGAAATGAATATCTTGAATCCAATGTTTTCAAACTTGCTGAAACACAGAAACATGATAACTTGCACTGGTTTTAACTTTTTATAGTGTTAAGTATACGTTACGAAGGATTTTGGAGCTTAAAACATCAAAATTTCGTTTCTGAACAATTATGGGCTTAAAAATTATCTTCACAATTTCAAATTGAGATATAAAATCCATTTGCACGATTTTAGTCTTTCATACTTATTTGCTTCAGATGCATTTTTAGGAGGATTCATGAATGCCACAAGGAATTTGTGAGATGCTATTGATATTTGGGTGCCATTTGTAAAATTGTTATTGGTGCTTGACGTGATTAGTTGTGTGCTAACTTGTTTTTATATGTTATGCACAATCTCAAACTCAATGTTTCTAAAGGTTTTATGTTTTGCTTTGAAAACCATTTTTGCTGGAGCCAAGCTTTAGAAGTATGAAATATAGTTTGAGCAAGTTTTTTGAATGGAAATGAATATCTTGAATCCAATGTTTTAAACTTGCTCAAACACAGAAAAATGATAACTTGCATTGGTTTTAACTTTTCGCAGTATTAAGTGTAAGTTACGAAGGGTTTTGGAGCTTAAAACATCAAATTTTCGTTTCCAAACAATTATGGGCTTAAAAATCATTTGCACAATATCAAATTCGGATATAAAAACCATTTTGCATGATTTTAATCTTTCATACTTATTTGCTTCAAATGCATTTTTAGGAGGATTCATGAATGCCCCAATGAATTTGTGGGATGATGTTGATATTTGGATGTTATTTGTGAAATTAATATTGGCACTTGATACGATTTACTGTGTGCTAACTTGGTTTCATATATTGTGAAAACCATTTCTGCTGGAGTCGAGCTTTAAAAGTATGAAATATTGTTTGAGTAAGTTTTTTAAATGGAAATGAATATCTTGAATCCAATGTTTTAAATTTGCTCAAACACAGAAACATAATAACTTGCATTGGTTTTAACTTTTCATAGTATCAAGTGTAAGTTTAGATGATTTTGGAGCTTAAAACATCAAATTTCGTTTCTTAAGAATTATTGGCATAAAAACCATTTTCACAATTTCAAATTGCGATATAAAACCCTTTGCACAATTTTAATTTTTCATACTTATTTGCTTTAGATGCATTTGTAGGAGAATTCATGAATGTCCCATGGAATTTGCGGGATGCTGTTGATATTTGGATGTCATTTGTGAAATCGTTATTGGTGCTTGATACGATTAACTGTGTGCTAACTTGTTTTTATATATTATGCACAAACTCAAAGCTTAATGTTTTTTATGCTATTATGTTTTGCTTTGAAAATCATTTCTGCTGGAGCCGAGCTTTAAAAGTATGAAATATTGTTTGAACAAATTTTTTAAATGGAAATTAATGTCTTGAATCCAATTTTTTAACTTACTCAAACACAGAAACATGATAACTTGCATTGGTTTTAACCTTTCACAGTGTTAAGTGTAAGTTACAAAGGATTTTGGAGCTTAAAACAACTAAATTTTATTTCTGAACAATTATGGGCTTAAAAACCATACGCACAATTTCAAATTGTGATATAGAAACCATTTGCCCAATTTTAATTTTTAATACTTATTTGCTTCAGATGCATTTTTAGGAGGATTCATGAATGCCCTAGGGAATTTGCAAGATGCTGTTGATATTTGGTTGTCATTTGTGAAATCGTTATTGGCGCTTGATGCGATTAACTGTTTGCTAAGTTGTTTTTATATATTATGCACAAACTCAGAGCTCAATGTTTCTGAAGGTTTTATGTTTTGCTTTGACAACCAGTTCTGCTGGAGCCAAGCTTTAAAAGTATGAAATAATGTTTGAGCAAGTGTTTTAAACGGAAGTGAATATCTTGAATCGAATGTTTTAAACTTGCTCAAACACATAAACATGATAACTTGCATTGGTTTCAACTTTTCATAGTGCTAAGTTTAAGTTACGAAAGATTTTAGAGCTTAAAAGGTCAAAATTTCGTTTTTGAACAATTATGTGAATAAAAACCTTCTGCACAATTTCAAATTGCGATATAAAAATCATTTGCAAGAGTTTAGTCTTTCATACTTGTTTGCTTCATAAGAATTTTTAAGAGGATTCATGAATGCCCCAGGAAATTTGCGGGATGTCGTTAATATTTGGTTGTCATTTGTCTAATCGTTATTGACGCTTGATGTGATTAACTGTGTGCTAACTTATTTTTATATATCGTGCATAAACGGAAAGCTCAAAGTTTCTAAAGCTTTTTATATCTTGATTTGAAAACCATTTCTGCTGGAGTCGAGCTTTAAAAGCATGAAATATTGCTTGAGAAAGTTTTTTTAATGGAAATGAATATCTTGAATCCAATGTTTTTAACTTACTCAAACACAGAAACATGATAACTTGCATTGGTTTTAACCTTTCACAGTGTTAAGTGTAAGTTACGAAGGATTTTGGAGCTTAAAACAACTAAATTTCATTTTTGAACAATTATGGGCTTAAAAACCATCCACAAATTTCAAATTGCGATATAGAAACCATTTGCCCAATTTTAATTTTTAATACTTATTTGCTTCAGATGCATTTTTAGGAGGATTCGTGAACACCCTAGGGAATTTGCAAGATGCTATTGATATTTGGTTGCCATTTGTGAAATCGTTACTGGCACTTGATGCGATTAACTGTGTGCTAACTTATTTTTATATATTGTGCACAAACAGAAAGCTCAAAGTTTCTGAAACTTTTTATGTCTTGATTTGAAAACCATTTCTGCTGGAGCCGAGCTTTAAAAGTATGAAATATTGCTTGAGCAAGTGTTTTTAATGGAAATGAATATTTTGAATCCAATGTTTTAAACTTGCTCAAACACAGAAACATGATAACAAATTGCACATTTATGAGCTTAAAACATTTCACAGTGTTAAGTATAAGTTACGGAGGATTTTGGAGCTTAAAACAACAAATTTCGTTTCTGAACAATTATGAGCTTAAAAACCATCTGCACAATTTCAAATTGCAATATAGAAACCATTTGCCCGATTTTAATTTTTAATATTTATTTGCTTCAGATGCATTTTTAAGAGGATTCATGAATGCCACAAGCAATTTGCGGGATGCTGTTGATATTTGGATGTCATTGTGAAATCGTTATTGGCGCTTGATGTGATAAATTGTGTGATAACTTGTTTTTATATATTATGCACAATCTGAAAGCTCAATGTTGCTAAAGGTTTTATGTTTTGCTTTGACAACCATTTCTGCTGGAACCAAGTTTTAAAAGGATGAAATATTGTTTGAGCAAGTTTTTTAAATGGAAATGAATATCTTGAATCCAATGTTTTAAACTTGCTCAAACACAGAAACATGATAACTTGCATTGGTTTTAACTTTTCGTAGTGTTAAGTGTAAGTTAAGAAGGATTTTGGAGGTTCAAACATCAAAATTTCGTTTCTTAAGAATTATGGGCATAAAAACCTTTTGCACAATTTCAAATTACGATATAAAATCCATTTGCATGATTTTAATTGTTCATACTTATTTGCTTTAGATTCCTTTTTATTAGGATTCATGAATGCCCTATGGAATTTGCGGGATGCTATTGATATTTGGATGTCATTTGTGAAATCGTTATTTGTGCCTTATGCAATTAACTGTATGCTAACTTTTTTATACATATTCACAACTCAAAGCTCAAAGTTTCTAAAGCTTTTATGTTTTGCTTTGAAAACAATTTATGTAGGAGCAGAGCTTTAAAAGTATGAAATATTGTTTGAGCAAGTTCTTTTCATGGAAATGAATATCTTGAATCAAATGTTTTAAGCTTGCGCAAACACAGAAACATGATAACTTGCATTGGATTTAACTTTTCACATTGTTAAGTGTATGTTACAAAGGATTTTGGAGCTTAAAACATCAAAATTTCGTTTCTGAACAATTATTAGCATAAAAACCATTTACATGATTTTAATTTTTCAAACTTATTTGCTTCAGATGCATTTTTAGGAGGATTCATGAATGCCACAAGGAATTTGTGGGATGTTGTTGATATTTGGATGTCATTTTTGAAATCGTTATTGGTGCTTGATGTGATTAACTGTGTGCTAACTTGTTTATATATATTTTGTACAATCTCAAAGCTCCATGTTTCTAAAGATTTTATGTTTTACTTTGAAAACTATTTTCGCTGGAGCCACGCTTTAAAAGTATGAAAGATTGTTAGAACTATTTTTTAAATGGAAGTTAATATCTTGAATCCAATGTTTTAAACTTGCTTAAACACAGAAACATGATAACTTGCATTTGTTTTAACTTTTTGCAGTGTTAAGTGTAAGTTACGAAGGATTTTGGAGCTTAAAACATCAGATTTTCGTTTTTGAACAATTATGGGCTTAAAAACCATCTGCACAACTTCAAATTCCGATATAAAAAACCTTTTTGGATGCTTTTAATCTTTCAGACTTGCTTTAGATGCGTTTTTAGGAGGATTAATGAATGCCCCAGTGAATTTGCTGGATGCTATTGATATTTAGATGTTATTTGTGAAATCAATATTGGCACTTGATGTGATTAACTGTGTCCTAACTCATTTTTATCTATTATGGACAAACTCAAAGCACAATGTTTCTAAAGCTTTTATGTTTTGCTTTGAAAACCATTTCTGCTAGAGCCGAGCTTTAAAAGTATGAAATATTGTTTGAGTAAGTATTTCAAATGGAAATGAATATCTTGAATCCAATTGTTTAAACTTACTCAAACATAGAAACATGATAACTTGCATTGTTTTTAACTTTTCACAGTGTTAAGTGTAAGTTACGAAGGATTTTGGAGCTTAAAACATCAAATTTTCATTTCTGAAGTATTATGGGCATAAAAACTATCTGCACAATTTCAAATTGCGATATAAAAACCATTTGTGCGATTTTAATTTTTCATACTTATTTACTTTTGATGCATTTTTAGGAGGATTCAAGAATGCCCCAGGGAATTTATGGTATAGTATTGATATTTTGATGTCATTTGTGAAATCGTTATTGGCGCTTGACGTGATTATACTAACTTGTTTTTATATATTATGCACAAACTCAAAGCTCAATGTTTTTGAAGTTTTAATGTTTTGCTTTGAAAACCATTTCTGCTGGAGCCGAGCTTTAAAAGTAGGAAATATTGTTTTAGTAAGTATTTTAAATGGAAATGAATATCTTGAATCCAATGTTTTAAACTTGCTCAAACATAGAAACATGATAACTTGCATTGTTTTTAACTTTTCACAGTGTTAAGCATACGCTATGAAGGATTTTGGAGCTTAAAATATCAAAATTTCATTGCTAAAGAATTATGGGCATAAAAACAATCTGCACAATTTCAAATTGCGATATAAAAACCATTTGTGTGATTTTAATTTTTCATACTTATTTGCTTTAGATGCATTTTTAGGAGGATTCATGAATGCTGCGGTGAATTTTCGGTATGCTATTGATATTTTGATGTCTTGTGAAATCGTTATTGGTGCTTGAAGCGATTAACTATGTGCTAACTCGTTTTTATATATTATGCACAAACTCAAAGCTCAATGTTTCTGAAGTTTTTATGTTTTGCTTTGAAAACCATTTCTGCTGGAGCTGAGCTTTAAAAGTAGGAAATTTTGTTTGAGTAAGGTTTTTAAATGGAAATGAATATCTTGAATCCAATGTTCTAAACTTGCTCAAACATAGAAACATGATAACTTGCATTAGTTTTAATTTTTCACAGTGTTAAGTGTAAGTTACAAATGATTTTGGAGCTTAAAACATCCAAATTTCACTTCTGAAGAATTATGGGCATAAAAATGCACAATTTCAAATTGCGATATAAAAAGCCATATGCACGATTTTATTAGGATTCATGAATGCCTCTTGGAATTTGCAGGATGCTATTGATATTTGGATGCCATTTGTAAAATCGTTATTTGCGCTCGATGCGATTAACTGTGTGTTAACTTGTTTTTATATATTATGCACAAACTCATAGCACAATGTTTCTGAAGCTTTTATGTTTTTTGCTTTCAAAACCATTTTTGCTGGAGCCGTGCTGTAAAAGAATGAAATATTGTTTGGGCTTGTTTTTTCAATGGAAATGAATATCTTCAATCCAATGTTTTAAACTTACTCAAACACATAAACTTGATAACTTGCATTGGTTTTAACCTTTCACAGTGTTAAGTGTATGTTACAAACGGATTTTGGAGCTTAAAACATCAAAATTTCGCTTCCGAGCAATCATAGGCATAAAAACCATATGCACAATTTCAAATTGTGATATAAAAACGATTTGCATGATTTTAATTTTTCATAATTATTTGCTTCAGATGCATTTTAGGAGGATTCATGAATGCCCAAGGGAATTTGTTGAATGCTATTGAAATTTAGATGTCATTTGTGAAATCATTTTTGGCGTTTGATGCGATTAAGTCTGTGCTAACTTGTTTTATATATTGTGCACAAACTCACAGCTCTATGTTTTGCTTTGAAATAAATTTCTGTTGGAGCTGAGCCTTAAAAGTATGAAATATTGTTTGAGCAAATTTTTTTTGAAGGAAATGGATATCTTGAATCCAATGTTTTAAACGTGCTTGAACATAAAAACATGATAACTTGCATTGGTTTAAAATTTTTCACAGTGTTAACTGGAAGTTATGAAGGATTTTCGAGCTCAAAATATCAAAATTTCATTTCTGAACAACTATGGGCATAAAAACTATCTTCACAATTTCAAATTGCAATATAAAATCCACTCGCAAGATTTTAATTTCTCATACTTATTTGCTTCAGATGCATTTTTAGGAGGATTCATGAATGCCCCAGTGAATTTGTGAAATTGTTATTGGCACTTGATGCGACTAACTGTGTGCTAACTTGTTTTTTTATACAATATCCACAAACTGCTCAATGTTGCTGAAGCTTTTATGTTTTGCTTTGAAAACCATTTCTACTGGAGCTGAGCTTTAAAAGTTTGAAATATTGTTCGAGCAAGTTTTTTAAATGGAAATGAATATCTTCAATCCAATGGTTTAAACTTGCTCAAACACAGAAACATGATAACTTGCATTGGTTTTAACTTTTCATAGTGTTAAGTGTACGTTAAAAAAGATTTTGGAACTTAAAACATCAAAATTTGGGTTCTGAACAATTATGAGAATAAAAACTATCACCACAATTTCAAATTGCGATATAAAAACCGTTTGCGTGATTTTAGTCTTTCTTACTTATTTGCTTCAGATGCATTTTCGTTAGGATTCATGAATGCCACATGGAATTTGCGGGATGCTATTGATATTTGGATGTCATTTGTGAAATCATTATTTGCCCTTGATGTGATTAATTGTGTGCTAACTTGTTTTTGTATGTTATACACAAACTCAAAGCTCAATATTCTAAAGCTTTTGTGTTTTGCTTTGAAAACCATTTATTTCTGCAGGAGCTGAGCTTTAAAAGTATGAATTATTGTTTGAGCAAGTTTTTTTAATGGAAATAAATATCTTGAATCCAATGTTTTAAATTTGCTTATACACAGAAACGTGATAACTTGCATTGGTTTTAACTTTTTACAGTGTTAAGTGTAAGTATGAAGGATTTTGGAGGTTAAAACATCAAAATTTCGTTTCTGAACAATTATGGGATAAAAACCATCTGTACAATCTCAAATTGTGATATAAAAACCATTTGTACGATTTTAGTATCTCATATTTATTTGCTTTAGATGCATTTTTAGGAGAATTCATGAATGCCCCCAAGGAATTTGCAGGATGCTGTTCATATTTTGATGTCATTTGTGAAATTATTATTGGTGCTTGATGCTGTTAACTGTGTGCTAACTTGTTTTTATATATTATGTACAAACTCAAAGCTCAATGTTTCTGAAGCTTTTATGTTTTGCTTTGAAAATCATTTCTGCTGAGCCAAGCTTTAAAAGTATGAAATATTGTTTGAACGAGTTTTTTAAATGGAAAAGAATATCTTGAATCCAATGTTTCAAACTTGCTCAAACACAGAAACATGATAACTTCATTTATTTTAACTTTCGACAGTGTTAAGTGTATAAGTTTCGAATGATTTTGGAGCTTAAAATATCAAATTTTCATTTCTGAACAATTATGGGAATAAAAACCATCTGCACAATTTCAAATTATGATATAAAAACCATTTGAATGATTTTAATTTTTCATACTTATTTGCTTTAGATGCATTTTTAGGAGGATTCATGATTGGCCTAGGGAATTTGCTGGATGCTGTTGATATTTGGATGTCCATTGTGAAATTGTTATTGGCGCTTGATACGATTAAATGTGTGCTAACTTGTTTCTATATATTATGCACAAACTCAAAGCTCAATGTTTCCGAAGCTTTTATGTTTTACATTGAAAATTGTTTCTGCTAGAGCCGTGCTTTAAAAGCAAGAAATATTGTTTGAACAAGTTTTTTAAATGGAAACGAATATCTTGAATCCAATGTTTTAAACTTGCTCAAACACATAAATATGATAACTTGCATTGGTTTTAACTTTTAAATATGATAACTTGCATTGATATTTGGATGTCCATCGTGAAATCGTTATTGGTGCTTGATATGATTAAATGTATGCTAACTTGTTTCTATATATTATGCACAAACTCAAAGCTCAATGTTTCTGAAGCTTTTATGTTTTGCATTGAAAATCATTTCTGCTAGAGCCATGCTTTAAAAGCAAGAAATATTGTTTGAACAAGTTTTTTAAATGGAAACGAATATCTTGAATCCAATGTTTTTAAACTTGCTCAAACACATAAATATGATAACTTGCATTGATATTTGGATGTCCATCGTGAAATCATTATTGCACAATGATATGATTAAATGTGTGCTAACTTGTTTCTATATATTATGCACAAACTCCAAGCTCAATGTTTCCGAAGCTTTTATGTTTTGCTTTGAAAATCATTTCTGCTCGAGCTGTGCTTTAAAAGCAAGAAGTATTGTTTGTGCAAGTTTTTTAAATGGAAGTGAATATCTTGAATCCAATGTTTTAAACTTGCTCAAACACATAAATATGATAACTTGCATTGGTTTTAACTTTTCATGATCTTAAGTGTAACTTACGAAAGATTTTGGAGCATAAAACATTAAATTTTCGTTTCTGAACAATTATGGGCAAAAAAACCATCTTCACAATCCAAATTACAATATCAAAACCTTTTGTTCGATTTTAACATTTCATACTTATTTGCTTCAGATGCATTTTTAGGAGGACTCATGAATGCCCCAGGGAATTTGCATGATGCAATTGATTGGCGCTTGATGCGATTCATTGTCTGCTTACTTATTTTTATATATTATGCACAAACTCAAAGCTTTTTATGTTTTGCTTTGAAAACCAATTCTGCTGGAGCCAAGCTTTAAAAGTGAGAAATATTGTTTGAGCAAGTTTTTTAAAACGAAATTAATATCTCGAATCCAATGTTTTAAACTTGCTCAAACATAGAGACATGATAACTTGCATTTGTTTTAACTTTTCACAATGTTTTAATTTACGAAAGATTTTGGAGCTTAAAACATCGAAATTTCGTTCTTGGAGCTTAAAACGTCAATTTTTCATTTTTGAACAATAATGGGCATAAAAACATTCTGCCGAATTTCAAATTGCAGTATGAAAACCATTTGCATTATTTCAATTTTTCATACTTATTTGCTTCAGGTGCTTTTTAAAGAGGACTGATGAATGCACCTGGGAATTTGCGTGATGCGACAGATATTTGGATGTCAATCGCAAAATCGTTATTGGTGCTTGATGCGATTAACTGTGTGCTGACTTATTTTTATATATTATGCACAAACTCAAAGCTCAATATTTCTGAAGCTTTTATGTTTTGCTTTGAAAACCATTTCTGCTAGAGTCGAGCTTTAAAAGTATGAAATATTGTTTGAGCAAGTTTGTTAAATGGAAAAGAATATCTTGAATCCGATGTTTTAAACTTTCTCAAACAAAGAAACATGATAGCTTGCATTGGTTTTAACTTTTCACAGTGTTAAGTATATGTTACGAAGTATTTTGGTGCTTAAAACATCAAATTTTCATTTCTAAACAATTATGGGCATAAAAACCATCTGCACAATTTCAGATTGTGATATAAAAACCATTTTCACGATTTTAATCTTTCATACTTATTTGCTTCAGATTCATTTTTGTTAGGATTCATGAATGCCCCATGAAATTTGTGGGATGCTATTCATATTTGGATGTCATTTGTAAAATTGTTGTTTGAGCTTGATGCAATTAACTGTGTGCTAACTTGTTTTTATATATTATGCACAAACTCAAAGCTCAATGTTTATAAAGCTTTTAAGTTTTACTTTGAAAACCATTTCTGCTGGAGCTAAGCTTTAAAAGTATGAAATATTGATTGACCAAGTTTTTAAATGGAAATGAATATCTTGAATCCAATGTTTTAAACTTAATCAAACATAGAAACATGATAACTTGCATTGGTTTTAACTTTTCACAGTGTTAAGTGTAAATTACGAATTGATTTTAGAGCTTAAAACCTGAAAATTTCGTTTCTGAACAATTATGGGCATAAAAACCATTTGCACAATTTCAAATTGTGATATAAAAACCATTTGCACGATTTTAATCTTCCATACTTATTTGCTTCAGATTCATTTTTGTTAGGATTCATGAATGCCCCATGAAATTTGTGGGATGCTATTCATATTTGGATGTCATTTGTAAAATTGTTGTTTGAGCTTGATGCAATTAACTGTGTGCTAACTTGTTTTTATATATTATGCACAAACTCAAAGCTCAATGTTTATAAAGCTTTTAAGTTTTACTTTGAAAACCATTTATGCTGGAGCTGAGCTTTAAAAGTATGAAATATTGATTGACCAAGTTTTTAAAAATAGAAATGAATATCTTGAATCCAATGTTTTAAACTTAATCAAACATAGAAACATGATAACTTGCATTGGTTTTAACTTTTCACAGTGTTAAGTGTAAATTACGAATTGATTTTAGAGCTTAAAACATGAAAATTTCGTTTCTGAACAATTATGAGCATAAAAACCATTTGCACAATTTCAAATTGTGATATAAAAACCCTTAGGGAGGATCATGAATGCCTTAGGGAATTTGCGGGATGCTGTTGATATTAGGATGTTATTTCGGAAATCATTGTTGGTGCTAACTTGTTTTCATATATTATACACAAACTCAAAGCTCAATGTTTCTAAAGGTTTTATGTTTTGCTTTGAAAAGCATTTTTGCTAGAGCCGAGCTTTAAAAGCATGAAATATTGTTTGAGCAAGTTTTTAAAATGGAAATGAATATCTTCAATCCAATGTTTTAAACTTGCTCAAACACAGAAAGATGATAACTTGCATTGGTTTTAACTTTTCATAGTGTTAAGTGTATGTTACGAATGATTTTGGAGCTTGAAACATCAAATTTTCGGTTTGGTTCAATTATGGGCTTAAAAACCATCTGTACAATTTCAAATTCCGATATAAAAACCATTTTGCATGATTTTAATCTTTCAGTCTTATTTGCTTCATATGCATTTTTAGGAGGATTCATGAATGCCCCAGTGAATTTGTTGGATGCTGTTGATATTTGGATGTTATTTGTCAAATCAATATTGGCGCTTGATGGGATTTAACTGTGTTTCTAAAGCTCAATGTTTCTAAAGCTTTTGTTTTTTCCTTTGAAAACCATTTCTGCTGGAGCTTTTAAACTTGCCCAAACATAGAAACATGATAACTTGCATTGGTTTTAACTTTGCACAATGTTAAAGTAAGTTACGAAGGATTTTGGAGCTTAAAATATCAAAATTTCATTTCTGACCACTTTGGGCATAAAAATCATATGGACCATTTCAATTACGATATAAAAGCCATTTGTGCGATTTTAATTTTTCATCCTTATTTGCTTCAAATGCATTTTTAGGAGAATTCATGAATGCCCTAGGGAATTTGTGGGATGCTGTTGATATTTCGATGTCATTTGTGAAATAGTTATTGGCGCTTGATACGATTAACTGTTGCTAACTTCTTTTTATATTATACACAAGCTCAAAGCTCAATGTTTTTGAAGCTTTTCTGTTTTGCTTGGAAAAACATTGCAGCTGGAGCCAAGCTTTAAAAGAATGAAATATTGTTTGAGCAGGTTTTTTAAAAGGAAATAAATATCTTGTATCCAATGTTTTAAACTTACTTAAACATAGAAACATGATAACCTGCATTTGTTTTAACTTTTCACAGTGTTAAGTGTAAGTTGCAAAGGATTTTGGAGCTTAAAACATCAAAATTTCGTTTGTGAACATTATGAGCATAAAAACCATCTACACAATTTTAAAATTGTGATATAAAAACAGTTTGCAAAATTTTAATTTTTCATACTTATTTGTTTTAGATGCATTTTTAAGAGGATTCATGAATGCCTCAAGGAATTTGTGGGATGGTGTTGATATTTAGATTTCATTTGCGAAATCATTAGTGGTGCTTGATGCGATTAACTGTGTGGTAACATATTTTTTATATATTATGCACAAACTCAAAGCTCAATGCTTTTGAAGCTTTTATGTTTTGCTTTGAAAACCATTTCTGTTGGAGCCAAGTTTTAAAAGTATGAAACATTGTTTGAGCAAGTTTTTTAAATGGAAATGAATCCAATGTTTTTAACTTGCTCAAACACAAACATGATAACTTGCTTTGGTTTTAACTTTTCACAGTGTTAAGTGTATGTTATGAAGGATTTTTGAGCTTAAAACATCAAATTTTCGTTTTTGAAAAATTATGGGCTTAAAACCATTTGTACAATTTCAAATTCCAATATAAAAACCATTTTGCACGATTTTAATCTTTCAGACTTATTTGCTTCATATGCATTTTTACGAGGATTCATGAATGCCCCAGTGAATTTGTGGGATGCTGTTGATATTTGGATGTTAATTGTGAAAACAATACTGGTGCTTGATTGGATTAACTATGTACTAACTTGTTTTTATATATTATGCATAAAGTCAAAGCTCAATGTTTCTAAAGCTTTTGTTTTTTTGCTTTGAAAATCATTTCTGTCACAGCTGAGCTTTAAAAGTATGAAATATTGTTTGAACAAGTTTTTCTAATGGAAATGAATATCTTAAATCTAATGTTTTAAACTTCCTCAAACACGGAAACATGATAACTTGCATTTGTTTTAACTTTTTACGGTGTTAAAAGTAAGTTATAAAGGATTTTGAAACTTAAAATTTCAAAATTTCGTTTCGGAACAACTTTGGGCATAAAAACCATCTTGACCATTTCAATTACAATATAAAAACCATTTGTGCGATTTTAATTTTTCATACTTATTTGCTTCAATTGCATGTTTAGGAGAATTCATGAATGCCCCAGGGAATTTGCGAGATGCTCTTGATATTTGTTAGTTGTGAAATTAATACTGGCGCTTGATGGGATTAACTGTGTTCTAACTTGTTTTTATATATTATGTATAAAGTCAAAGCTCAATGTTTCTAACGTTTTTGTTTTTTGCCTTGAAAACCATTTCTGTCACAGTTGAGCTTTAAAAGTTTGAAATATTGTTTGAGCAAGTTTTTTTAATGGAAATGAATATATTGAATCTAATGTTTTAAACTTCCTCAAACACAGAAACATGATAACTTGCATTTCTTTTAACTTTTCACAGTGTTAAAAGTAAGTTACAAAGGATTTTGGAACTTAAAATATCAAAATTTTGTTTCGGAACAACTTTGGGCGTCAAAACCATCTGGACCATTTCAATTACGATATAAAAACTGTTTGTGCAATTTTAATTTTTCATACTTATTTGCTTCAAATGGATTTTTAGGAGAATTCAAGAATGCCCCAGGGAATTTGCAGGATGCTGTTAATATTGGGATTAACTGTGTACTAACTTGTTTTTATGTATTATGCACAAAGTCAAAGCTCAATGTTTCTAAAGCTTTTGTTTTTTGCTTTGAAAACCATTTCTGTTGGAGCCGAGTTTTAAAAGTATGAAATATTATTGTTTTAAATGAAAATAAATATCTTGAATCCAATGTTTTAAACGTGCTCGAAAACAGAAAAATGATAACTTGCATTGGTTTTTAACTTTTCACAGTGTTAAGTATAAGTTACGAATGATTTTGGGGCTTAAAACATTAAAATTTCGTTTCTAAACAATTATGGGCATACAAACCAATTTGCACAAATTCAAATTGTGTTATGAAGACCCTTTGCATGATTTTGATTTTTCATATTTATTTGCTTCAGATGAATTTTTAGGAGGATTTGTGAATGCCCCAGGGAATTTTTAGGATGCTGTTGATATTTGGATACCATTTGTGAAATCGTTATCAGTGTTTGATGTGATTAACTGTTTGCTAACTTCTTTTTATATATTATGCACAAACTTAGAGCTCAATGTTTTCTGAGGGTTTTATGTTTTGCATTGAAAACCATTTCTGCTGGAGCCAAGCTTTAAAAGTATGAAATAATATTTGAGCAATTGTTTTAAATGGAAATCAACAGAAACATGATAACTTGCATTGGTTTTAACTTTTTGCATTGTTAAGTGTATGTTACGAAGAATTTTGGAGCTTAAAACATCAAAATTTGGTTTCTTCACTATTATGGGCATAAAAACCATCTGCACAATTTCAATTAGTGATATAAAAATCATTTGCACGATCTTAGTCTTTCATACCTATTTGCTTTAGATTCCTTTTTATTAGGATTCATGAATGCCCCTTGAAATTTGCTGGACACTATTGATATTTGGATGTCATTTGTGAAATCGTTATTTGCGCTTGATGTGATTAACTGTGTGCTAACTTTTTTACACATATTATGCACAAACTCAAAACTCAAAGTTTCTAAAGCTTTTATGTTTTACTTTGAAAACCATTTCTGTAGGAGCCGAGCTTTAAAGGTATGAAATATTGTTTGAGCAAGTTTTTTTCATGGAAATCAATATGTTGAATCAAATGTTTTAAACTTGCGCAAACACAGAAACATGATAACTTGCATTGGATTCAACATTTCACATTGTTAAGTGTATGTTACAAAGGATTTTGGAGCTTAAAACATCAAATTTTCGTTTCTAAACAATTATTGGCATAAAAACCATCTCCACAATTTCAAATTGCGATATAAAAACCATTTGTGCGATTTTAATTTTTCAAACTTATTTGCTTCAGATGCAATTTTTGGAGGATTCATGAATGCCACAAGGAATTTACGGGGTGCTGTTGATATTTGGATGTCATTTATGAAATTGTTATGCATGCTTGATGTGATTAACTATGTGCTAACTTGATTTTATATATTTTGCACAATCTCAAAGCTCAATATTTCTTAAGGTTTAATGTTTTGCTTTGAAAACCATTTCCGCTGGAGTCGAGATTTAAAAAGTATGAAAGATTGTTTGCGCAAGTTTTTTAAATGGAAATGAATATCTTGAATCCGTTGTTTTAAACTTGCTCAAACACAGAAACATGATAACTTGCATTGCTTTTAACTTTTTACGGTGTTAAGTGTAAGTTACAAAGGATTTTGGAGCTTAAAACATCCAAATTTCGTTTCTGAACAATTATTGGCATAAAAAGCATCTGCACAATTTCAAATTGCAATATAAAAACCATTTCCATGATTTTAATTTTTCATACTTATTTGCTTCATATGCATTTTTAGGAGGATTCATGAATGCCCCTGGGAATTTGTGGGATGTTGTTGATATTTGGATTTCATTTGTGAAATCGTTATTAGTGCTTGCTGCGATTAATTGTGTGCTAACTTGTTCTTATATATTATGCACAAAATGAAAACTCAATGTTTCTGAAGCTTTTATGTTTTGCTTTGAAAACCATTTCTGCTGGAGCTGAGCCTTAAAAGTATGAAATATTGTTTGACCAAGTTTTTTAAATGGAAATGAATATCTTGAATCCAATGTTTTAAACTTGCTCAAACATAGAAACATGATAACTTGCATTGTTTTTAACTTTTCACAGTGTTAAGCGTAAGTTATGAAGGATTTTGGAGCTTAAAATATCAAAATTTCATTTTTGAAGAATTGTGGGCAAAAAAACCATCTGCACAATTTTAAATTGGGATATAAAAACAATTTTTGCAATTTTAATTTTTCATAGTTATTTGCTTTAGATGCATTTTTTGGAGGATTAATGAATGCCCCCGGGAATTTGCCGGATGCTATTGATATTTGGTTTTCATTTGTGAAATCGTTATTGTTGCTTGATGTGATTATCTGTGTGCTAACTTGTTCTTACATATTATGCACAAAATGAAAGCTCAATGTTTCTGAAGCTTTTATGTTTTGCTTTGAAAACCATTTATGTTGGAGCTGAGCCTTAAAAGTATGAAATATTTTTTGACGAAGTTTTTTAAATGCAAATGAAAATCTTGAATCCAATGTTTTAAACTTGCTCAAATGCAGAAACATGATAACTTGCATTGTTTTTAACTTTTCACAGTGTTAAGCATAAGTTACGAAGGATTGTGTAGCTTAAAACATCAAAATTTCGTTTCTGAACAATTATTGGCATAAAAATCGTGTCCGCAATTTTAAATTGCGATATAAAAACCATTTGCCCAATTTTAATTTTTCTTCCTTATTTGTTTTGGATGCATTTTTTGGAGGATTCATGGTTGCCATAGGGAATTTGCGGTATGCAGTTTATATTTTGATGTCATTTGGGTTATCGTTATTGGCACATGATGCGGTTAACTGTGTGCTAATATGTTTTTATATATTATGCACAAACTCAAAGCTCAATGTTTCTGAATCTTTTATATTTTGTTTTGAAAACCATTTCTGCTGGTGCCAAGCTTTAAAAGTATGAAATATTGTTTAAAAAAGTTTTACAATGGAAATAACTATCTTCAATCCAATGTTTTAAACTTACTCAAACATAGAAACATGATAACTTGCATTGGTTTTAACTTTTCACGGTGTTAAGTGTAAGTTACTAAGGATTTTGGAGCTTAAAACATCAAATTTTCGTCTCTGAACAATTATGGGCACAAAACCCATCTGTGCAATTTCAAAATACAATATAAAAACCTTTTGCATGATTTTAATTTCTCATACTTATTTGCTTCAGATGTATTTTTAGGTTGATTCATGAATGCCCTATGGAATTTGCTTGATGCTGTTGATATTTGGATGTCATTTGTTAAACCATTATTGGTGCTTGATGTGATTAACTGTGTGCTAACTTAGTTTTATATATTACGGACAAACTTAAAGCTCAATGTTTCTGAAGCTTTTATATTTTGTTTTGAAAACCATTTCTGCTGGAGCTGAGCTTTAAAAGTATGAAATATTGTTTGAAAAAGTTTTTTAAATGGAAATGAATATCTTGAATCCAATGTTTTAAGCTTACTGAAACACAAAAACATGATAACTTGCTTTGGTTTTATCTTTTCACAGTGTTAAGTGTAAGTTACTAAGGATTTTGGAGCTTAAAACATCAAATTTTCGTTTCTGAACAATTATGGGCACAAAAACCATCTGCACAATTTTAAATTGCGATATAAAAACCATTTGCACACTTTTAATTTCTCATACTTATTTGCTTCAGATGCAATTTTTTAGAGGATTCATGAATGCACTAGGGAATTTGCGAGATGCTGTTGATATTTATTGTATGTCATTTGTGAAATTGTTATTTGCACTTGCTATGATTAACTATGTACTATGTATGTCAATGCTATGATTAACTATGTACTATGTACTATGCTCAATGTACTATGTATGATTAACTATGCTGTTGATATTTATTGTATGTCATTTGTGAAATTGTTATTTGCACTTGCTATGATTAACTATGTACTATGTATGTCAATGCTATGATTAACTATGTACTATGTACTATGCTCAATGTACTATGTATGATTAACTATGCTGTTGATATTTATTGTATGTCAATGCTCAATGTTTCTGAATCTTTTATGTTTTGCTTTGAAAACCATTTCTGTTGGAGCCGAGCTTTAAAAGTATGAAATATTGTTTGAGCAAGTTTTTTAAATGGAATGAATATCTTGAATCCAATGTTTTAAACATGCTCAAACATAGAAAAATGATAACTTGCATTGGTTTTAACTTTTCACAGTGTTAAATGTAAGTAACAAAGTATTTTGAACCTTAAAACATCAAATTTTCGTTTCTGAATAATTATGGACATAAAAAGCATCTGCACAATTTCAAATTGCAATATAAAAACCATTTGAACGATTTTAATTTTTCATACTTATTTGCTTCAAATGCATTCTTAGGAGGATTCATGAATGCCCCAGGGAATTTGCAGGATGCTGTTGATATTTGGATGTCATTTGTGAAATTGTTATTGTTACTTGATGCAATTAACTATGTGCTAGCTTTTTTTTTATATATTATGCACAATTCATAGCTCAATTTTTCTGAAGCTTTTATGTATTGCTTTGAAAACCATTTCTTCTAGAGCCGGGCTTTAAAAGTACGAAATATTTTTTGAGCAAGTTTTTAAAATGGAAATGAATATCTTGCACCCAATCTTTTACACTTGCTCAAACATAGAAACTTGATAACTTTCATTGGTTTTAACTTTTCACATTGTTAAGTGTAAGTCACGACGGATTTTGCAGCTTAAAACTTGAAATTTCGTTTATGAACAATTATGGGCATAAAAACAATCTGTGAATTTTCAAATTATGATATAAAAACCTTTTGCACGATTTTAATTTCTCATACTTATTTGCCTTAGATGCATTTTTAGGAGGATTCATGAATGCCCTAAGGAATTTGCTGGATGCTGTTGATATTTAGATGTCATTTGTTAAACCATTATTGGTGCTTGATGCGATTAACTATGTGCTAACTTGGTTTTATATATTATGCACAAACTCAAAACTCAAATGTTTCCGAAGCTTTTATGTTTTGCGTTGAAAACCATTTCTGCTGGTGCCAAGCTTTAAAAGTATGAAATATTGTTTGAGCACATTTTTTCAATGGAAATGAATACCGTGAATCCAATGTTTTAAACTAGCTCCAACACAGTGACATGATAACTTGCATTGACTTTAACTTTTCATAATGTTAAGTGTAAGTTTCGAAGGATTTTGGAGCTTAAAACATCAAAATTTCATTTCTAAACAATTATGGGCATAAAAACCATCTGTGCAATTTCAAATTGCGATATAAAATCCACTTGCACAATTTTAATTTCTAAAACTTATTTAATTCAGATGCTTTTTTAAGAGGATTCATGAATGCCCCAGGGAATTTGCGGGATGTTGATGAAATTTTGATGTCATTTGTGAAATTATTTTTGGCGCCTGATGCGATTAACTTAACTATGTGCTAACTTCTTTTTATATACTATGCACAAACTCAAAACTGAATGTTTCTAAAGCTTTTTTGTTTTTCTTTAAAAACCATTTCTGCTGCAGCCGAGCTTTAAAAGTATGAAATATTGTTTGAACAAGTTTTTTAATTGGAAATGAATATCTCGAATCCAATATTTTTAGCTTACTCAATCACGGAAACGTTATAACTTACATTGGTTTTAACTTTTTACAGTGTTAAATGTAAGTTACGAAGGATTTTGGAGCTTAAAACACCAAAATTTTGTTTTTGAACAATTATTGGCATAAAAACCATCTGCGCAATTTCAAATTGTGATATAAAAATGATTTCTACGATTTAAAATTTTCATACTTATTTGCTTTAGATAAATATTTAGGAGGATTCATCGTTGCCCCAGGGAATTTTCCGGATGCTGTTGATATTTGGATGTCATTTGTGTAATTGTTATTGGCGCTTGATGCGATTAACTGTGTGCTAACTTGTTTTTATATATTATGCACAAACTCAAAGGTCAATGTTTCTGAAGCTCTTATGTTTGCTTTAAAAACTGTTTCTACTGGAGCCAAGCTTTAAAAGTATGAAATATTGTTTGAGCAAGTTTTTTAAATGGAAACAAATATCTTGAATCCAATGTTTTAAACTTGCTCAAACACAGAAACAAGATAACTTGCATTGGCTTTAACTTTCTACTGTGTTAAGTGTAAGTTACGAAGGTTTTTAAAGCTTAAAACCTGAAAATTTCATCTTTGAACAATTATGGGAATAAATACCATCTTCGCAATTTTAAATTGAGATATCAAAATCATTTCCATGATTTTTAATTTCTCATACCTATTTGCTTCGAATGCATTTTTACGAGGATTCATGAATGCCCCATGGAATACACAATATGTTGTTGATATTTGGATATCACTTGTGAAATCGTTATTATTGCTTGATGTGATTAACTGTGTGCTAACTTGTTTTTATATATTATGCACAAACTCAAAGCTCAATGTTTCTAAAGCTTTTATGTTTTGCTTTGAAAACCTTTTATGCTGGAGCCAAGTTTTAAAAGAATGAAATATTTTTTGAACATGCTTTCAAATGGAAATGAATATCTTGAATACAATGTTTTAAACTTGCAGAGACACAGAAACATAATTACTTGCATTGGTTTTATTATTTCGCAGCGTTTTAAGTGTAAGTTATGAAGGATTTTGGAGCTTAAAATATTAAAATTTTGTTTTTGAACAATTACGGGCGTCAAAATTATTTGAACAATTTCAAATTGTCATATAAAAAACCATTTGCTTGATTTTAATTTTTCATACTTATTTGTTTTAGATGCATTTTTAGAAAGATTCATGATTGCCCCAAGGAATTTGTGGGATGCTGTTATATTTGAATGTCATTTGTGAAATCGTTATTGGCGCTTGATGTGATTAATTGTGTGCTAAATTGTTTTTATATATTATGCACAAACTCGAAGCTCAATGTTTTTTACGCCTTTATGTTTTGCTTTGAAAGCCATTTCTGCTGGAGGCAAGCTTTAAAGGTATGAAATATTGTTTGAGCAAGTTTTTTTAATGGAAACGAATATCTTGAATCCAATGTTTTAAACTGGCTGAAACCGAGAAACATGATAAATTGCATTGGTTTTAATTTTTTACAGCGTTAGGTGCAAGTTATGAAGGATTTTGGTGCTTAAAATATAAAAATTTTGATTCTGAACAATTATGACCCAAAAAACCATGTGTACAATTTCAAATTCTGATGTAAAAAACCATTTGTATGATTTTAATTTTTCATACTTCTTTGCTTTAGGTGCATTTTTAGAAGGATTCATGAATGTTTCAGGGAATTTGTGGGATGCTGTTGATATTTTGATGTCATTTATAAAATCGTTATTGGCGCTTGATGCAATTAACTGTGTGCTAACTTGTTTTTATATATTATGCACAAACTTAGAGCTTAACGTTTTTGAAGCTTTTATGTTTTGCTTTGAAAACCATTTTTGTTGGAGCCGAGCTTTAAAGCTATGAAATATTGTTGAGCAAGTTTTTAAATGGAAATAAATATCTTGAATCCAATGTTTTAAACTTGCTCAAACACAGAAACATGATAATTTTGCATTGGTTTTAATTTTTCCAGCGTTAAGTGCAAGTTTTGAAGGATTATGGGGCTTAAAATATGAAAATTTCGTTTCTGAACAATTATGGGCATAAAAACCATATGCTCAATTTTAATTGTGATATAAAAAAACATTTGCACAACTTTAATTTTTAATACTTTTTTGCTTTAGATGAATTTCTAGGATGATTCATTAATGCTCCAAGAAATTTGCAGGATGCTGTTGATATTTCGTTTGTGAAATTATTGCTGGTGCTTGACGCGATTAACTGTGTGCTAACTTGTTTTTATATATTATGCACAAACTCAAAGCTCAATGTTGCTTTTGTGTTTTGCTTTAAAAACCATTTCTGCTGGAGTCGAGCTTTAAAGGTACAAAATATTGTTTGTGCAAGTTTTTAAATGGAAATGAATATCTTGAATCCAATATTTTTAAACTTGCCCAAACACAGAAACATGATAACTTGCTTTGGTTATTTTGATATTTTGTGCAGATTTTTTTTTATGCCCATAATTCTTTAGCAATGAAATTTTGATATTTTAAGCTTCAAAATCCTTCGTAGCGTATGCTTAACACTGTGAAAAGTTAAAAATAATGCAAATTATCATGTTTCTATGTTTGAGCAAGTTTAAAACATTGGATTCAAGATATTCATTTCCATTTAAAATACTTACTAAAACAATATTTCCTACTTTTAATGCTTGGCTCTAGCAGAAATGGTTTTCAAAGCAAAACATTAAAACTTCAAAAACATTGAGCTTTGAGTTTGTGCATCATATATAAAAAACAAGTTAGCACATAGTTACTCGCTTCAAGCACCAATAACGATTTCACAAGACATCAAAATATCAATAGCATACCAAAAATTCCCCGAAGCATTCATGAATCCTCCTAAAAATGCATCTAAAGCAAATAAGTATGAAAAATTAAAATCACACAAATGGCTTTTATATCGCAATTTGAAATTGTGCAGATTTTTTTTATGCCCATAATTCTTTAGCAATGAATTTTTTATATTTTAAGCTCCAAAATCCTTCGTAGTGTATGCTTAACACTGTGAAAAGTTAAAAATAATGCAAGTTATCATGTTTCTATGTTTGAGCAAGTTTAAAACATTGGATTCAAGATATTCATTTCCATTTAAAATACTTACTAAAACAATATTTCCTACTTTTAAAGCTCGGCTCTAGCAGAAATGGTTTTCAAAGCAAAACATTAACACTTCAAAAACATTGAGCTTTGAGTTTGTGCATAATATATAAAAACAAGTTAGTATATCACATCAAGCGCCAATAACGATTTCACAAATGACATCAAAATATCAATAGTATACCGTAAATTCCCTGGGGCATTCTTGAATCCTCCTAAAAATGCATCTAAAGTAAATAAGTATGAAAAATTAAAATCGCACAAATGGTTTTTATATCGCAATTTGAAATTGTGCAGATACTTCAGAAATGAAAATTTGATGTTTTAAGCTCCAAAATCCTTTGTAACTTACACTTAACACTGTGAAAAGTTAAAAACAATGCAAGTTATCATGTTTCTATGTTTGAGTAAGTTTAAAAAATTGGATTCAAGATATTCATTTCCATTTAAAATACTTACTCAAACAATATTTCATACTTTTAAAGCTCTACTCTAGCAGAAATGGTTTTCAAAGCAAAACATAAAAGCTTTAGAAACATTGAGCTTTGAGTTTGTCCATAATAGATAAAAATGAGTTAGGACACAGTTAATCGCATCAAGTGCCAATATTGATTTCACAAATAACATCTAAATATCAATAGCATCCCGCAAATTCACTGGGGCATTCATGAATCCTCCTAAAAACGCATCTAAAGCAAGTCTGAAAGATTAAAAGCTTCCAAAAAGGTTTTTATATCGGAATTTGAAGTTGTGCAGATGGTTTTTAAGCCCGTAATTGTTCAAAAACGAAAATTTGATGTTTTAAGCTCCAAAATCCTTCGTAACTTACACTCAAAACTGCGAAAAGTTAAAACAAATGCAAGTTATCATGTTTCTGTGTTTAAGCAAGTTTAAAACATTGGATTCAAGATATTAATTTCCATTTAAAAAACTAGTGCAAACAATCTTTCATACTTTTAAAGCGTGGCTCCAGCAAAAATAGTTTTCAAAGCAAAACATAAAATCTTCAGAAACATTGAGCTTTGAGATTGTACAAAATATATAAAAACAAGTTAGCACACAGTTAATCACATCAAGCGCCAATAACGATTTCAAAAATGACATCCAAATATCAACAACATCTCACAAATTCCTTGTGGCATTCATGAATCCTCCTAAAAATGCATCTGAAGCAAATAAGTTTGAAAAATTAAAATCATGCAAATGGTTTTTATATCGCAATTTGAAATTGTGCAGATGGGTTTTATGCTAATAATTGTTCAGAAACGAAAATTTGATGTTTTAAGCTCCAAATTCCTTTGTAACATACACTTAACAATGTGAAAAGTTAAATCCAATGCAAGTTATCATGTTTCTGTGTTTGCACAAGTTTAAAACATTTGATTCAAGATATTCATTTCCATGAAAAAAACTTGCTCAAACAATATTTCATACTTTTAAAGCTCTGCTCCTACATAAATTGTTTTCAAAGCAAAACATAAAAGCTTTAGAAACTTTGAGCTTTGAGTTGTGAATATGTAGAAAAAAGTTAGCACACAGTTAATCACATAAAGCACAAATAACGATTTCACAAATGACATCCAAATATCAATAGCATCCCGCAAATTCCATAGGGCATTCATGAATCCTAATAAAAAGGAATTTAAAGCAAATAAGTATGAAAAATTAAAATCATGCAAATGGATTTTATATCGTAATTTGAAATTGTGCAAAAGGTTTTTATGCCCATAATTCTCAAGAAACGAAATTTTGATGTTTGAACCTCCAAAATCCTTCGTAACTTACACTTAACACTACGAAAAGTTAAAACCAATTCAAGTTATCATGTTTCTGTGTTTGAACAAGTTTAAAACATTGGATTCAAGATATTCATTTCTATTTAAAAAACTTGCTCAAACAATATTTCATCCTTTTAAAGCTTGGTTTCCAGCAGAAATGGTTGTCAAAGCAAAACATAAAACCCTTAGCAACATTGAGCTTTCAGATTGTGCATAATATATAAAAACAAGTTAGCACACAGTTAATCACATCAAGCGCCAATAACGATTTTACAAATGACATCCAAATATCAACAGCATCCCGCAAATTGCTTGTGGCGTTCATGAATCCTCTTAAAAATGCATCTCAAGCAAATAGTATTAAAAATTAAAATCGGGCAAATGGTTTCTATATCACAATTTGAAATTGTGCAGATGGTTTTTAAGCCCATAATTGTTCAAAAACGAAATTTAGTTGTTTTAAGCTCCAAAATCCTCCGTAACTTAAACTTAACACTATGAAAAGTTAAAACAAATGCAAGTTATCAATAACGATTAGAAAAATGACAACCAAATATTAATGACATCCCGCAAATTCCCTGGGGCATTCATGAATCCTCTTAAAAATTCTTATGAAGCAAACAAGTATGAAAGACTAAAATCTTGCAAATGATTTTTATATCGCAATTTGAAATTGTGCAGATGGTTTTTATTCCCATAATTGTTCAAAAACGAAATTTGACCTTTTAAGCTCTAAAATCTTTCGTAACTTAAACTTAGCACTATGAAAAGTTGAAACAAATGCAATTTATCATGTTTCTGTGTTTGAGCAAGATATTGGATTCAAGATATTCATTTCCTTTTAAAAAACCTGCTCAAACAATATTTCATACTTTTAAAGCTTGTCTCCAGCAGGAATGGTTTTCAAAGCAAAACATAAAAGCTTCAGAAACTTTGAGCATAATATATAAACCTAAGTTAGCACACAGTTAATCACATCAAGCGCCAATAAAAATTTCACAAATGACATTCGAATATCAACAGCATTCCGCAAATTCCTTGGTGCATTCATGAATCCTCTTAAAAATGCATCTTAAGCAAATAAGAATGAAAAATTAAAATCGGGCAAATGGTTTTTATATCACAATTTGAAATTGTGCAGATGGGTTTTATGCCCATAATTGTTCAGAAACGAAAATTTGATGTTTTAAGCTCTAAAATCCTTCGTAACTTACACTTACCACTGCAAAAAGTTAAAACCAATGCAAGTTATCATGTTTATGTGTTTGAGCAAGTTTAAAACATTCGGTTCAAGATATTTATTTCCGTTTAAAACACTTGCTCAAACATTATTTCATACTTTTAAAGCTTGGCTCCACCAGAAATGGTTTTCAAAGCAAAACATAAAACCTTCAGAAACATTGAGCTCTGAGTTTGCGCATAATATATAAAAACAATTTAGCAAACAGTTAATCGCATCAAGCGCCAATAACGATTTCACAAATGGCAACCAAATATCAACAGAATCTTGCAAATTCCCTAGGGCATTCACGAATCCTCCTAAAAATGCATCTGAAGCAAATAAGTATTAAAAATTAAAATTGGGGAAATGGTTTCTATATCACAATTTGAAATTGTGCGTATGGTTTTTAAGCCCATAATTGTTTAGAAACAAAATTTAGTTGTTTTAAGCTCCAAAATCCTTCGTAACTTACACTTAACACTATGAAAGGTTAAAACCAATGCAAGTTATCATGTTTCTGTGTTTGAGTAAGTTAAAAACATTGGATTCAAGACATTAATTTCCATTTAAAAAATTTTTTCAAACAACATTTCATACTTTTAAAGCTCAGCTCCAGCAGAAATGATTTTCAAAGCAAAACATAATAGCATAAAAAACATTAAGCTTTGAGTTTGTGCATAATATATAAAAACAAGTTAGCACACAGTTAATCGCATCAAGCACCAATAACGATTTCACAAATGACATCCAAATATCAACAGCATCCCGCAAATTCCATGGGACATTCATGAATTCTCCTATAAATGCATCTAAAGCAAATAAGTATGAAAAATTAAAATTGTGCAAAGGGTTTTTATATCACAATTTGAAATTGTGAAAATGGTTTTTATGCCAATAATTCTTAAGAAACGAAAATTTGATGTTCCAAAATCCTTCGAAACTTACACTTGACACTATGAAAAGTTAAAACCAATGCAATTTATTATGTTTCTTTGTTTGAGCAAATTTAAAACATTGGATTCAAGATATTCATTTCCATTTAAAAATCTTGCTCAAACAATATTTCATACTTTTAAAGCTCGACTCCAGCAGAAATGGTTTTCAAAGCGAAACATAAAACCTTCTGAAACATTGACCTTTGAGTTTGTCCACAATATATAAAACCAAGTTAGCACACAGTAAATCGTATCAAGCGCCAATATTAATTTCACAAATAACATACAAATATCAACATCATCCCACAAATTCATTGGGGCATTCATGAATCCTCCTAAAAATGCATTTGAAGCAAATAAGTATGAAAGATTAAAATCATGCAAAATGGTTTTTATATCCTAATTTGATATTGTGCAAATGATTTTTAAGCCCATAATTGTTCAGAAACGAAAATTTGATGTTTTAAGCTCCAAAACCCTTCGTAACTTACACTTAATACTGCGAAAAGATAAAACCAATGCAAGTTATCATTTTTCTGTATTTGAGCAAATTTAAACATTGGATTCAAGATATTCATTTCCATTCAAAAAACTTGCTCAAACAATATTTCATACTTCTAAAGCTGGGCTCCAGCAAAAATGGTTGTCAAAGCAAAACATAAAACCTTTAGAAACATTGAGTTTGAGATTCTGCATAATATATAAAAACAAGTTAGCACACAATTAATCACATCAAGCGCCAATAACGATTTTACAAATGGCATCCAAATATCAATAGCATCTTACAAATTCCTTGTGGCATTCATGAATCCTCCTAAAAATGCATCTTAAGCAAATAAAGATGAAAAACTAAACTCGTGCAAATGGATTTTATATCTCAATTTGAAATTGTGAAGATAATTTTTAAGCCCATAATTGTTCAGAAACGAAAATTTGATGTTTTAAGCTCCAAAATCCTTCGTAACATACACTTAACACTGTAAAAAGTTAAAACCAGTGCAAGTTATCATGTTTCTGTGTTTCAGCAAGTTTGAAAACATTGGATTCAAGATATTAATTTCAATTCAAAAAACTTGCTTAAGCAATATTTGATACTTTTAAAGCTTAGCTCCAGCAGAAATGGTTTTCAAATCAAAACATAAAAAGCTTCAGAAACTTTGAGCTTTGTGTTTGTGCGCAATATATAAAAATAAGTTAGCACACAATTAATCACATCAAGCACCAATAACGATTTGACAAATGACAACCAAATATTAACAGCATCCCACAAATTCCCTGGGGCATTCATGAATCCTCTTACAAATTCTTATGAAGCAAACTAGTATGAAAGACTAAAATCTAGCAAATTATTTTTATATCGCAATTTGAAATTGTGCAGATTGTTTTTATTCCCTAATTGTTTAGAAACGAAATTTTGACCTTTTAAGCTCTAAAATCCTTCGTAACTTAAACTTAGCACTATGAAAAGTTAAAATAAATGCAAGTTATCATGTTTCTCTGTTTGAGCAAGTTTAAAACATTGGATTCAAGATATTCATTTCCCTTTTAAAAACTTGCTCAAACAATGTTTCATACTTTATACTTTTAAAGCTTGGCTCCAGCAGAAACGGTTTTCAAAGCAAAACATAAAAGCTTCAGAAACATTGAGCTTTGAGTTTGTGCATAATATATAAAACTAATTTAGCACACAGTTATCACATCAAGTGCCAATAACAATTTCACAAATGACATCGAATATCAACAGCATCCTGCATATTCCTTGGTGCATTCATGAATCCTCTTAAAAATGAATCTGAAGCAAATAAGTATGAAAAATTAAAATCGGGCAAATGGATTTTATATCGCAATTTGAAATTGTGCAGATAGTTTTTATGCCCATAGTTGTTCAGAAACGAAAATTTGATGTTTTCAGCTCCAAAATCCTTTGTAACTTAAACTTAACACTGTGAAAAGTTAAAACAAATGCAAGTTATCATGTTTCTGTGTTTGAGCAAGTTTAAAACATTGGATTCAACATATTCATTTCCTTCTAAAAAACTTGCTCAAATAATATTTCATACTGTTCAAGCTTGACTCCAACAGAAATGGTTTTCAAAGCAAAACATAAAAGCTTCAGAAACATTGAGCTTTGAGTTTGTGCATAATATATAAAAATAAGTTAACACATAATTAATCGCATCAAGCATCAATATCGATCTCACAAATGACATCAAAATACCAACAACATCCCTCAAATTCCTTGGGGCATTCATGAATCCTCCTAAAAATGCATCTGAAGCAGATAAGTATGAAAAGTTAAAATCACACAAATGGTTTTTATATCGCAATTTGAAATTATGCAAATTGTTTTTATGCTCATAATTGTTCAGAAACGAAATTTTGATGTTTTAGGTTTGAAAATCCTTCATAACTTACGCTTAATACTGTGGAAAGTTAAAACCAACGCAAGTTATCATGTTTTTGTGTTTTGAACAAGTTTAAAACATTTGATTCAAGACATTCATTTCCATTTAAAAAACTTGCTCAAACAATATTTCATCCTTTTGAAGCTCAGCTCCAGCAAAAATGATTTTCAAAGCAAAACATAAAAACTTCAAAAACATTGAGCTTTGAGTTTGTGCATAATATATAAAAACAAGTTAGCACACAGTTAATCGCATCAAGTGCGCATAACGATTTCACAAATGACATCCAAATATCAACAGCATTCCGCAAATTCCCTGGGGCATTAATGAATCCTCCTAAAAATGCATCTGAAGCAAGTAAGTATGAAAAATTAAAATCGTGCAAATAGTTTTTATATCGTAATTTAAAATTATGCAGATGGTTTTGATGCCCATAATTGTTTACAAATGAAATTTTGATGTTTTAAGCTTCAAAATCATTTGTAACTTATACTTAACACTGTGAAAAGTTAAAACCAATGCAAGTTATCATGTTTCTGTGTTTGAGCAAGTTTAAAACATTGGATTCAAGATATTCATTTCCCTTTAAAAAACTTGCTCAAACAATATTTCATACTTTTAAGGCTCGGCTCTAGCAGAAATGGTTTTCAAAGCAAAACATAAAAGCTTTAGAAACATTGAGCTTTGAGTTTGTGAATAATATATAAAAACAAGTTAGCCCACAGCTAATTGCATCAAGCGCCAATAACGATTTGATAAATGACATCCAAAAATCAACAGCATCCCGCAAATTCCCTATGGCATTCATGAATCCTTTTAAAAATGCATTTCAAGCAAATAAGTATGAAAAATTAAAATCGTTCAAATGATTTTTATATCTCAATTTGAAATTATGCAGATGATTTTTATGCCCATAATTGTTTAGAAACGAAAATTTGAAATTTTAAGCTCCAAAATAATTCTTAACTTAAGCTTAACATTGTGAAAAGTTTAAACCAATTCAAGTTTTCAAGTTTTTGGGTTTGAGCAAGTTTAAAACATTCGATTCAAGAAATTCATTTTGATTTAAAAAACTTGCTCAAACAATATTTCATACTTTTAAAGCTCGGCTCCAGTAGAAATAGTTTTAAAGCAAAACATAAATGCTTCAAAAACATTGAGCTTTGAGTTTGTGCATAATATATAAAAACAAGTTAGCACACAGTTAATCACATCAAGTGCCAATAACAATTGCACAAATGAAATCCAAATATCAACAGCATCCCGCAAATTCCCTTGGGCATTCATGAATCCTCCTAAAAATGCATCTGAAGGAAATAAGTATGAAAAATTAAAATCATGCAAATTGTTTTTATATCGCAATTTGAAATTGTACAAATAGTTTTTATGCCCATAATTGTTCAAAAACGAAAATTTGATGTTTTAAACTCCAAAATCCTTTGTAACTTACACCTAACATTGTGAAAAGTTAAAACCAATGCAAGTTGTCATGTTTCTTTGTTTGAGCAAGTTTAAAACATTGGATTCAAGATATTCATTTCCATTTAAAAAACTTGCTCAAACAATAATTCATACTTTTAAAGCTCAGCTCTAGCAGAAATGGTTTTCAAAGCAAAACATAAACGTTTCAGAAACATTGAGCTTTGAGTTTGTGCATAATATATAAAAATAAGTTAGCACATAGTTAATCATATCAAGCACCAATATCGATCTGACAAATGACATCAAAATACAAACAGCATCCCGCAAATTCCTTGGGGCATTCATGAATCCTCCTAAAAATGCATCTGAAGCGGATAAGTATGAAAAGTTAAAATCGCACAAATGGTTTTTATATCACAATTTGAAATTATGCAAATTGCTTTAATGCTCATAATTGTTCAGAAACGAAATTTTGATATTTTAAGTTCGAAAATCCTTCATAACTTACGCTTAACACTGTGGAAAGTTAAAACCAACGCAAGTTATCATGTTTTTGTGTTTTGAACAAGTTTAAAACATTTGATTCAAGACATTCATTTCCATTTAAAAAACTTGCTCAAACAATATTTCATCCTTTTGAAGCTCAACTCCAGCAGAAATGGTTTTCAAAGCAAAACATAAAAACTTTAGAAACATTGAGATTTGAGTTTGTGCATAATATATAAAAACAAGTTAGGACACAGTTAATCGCATCAAGCGTGCATAACGATTTTACAAATGACATCCAAATATCAACAGCATCCCGTAAATTCCCTGGGGCATTAATGAATCCTCCTAAAAATGCATTTGAAGCAAGTATGAAAAATTAAAATCGTGCAAATAGTTTTTATATCGTAATTTGAAATTGTGCAAATGGTTTTGATGCACATAATTGTTTAGAAATGAAATTTTGATGTTTTAAGCTCCAAAATCATTCGTAACTTATACTTAACACTGTGAAAAGTTAAAACCAATACAAGTTATCATGTCTCTGTGTTTGAGTAAGCTTAAAACATTGGAAAGATATTCATTTCCATTTAAAAAACTTGCTCAAACAATATTTCATACTTTTAAGGCTCGGCTCCAGCAAAAATGATTTTCAAAGCAAAACATAAAAGCTTTGGAAACATTGAGCTTTGGGTTTGTGCATAATATATAAAAACAAGTTAGCACACAGCTAATTGCATCAAGCGACAATAACAATTTGACAAATAACATCCAAAAATCAACAGCATCCCGCAAATTCCCTTTGGCATTCATGAATCCTCTTAAAAATGCATCTAAAGCAAATAAGGATGAAAAATTAAAGTCATGCAAATGATTTTTATATCTGAATTTGAAATTGTGCAGATAATTTTTATGCCCATAATTGTTTAGAAACGAAATGTTGATATTTTAAGCTTCAAAATCATTCGTAACTTAAACTTAACACTGTGAAAAGTTAAAACCAATGCAAGTTTTCATGTTTTTGTGTTTGAGCAAGTTTAAAACATTCAATTCAATATATTCATTTCTATTTTAAAAACTTGCTTAAGCAATATTTCATACTTTTAAAGCTCGGCTCTAGCAGAAATAGTTTTCAAAGTGAAACAAAAAAGCCTAAAAAAATTCAGCTTTGAGTTTGTGCATAATATATAAAAACAAGTTAGCACATAGTTAATTGCATTAAGCATGAATAACAAATTCACAAATGAAATCTAAATATCAACAGCATCCCGCAAATTCCCTAAGGCATTCATGAATCCTCCTAAAAATGCATATAAAGCAAATAAGTATGAAAAATTAAAATCATGCAAATGATTTTATATCGCAATTGAAAATTGTACAAATGGTTTTTATGCCCATAATTATTCAGAAACGAAAATTTGATGTTTTAAACTCCAAAATCCATCGTAACTTACACTTAACACTATGAAAAGTTAAAATTAATGCAAGTTGTCATGTTTCTGTGTTCGAGTAAGTTTAAAACATTCGATTCAAAATATTCATTTTCATCTAAAAAACTAGCTTAAAAAATATTTCATACTTTTAAAGCTTGGCTCCAACAGAAATGATTTTCAAAGCAAAACATAAAAGCTTCAAAAACATTGAGCTTTGAGTTTATACATAATATATAAAAACAAGTTAGCACACAGTTAATCACATCAAGCGGCAATAATAATTTCGCAAATGACATTCAAATATCATCCCACAAATTTCCTGGGGCATTCATAAATCCTCCTAAAAATGCATCTAAAGTGAGTCAGTATTAAAGGTTAAAATCGTGGAAATGATTTTTATATCGCAATCTGAAATTATGCAGATGATTTTTATGCCCATAATTGTTTAGAAACGAAATTTTGATGTTTTAATTTTGATGTAAAAAATCTTTCATAACTTACACTTAACATTGTGAAAAATTAACAGTGATTTATCTTAATTGATTCACATTCAACATATAACTCATTATAAGTATATTATAATTTATCAAATGTATATGAATTTGAATCAATAGAATTAGAAGTTATCTCCGGATCTTTAAAGGCCATGAGACATGGTTCATTTTGGTTGGATTGTTGTCTTGCATGTATTTCATCCAACTTCTTCCATATCTCATTTGAGTTTGAACACTTTGATACCAAGTTGAAGTTATGAGAGTCAAAAACTCCATATAATAAACACTTGACCTTGGCATTATCATCACTTTTCTCATGTAGTTTGCATCATTTGAAAGAATTTCAAGCCATTTCTTTATTACATTTCAAACTCTAAAATCTTGGACCATTATGGACACCTTCATCTTTATTTTTCATTCACAAATTTTAAATTTATCAACCATAAGAGCTTTGAGGACTTTTTCAATATTTTTTTAACTTAAATTGAGCCATTTGATTTTTGCTCAAGGTGGTTAAATCTATAAAAAAAAAACCAAAGCTCTAATACCAATTGTTAACTTTCTAAGTGAGATGATATTCAAGAAAAGGGTGAATTGGATCTTTTTAAATTTTTTCTCGAAACTACATTTGTATATAATTGAATAGAAACTAAAACCAATATAAAAATATAACACAAATAATAATAAATTGATAAACTAGAAGCAAATATAAACTATAATCAAAATAAAAAGATATAGATAGAGAAATCAAACACAAAGATTTATTAAAGGTTAAATCTTTTTTCATAAGGCACCTATGTCCTCTCTTTTGGTTATCTATACCAATGTTTCAATCACTAATCTTGAATTAAGAAAACAACCCTATCTTTTTTTTCCTAACGTTTAAGATAAAAACATCTACCCTTACACACTCAAAAAGATACATCACTTCTTACTTACAAGATAACCCAAATAATTTTTGTAAAATAAAATACCTCACAAGGTTGAGTGTTTACCTAATGAAGTACCAAAAAAATGATAAATGAAACACAACAATATTTTGGATACAAAAAATACAAAAGATATTGAATTTAAGCTTTAAAACTCTTGATTTTTTTAATAGAATGAAAATATAACTTATTTGATTTTACTTTCTTGATTCATCAACCTTCTTGATGTGTTGAAATTCTCAATTTATAGTGAAATTGAAAAACTCGAAGATGGTATGGAGTAAAAAAAAAACATTGAAGCTTGAAAAACTAACCATTGAAGCTTTTCTAGACATAAAAGATCAATTGGTTTTGATAAAGGATCAATCATGTACCTTAACCGATCAATCATTTCTTGTAAAAGATTGATCCTTTTTGGTGTTTTTCAAATCCATTTTATTTTTATAAGAACAAGAATTAATCCATTATAAAAAAGGATCGATTGGTTTAGTCAGAGGATTGATCTTGTAACCTAAGAGATCGATCCTATAACCTAATAGACAAATCTAGTCAAGCTAGGTGATTATATTCTATTTTATACTTTACTCACTAATTTGATCGTACCTTAAGTAATGTAATTCCATATAAAAAAAACTGTTTAAAGATTTAAAAACTAAACTTAAAAGATTTTTTATCCATATAAAATTCAATTATAGTGAATTTTCAAATCTACTCATTGTGTAATTTTTAAATAATTACAAAATGCTTAGTAAAAAATCAAAATCTTTAAAAAATTTGAATGTTAATTTTGTTTGATCCATTAGAAAGTATACTTAAAGAGCTTTTCAACCATATAAAATTCAAATATTAAAGCTTTGTGAATTAATACAAAAAAATTAAAAAAATTCAATGTTAGAAAACTTTGTTGTAGTAAAAAAAATTTGTTTAAACTTTGAAAATCATTTTATTTATTTTGTACCAAAATAATAAAACCTAAAAACATGTACTAAATAAATCTTTTTCAAAATCTTGATCAAGCTTATTTAGCTTAATGTTTTATCATTTCAAAATAAAAATCAATTAAAGGCTAACAATCTCTTTTTTTAATATGACAAAACTTAAAGATAAATTTACTTGATAAAAAAAATTTATTTTAAGACATTTTAAGATTTTTAAAAAACATTTTGAAAATTTTCTCTTCAAATTTTGCATGAGAAAATTCTCCTTTAATTAATGTATCATAATCCAACACAATTCAACAAATATATGTTAATTAAATATATCAAATAAACACAATCAAACATATACATGTCAAGCACAAGCAAATTTATCAATGATATTTCTCTCCCTTTTTGTCATAGCAAAAAGATGAGCAAATAAACACAAAAAAAAAGTTATATTAAAACTCTTATACCAAATACTATATACATATAAGAATAAATATTTATAAATTCCTATTTTGTCATTGTAAAAAAAAAAAAAAATCAATTCAAGACGAGACAAAATGCTTGATACCAATAATACTAAGAGTATTTTAAATGCATGTAATCAGTATAATATACACAATAAATTTCACATACATATATTCAAGTACAAAAACATAAGTGCATCCAATTAAAATGTTATAGCACAAAATCATTCATTCAACCTAACCACATGAAATTTATGAGCAAAAAAAATAATAAATGATATATAAGCTACTCATAAATCATGTTATCATAAGATGTACTTAGAATTTAAAACATTAATAACAATTAAGTATAAATTTAAGCACATGCATAGAAACTCATATCAATTGTTAAAGATATATTATCACAAAACATACCAATTGTTATCAAAAAACAAATCAAACAAAATTATATTCTAAGATTTTTTCTCTTTTTTAAAATAAGGTAAATCAATTTAAGACAATATGAAAGGTACAACCTATATCAATGATAGGTACATAAACAAATGTCAATGAAAGTTGAAAAATTCTTTAGCAATTTACCAATTGTTAGTTATTTTATTCACAAACTTTTAACGATCACAATATATTTCAAGCATATGAAAATGTTCAATCAATACATGTATAATAACATTCTTTCATAAGCGTATCCTATCTAAAACAAATATTTAATCATATTATAATAAATAATTATACAATCATGATTTTCAAATATAATTAACACATACGTTATAGTAAAAAAATAATGAAAGCATAATTATTTAAATATAATCCAAATTATTTCAATATAAAACAATATTTTTAATCCAAACATATGCAAGTACATAAATACAATCAAACATTTTTCAATAAAATCATACAAACACATGCAAAAACATTTCAAATTACATATAACAGTATACCAATAAAATACAAATATTTAGACATAATGTGGTACATGCTATCTCAATGATTTCAATCAATGAATATGTTTAAAAAAATCAATCTATTTAACTCATATCAATGTTCAAGACTCAAACGAATATTCATGTAATAAAAACTATTAATTAAAGCAATCAAAAAATAAACATGTATATTAATCAATCCAAGCATTTAACAAAATTAAGACAAATTCTATCAAGTCATTTGATAATTAATTTGTATATATTGTTCACAAATAATATCTCATTTTTGCATATATCAATAAGCATTTCTCAAACCATGTATTAAACATTATAAATCATAAGCACATAACATAGATTCAATACAATTACCTCCATCCTTATTAAGTTATGATGTTATGCTCATTGTAGTTGAGTGAAGCTTTGAATCCTCCATTTTCACATTTTTAAGCTAGTCTTTGATGCATTTAAGCTTGATTGATGAAGATGATTTGCTTTACTTGTTCCACTTAAAATCCCAAAAATGTTAGTTCATGCTTATTTCAAGTTCTCCTACTATAAACTTAAAAAAATTTCTTGACAATATTTTCATTAGAAACATCAAGAAAATCAATTGATAAAAATTATACCAATTGTTCGAAATAAATTTCATATTCTAAATCATTATAGACAAATGAAATTTTGTTCACTAAACCCAATTTTTCAATTAGAAAAGAGATATGTGCATGTGTGTGTGTGTGTGTATATATATGAACTTACTAAAAATCATGTATCAAGTTAAGCATCATATATCACAATATTATCACTAAAGTTAAAGTTCCTATGCAATATACAAAAATCAAACCTTTTAGATTATTTATGAACACAAAATGAACATATTCAATATTCATATATATTCAGTAAATCACCAAGAAATATGTCAAAAACCAATTAAAGCCCTATAAAATTCAAAAAACTCAAAAAAGACATACTTATCATCAAAACATAATTAAGAAAATTTCACCACAAAAGCATAAATATATCTACACAAATTATAGGCCATAATCAACAATGATTTAAGACAAACATAAGCATTATAAGAAAATCACTTACTTAATTCATGTTGCAACCATATCAAGTAAAGCTCAATCATATTCATATAAGCACACATGACATGAACAATAAATGAGCCAATAATATATTTTAGTTAAGATAAATTAGCTAATCATGCATCAAATTAAAATCACAAATCAAGAAATAAGTCAAGTAACCACAAGAGCATATTTTAAAATATTTCATTGCAATCAAATAAATTGTAACATAACAATCAAGCATAAAATATATTTCAAAATTTTCACAAAAAATCAAGAAATAATCAATTTAGCATTTTTCAATAATCAAGCTCAATCCATTTATTAACAATGGCCATGTGCAGTGGATAATCAAATATGACACCATCTTGGACAAAAAGGCAAAATGTAGGCATTCCACTCACCTGCAGCATACATAATTGCACAATTAGCATAACAAAGATAAAGAATATTGACATTTTCCCAAAAGAATTACTCATCTCGATTACATTCCTCCAAGTATTATCCCCTATTGGTTTTACTAATTATTTAAATGATTATTATGACAGATGACAATTTAAAATGGTGGAAGTCTACCTTCAACTATTGTTTCTTTTCCTCTTCAATGTTCATAGAACTTATAGAATGTTATTTTTGCAAATAATATATGAAAATCTGCAACTAAATCACTCTAATATAAACATTTTATCAGTTCCTTACAACGCTAATATTTCTAAAGTGTAAAACATAAATTACCTTTTATTGTGCTAGTAGCTCTTTAGGTGAATTATTTGCACAAAAGATGAAATACATGAAAAGCAAGGATATTTTAAGATTTCTAAAGATTCTTGGTTGTTCCCTTCAAGTGTTTTTGAAATTTTCATTTTTGGCATCTTTAGTTGTTATGTTTCCAAAACTCTTGGTCCACAATAAAAATTAGTTCAATTTACAACAAGCATTTTTAACAATTTTTTAGTTCATTCTACAATATCAAAACACTTAACTATTAGCACGATAACCTACTTATTCATGGCATATGGATTCAATTGATGCATGAAGAGAAGTGATGAAGCAGTAGAGAATTAGAAAAACATGTACAATACACAAATGTTTGGTAGGATTACGCAAACTTTTTCAAAACCATTTCTACATTTAGCATCCTCATGGATCACGTAAAAAAGTATTGAAACCCCATTCCATTTATGCAACCCAATACAACAAATGTTGCTGTAGAAGAGATAGGGGACTTAAAGCGGACATCATAATTCTAGGATGGATAAATGATTATAAGTCGAAGGATACTCAATGTGACTCAAAGAAGAGTTATAGAACATACATCTTCACCAATGGTGATAGCCTCAGGATAAACGCCATGAATCATATGATTAACCAGCATCAGATAGACAACAGCATCTACATCAATTGCATATCTGAAGTACTCATTGTAGTTTCCAATAAATGCTACCTATAGCAAGTTCAAAAAAACAAAACTTAAGCTGGGATAATACATTATAAAGATGCAATGACACTAAAAACCTTTAGTCCTCGAGAGAATTTAGTTAAGAAACAAACATTGAGAAATGATGCTTCACCACTTACAAAAGCCAAATGTTACATCAGTTCTACTTCTCTATATAACATAAAGTCAAAAATTTGATAATTAACATCTAAACATGCAAGTAACTTATTATATAACACCAAGCAAAATAGAAAATCTACAAACTCATTCTGATATTACCTGCAACCCATGATAGGTGTACATCATTGAAGTCACAACATCAAATTTGAACCCATCAACTTCTATTCTTCTAGCCACCATCTTGCATTTGAAAGAAGAAACCTTTGTACCTAAAGCAACAAGTAAAAATTAATATTTACACACAATAAGATGGAAGGAAGCCAAAATCATTCAACAAGCTATTGTTTAAGAGAAGTTTCAGTAGAAGTACATACTTCCCAGCTTCCATAATTAAAAAAGTGAGAATCCCACATCCAATGTGACTTCTTAACCCCGAGTGGAAGTTAATGAGCATCGATTCCATTCAAACATGTTCAATCCATCTAACACATTATTAGATGCATGGCTGTATTTGTCAAACATCAGTCAGATACAAAGATGGATGACAAAATTAATTAATAACTTAATTTAACTTAAAGAATAAAAATTAACTGAGACTTATAGCAAAAGATTACTTACTCAAAGCAAATACTCGAATAAAAATTTGCTACAGCTTAGAAAAGAATTTAACATTAATGACATGCAAAAGATAAAACTTTCATTGTAAACAATATAGTAAGATTCCATTTGGTAGTTGTTTTTGCTACTAGCTTCTTGCTTCCAAAAGCAGAAAGTAGATTTGGATAGAAAAGAGAATAATACTTTAAAAGAAGTAAAAATAAAAAAAATAATCTCTTGTAGAACAAAATACTATGATTCCTCTTTTAGTATAACAATTATACTACAAATTCTACTCATTTAATCATATATATTTTCAAACAATTATGACTTTGCTTTTTCCCTTTTAGGTTTGTTCTTTAGAAACCTTTTAGGAAGCCAAAAGCAACTAGAAAAAACATAGTAAGAGTAAGGACTAACAACAGCCTAAATTCTCATGACCATTTTTGCATCAAGTCTACTGGAAGAATGACCATACAGTCTAAATAGGAAAAAAAGAAGAAAAAGAGTTCATATTTTCATTTTTGGTATGAAAAAGCTGGGAAAAACCGTTTGCACAAAAACTGTAACAACAAATAAAGCTGAAGGCTGTGTTTTTCCCACAAAAACTGTAACAACAAATAAAGCTGAAGGCTGTGTTTCTAGAAATGATATTCTCCTGCAAGTCCAATTATTACCTGTGCACAATATCCACAATAACAAGTAAACCCAACTTATGAGCCCTATCTATCAGTGACTTAAGATCATCAGGGGTTCCAAAACGACTACTTGGTGCAAAGAAGTTTGTCACATGATACCTGCAACATATTAATGCAACTTGTTAAAAGTAGAAGAGGTTAGTTTCCATAACCAAAACTAAATTCTGAAGAAATATTTCTGTTTACATCCAAAACATAACATTTTAGTACAAGTTAACAAACATAAACAGCAACAAATAAAGATAAGCTGATATTTTGATGGAGATAATACCCAAATCAAGCATAATATAAGTGCTCTTGAACAACCATGATTTGAACAGCATTATATCCAAGTCTTCTAATGCGGGGAAGCACATCATCTCTAAAGTTGGCATATGTGTTAATTATTGGCTCCTGCATCTCAGAGTTGATAATATTAAGAAAACTAGGAAATGGATTAACCATACCAAAAGTGTACCATGGAAGATAAAGTCTAAAGGTGTTTATGGGACAAATTTTCTTGAATGACAGTATGATGAAAACTAGAGATAAATTTCGGTTTAATTGCAAATTTAGGCTTCTTATTTAGTATAATCCAAATGGAAGGATTTCCTTTAACCAAAGAACACAAAAAGTAGGCCGTATGCACCTATGTGGCTTTTTGCTAGCTTAATTTGACAGATTTTCTCTTTAAGAGAGGCCACCCTGCCTATGGGATGCAAGAAAGTTCCATTTCAAAGTTTACAGGCCTTTCCAGACAGCTATATCATTTGAATGCTCTTAAAGATGTTCAATGCAAGTCAAAATGTTTCTCTATCTTCCTTTTGTTTTTTTTTTTTTTTTTTGGGATGGGAGGGAGGTAAAATTGATAGTTTAATACAATACTAAGATAAATTTTCCTTTAAAATGTATTGTCTTATAAAACCTCCTACTTCACTTTTGAGTCTTAAAACCTTGCAGGAACACTTCATAGGAAAGGTTGAAAGAAATAACATAAAAAATATGATCACACACATGATAGTATTTAATGAAGCTTTTTATCAAACTTAAGGTTTCCTCTTTTAAGATTAAATAAATCAAGGAAATGCAATTCAGAATAGAGACAGAAGAGTTGAAAAACAATTTGCAACATGCAAGGGAAAGGAATATGCATACAATGCTACCCATTCCAACATGTGATTCATAGACTTAAGTGATTTTAGTCCTTTTGGCTGGGGGTATTTGTATACATGATTTTCCTGTTATGGTATAAAAATCATTAGTCAGGATAAAGAGTACAAAAATTTGAGATAAGACACATATTACAAACTAAACTAAGTTGACTGTGTTGTGCAGTGATTAAACTTGAACAAGCGAGAACACAATTTAGAAACTGACTTCATATATGAAAAAGAACCAATCAAAATTGTTTTCTTAAAAACCTTTAAGGGCATTGATGTTAATATTAACGTTATAAAGGCAGACGTTCATCAAAACAACCTACTCTAAGAAGAATAAGAAATTCATTATTTGTTTGTATATCAATTAATCATATTTGTGTGCAGGCATGCATGCATGCTTTTTTAATGTATCCTCACACACATGCAGTCATTTTAAAATTATCATAAACATTAGTTGGTATTTCTAATTTTCCCCAAGCTCCAAATATTTCAGCTGCTTATAGTTTGAAAAAAATAGGTTATCTAATCTTTCCAACAAAACCAAAAGATCAAACAACCACTAATTATACCTCTTCCAGCCAATTATAGTATATTCCGTTGTATGGGATTTCACCTGGTGCTTGATCAGAGAACTTGATCCAAGCAAGAATGGAGTCCTTAATCCCAAATGGAGTTTCCATACAAATCTACAATCATATTTTCAAAAAGTTAAAATGGACACATGGAAAAAGAGGTTTCGATGAATGATAATTGACATGATCATAACAGTCCACCAAAAAAATAATTTTTTTCCATCTTCATCCTTTCTTTCTCCCTTCCTTTTAGGACAGGAATTAGTTGGATTTAAACTCAGCTACCTTGAATAATTTTGCTTGACTTAAAGACCGCCCCACTAAATACTTCAATGCCATTATGTCATGAATTCTAGTAATTAATTATCGTGAACATTGTACTACAACCAACGATTTATTCAAACCATATACACATGCAATAGGATCAGTGTTAAAAAAAAGCATCACTTAAAGGTTCCCGGTCCACAGATCATGATCAAAAGGTTAAATACCTTGTTGATCTACAGGGAAAGAGACGCAAGTTTTAATAGTTTCTTTTTACTCTGACTTAAAAAGTGGAAAAAGAAAATAATAAACAAGTAGCATTTGAATGTAAGCACAATAAGTATCAAGAGCCAAACTTATCTTCATCTACAGGTAATTTACCTTCACTTGAGAACCATGGGGAATTGGTGGTGAACCATAAGCATTATTAGCCAAAATATCTCCCAGACACCAAACTCATTCTGTTAAAAAACAATTAATATTTGTAGAATTAAACAGTAGATGTTATTTAAATATAGAAATAGACAATAGATCACTGCCAGTGTTAATCAACACCGCTATCTAAGCACTTAGAACACAATCACCTTCCTTTTATACTTGAGATTGCATGGCATTAAATATATGAATTAGTTGATACAATTAATTGTTACATAAGTAAGGTGACTTTTGCACTTAATTATAAAAACTTTGACAACGTTTATCTTCTTAACTTTTCTATTTGGAGCTTTTAAGAATACCAACTGCACCAGACTATACACCCAATCTTTGGTCCATTAAAAAGAATATTCATGCTCACATACATATAAAAAGATTCATGTTTACATTCAGATTTAACATTAAGCTAAGTGTTTTGACAAACCAAACTTAAATAACTTTTAACTTCTTTCGGCATGTGCATTTAGAGAAAGATATAAGCATTGACTTATGAACAGCTGGTATTGCAAATACTACAGTTTCTTAAGGCATACATCTTAGAGCACACGGTTTGAGTCAAAGAGAAAAGCAGGGAAGAATTGATTATTATGACAGATGATAATTTAAAATGGTGGAAGTCTACCTTCAACTATTGTTTCTTTTCCACTTCAATATTAATAGAACTTAAAGAATGTTATTTTTGCAAATAATATATGAAAATCTGCAACCAAATCACCCCAATATAAACATTTTATCAATTAAAAGTTCCTTACTATGCTAATATTTCTAAAGGGTAAAACATAAATTACCTTTTATTGTGCTATTAGCTCTTTAGGTGAATTATTTGCACAAAAGATGAAATATGTGAAAAGCAAGTCTACTGGAAGAATGACCATACAGTCTAAATAGGAAAAGAAGAAGAAGAAGAAAAAGAGTTTATATTTTCATTTTTGGTATGAAAAAGCTGGGAAAAACCGTTTGCACAAAAACTGTAACAACAAATAAAGCTGAAGGCTGTGTTTCTAGAAATGATATTCTCCTGCAAGTCCAATTATTACCTGTGCACAATATCCACAATTACAAGTAGACCCAACTTATGAGCCCTATCTATCAGTGACTTAAGATCATTAGGGGTTCCAAAACGACTGCTTGGTGCAAAGAAGTTTGTCACATGATACCTGCAACTTATTAAATGCAACTTGTTAAAAGTAGAAGAGGTTAGTTTCCATAACCAAAACTAAATTCTGAAGAAATATTTCTGTTTACATCCAAAACATAACATTTTAGTACAAGTTAACAAACATAAACAGCAACAAATAAAGATGAGCTGATATTTCGATGGAGATAATACCCAAATCAAGCATAATATGAGTGCTCTTGAACAACCATGATTTGAACAGCATTATATCCAAGACTTTTAATACGGGGAAGCACATCATCTCTAAAGTTGGCATATGTGTTATTTATTGGCTCCTGCATCTCAGAGTTGATAATATTAAGAAAACTAGGAAATGGATTAACCATACCAAAGTGTACCATGGAAGATAAAGTCTAAAGGTGTTTATGGGACAAATTTTCTTTGAATGACAGTATGATGAAAACTAGAGATAAATTTCGGTTTAACTGCAAATTTAGGCTTCTTAATGGGTTTTAGAAATGGGTGAAGAATCATAATGAAATGCAATCAAACCAACTTCTACGTTATTGATTTTAAACTGCCATTTAAAATATTTCTATACACAAAGCAGTTAACAAATATCCAAGTCACTAGCTGTTTGGCATTTGCATTATCATTAACTAAAGTAATACTCATTATTTAGTATAATTCAAATGGAAGGACTTCCTTTAACCAAAGAACATGAAAAGTAGGCCGTATACACCTACGTGGCTCTTTGCTAGCTTAATTTGACAGATTTTCTCTTTAAGAGAGGCCACCCTGCCTATGGGATGTAGGAAAGTTCCATTTCAAAATTTACAGGCCTTTCCAGACAGCTATACTGTTTGATGCTCTTAGAGATATTCAATGCAAGTCAAAATGTCTCTCGGTCTTCCTTTTTCTTTTTTGGAGGGGGGGTAAAATTGATAGTTTAAATACAGATACTAAGATAAGTTTTCTTGTAAAATGTGTTGTCTTATAAAACCTGTTGCTTTACTTTTCGGTCTCAAAACCTTGCAAGAACACTTCATAGGAAGGGTTGAAAGAAATAGCATAAAAAATATGATCCCACACATGATAGCATTTAATGAAGCTTTTTATCAAACTTAAGGTTTCCTCTTTTAAGATTAAATAAGTCAAGGAAATGCAATTCAGTGCAGAGACAGAAGAGTTGAATAACAATTTGCTACATGCAAGGGAAAGGAAGACACATACTATGCTACTCATTCCAACATGTGATTCATAGACTTAAGTGATTTTGGTTTTTTTGGCTGGCGGTGTTTGAATACATACTTTTCCTATTACAGTATAAAAATCATTAGTCAGGTTAGAGAGTACAAAAATTTGAGATAACAAACATATTATAGACTAAACTACGTTGACTGTGCTGTGCAGTGATTAAACTTGAATAAGCGAGAACACAATTTAGAAACTGACTTCATATATGAAAAAGAACAAATCAAAATTGTTTTCTTAAAAACCTTTAAGGGCATTGATCTTAATATTAACATTATAAAGGAAGACGTTCATCAAAACAACCTACTTTAAGATGAATAAGAAATTCATTATTTGTTTATATAATCAATTAATCATATTTGTGTGCAGGCATACATGCATGCTTTTGTCTATGTATCTTCACACACATGCAGTCATTTTAAAATTATCATAAACAATAGTTGGTATTTCTGATTTTCCCCAAGCTCCAAATATTTCAGCTGCTTATAGTTTGAAAAGAATAAGTTATCTAATCTTTCCAACAAAACCAAAAGAGCAAATAGCCGCCAACTGTACTCTTTTGGCAAATCATAGTATATTCCGTTGTATGGGATTTCACCTAGTGCTTGAACAAAGAACTTGATCCAAGCAGGAATGGAGTCCTTAATCCTAGATGGAGTTTCCATACGAATCTACAATTATATGGTCAAAAACTTAAAATGTACACATGGAAAAAGAGGTTTGGATGAATGATAATTGACATGATCATAACAGTCCACCAGAAAAATGGTTTTTTTTTTTTCATCTTCATCTTTTCCTTTCTTTCTCCCTTCCTTTAGGACGGGAGTTAGTTGGATTTGAACTCAGCTACCTTGAATAATTTTGCTTGACTTGGAGACCACCCCACTAAATACTTCAATGCCTTTATGTCATGAATTCTAGTAATTAATTATTGTGAAGGTTTAGTACAACCAATGATTTAGTCAAACCATATACACATGCAATAGGATCAATGTTAAAAAGAAGCATCATACTTAAAGGTTCCTGGTCCATAGATCATGATCAAAAGGCTAAACACCTTGTTGATCTACAGGGAAAGAGTTGCAAGTTTTTATAGTTTCTTTTTACTTTGACTTAAAAAGTGGAAAAAGGAAATAATAAACAAGTAACATTTGAATGTAAGCACAATAAGTTTCACGAGCCAAACTTATGTTCATCTACAGGTAATTTACCTTCACTTGAGAACCATGGGGAATTGGTGGTGAACCGTCAACATTATTAGGCCAAAAGATCTCCAGACACCAAACTCATTCTGTTAAAAAACAATTAATATTTGTAGAATTAAACACTAGATGTTATTTAAATATAGAAGTAGACAATAGATCACTACCAATGTAAATCAACACAGCTTTCTAAGTACTTAGAACACAGTCACCTTCCCTTTTATACTTGAGACTGCATGGCATAAAATATATGAATTAGCTGATACAATTAATTGTTACATAAGCAAGGTGGCTTTTGCACTTAATTATAAAAACTTTGACAACGTTTATCTTCTTAACTTTTCTATTTGGAGCTTTTAAGAATATCAACTGCACCAGACTATACACCTAATCTTTGGTCCATTAAGAAAAATATTCATGCCCACATACATATAAAAAGACCCATATTTACATTCAGATTTAACATTAAGCTAAGTGTTTTGACAAACAAACTTAAATAACTTTCAACTTTTTTCAGCATGTGCATTTACAGAAGATACAAGCATTGACTTATGAACAGCTGGTATTGCAAATCCTACAGTTTCTTAAGGCATACCTCTTAGAGCACATGGGTCAGAGTAAAAAAGAAAAGCAGAGGAGAATTGATTATTATGACAGATGACATTTTAAGATGGTGGAAGTCTACCTTCAACTATTGTTTCTTTTCCTTTTCAATATTCATAGAACTTAAAGAATGTTATTTTTGCAAATAATATATGAAAATCTGCAACTAAATCACTCCAATATAAACATTTTATCTATTAAATGTTCCTTACTATGCTAATATTTCTAAAGGGTAAAACATAAATTACCTTTTATTGTGCTAGTAGCTCTTTAGGTGAATTATCTGCACAAAAGATAAAATATGTGAAAAGCAAGGATATTTTAAGATTTCTAGAGATGCTTGTTTGTTCCCTTCAAGTGTTTTTGGAATTTTCATTTTTGGCATCTTTAGTTGCTATGTTTCCAAAACTCTTGGTCTACAATAAAAATTAGTTCAATTTACAACAAGCATTTTTAACAATTCTTTAGTTCATTCTACAATATCAAAACACTTAACTACTAGCAAGGTAACCTACTTATTCATGGCATATGGATTCAATTGATGCATGAAGAGAAGTGATGCAGCAGTAGAGAATTAGAAAAACATGTACAATACACAAATGTTGGTAAGCTTCACACACAAGTACGTGTGCAAACTTTTTCAAAACCATTTCTACACTTAGCATCTTCACAGATCACATAAAAAAGTATTGAAACCCCATTCCATTTACGCAACCCAGTTCAACAAGTATTGTTGTAGAAGAGATAGGGGACTTAAAGCAGATATCATAATTCTGGAACAGATAAACGATTATAAATCGAAGTATGCTCAATGTGACTCAAAAAGGAGTTATAGAACATACATCTTCACCAATGGTTACAGCCTCAGGATATAGCCCATGAATCATATGATTAACCAGCATCAGATAGACAACAGCATCAACATCAGTTGCATTTCCGAAGTATTCATTGTAGTTTCTAGTAAATGCTATCTACAGCAAGTTCAAGAAAACAAAGGTTAAGCCGGGATAATACATTATAAAAATGCAATGACACTAAAAACCTTTAGTCCTCAAGAGAATTTAGCTAAGAAACAAACATAGAGAAACGATGCTTCACCACTTACAAGAACCAAATGTTACATCAGTTCTACTTCTCTATATAACATAAAGTCAAAACTTCAATAATTAACATCTAAACATGCGAGTAACTTATTATATAACACCAAGCAGAATAGAAAATTTGCAAACTCACTCAGATATTAATTGCAACCCATGATAAGTGTACATCATTGAAGTCACAACATCAAATCTGAACCCATCAAACTTGTATTCTTCCAGCCACCATTTTGCATTTGAAAGAAGAAACCTTTGTACCTAAAGCAACAAGTAAAAATTAATATTTACACACAATAGGATGGAAGGAAGCCAAAATCTTTCAACAAGCTATTGTTTAAGAGAAGTTTCAATAGAAGTACATACTTCCCAGCTTCCACAATTAAAAAGGTGAGAATCCCACATCCAGTGGTGACCCTTTGACCCCGAGTGGAAGTAATGAGCATTGGTTCCATCAAACATGTTCAATCCATCTAACACATTATTAGATCCATGGCCGTATTCGTCAAACATCAGTCAGATACAAAGATGGATGACAAAATTAATTAATAACTTAATTTAACTAAAGAATAAAAATTAACTGAGACTTATAGCAAAAGTTACTTACTCAAAGCAATAGAGCAAATACTTGAATAAAAATTTGCTACAGCTTAGAAAATAATTTAACATTAATGACATGCAAAAGATAAAAACTTTCATTGTAAACAATACAGTAAGATTCCATTTGGTAGTTGTTTTGCTACTAGCTTTTTGCTTCCAGAAGCAGAAAGTACATTTGGGTAGAAAAGACAATAATACTTTAAAACAATTAAAAATAAAAAATATAATCTCTTGTAGAACAAAATATTATGATTCCTCTTTTAATAGAACAATTATACTACAAATTCTATTGCATTTAATCATATATATTTTCAAACAATTATGACTTTGCTTTCTCCCATTTAGGTTTGTTCTTTAGAAACCTTTTAGGAAGCCAAAAACAACTAGAAAAAACATAGTAAGAGTAAGGACCAATAACATCCCAAATTCTCATGGCCTTATTTGCATCAAGTCTACTAGAAGAAGGACAATACAATCTAAGCAAGAAAAAAGAAGAAAAAGAGTTTATATTTTCATTTTTGGTACCAAAAAGCTGGGAAAAATCGTTTGCACAAAAACTGTAACAGCTAATAAAGCTGAAGGGTGTCTTTCTAGAAATGATATTCTCCTGCAAGTCCAATTATTACCTGTGCACAATATCCATAAGAACAAGTAGACCCAACTCATGAGCCCTATCTATCAGTGACTTAAGATCATCAAGGGTTCCAAAATGGTTGCTTGGTGCAAAAAAGTTTGTCACATGATACCTACAACATATTAAATGCAATTTGTTAAAAGTAGAAGAGGTTAGTTTCCATAACCAAAACTAAATTCTGAAGAAATATTTATGTTTACATCCAAAACATAACATTTTAGTACAAGTTAACAAACATAAACAGCAACAAATAAAGATGAGCTGACATTTTGATGGAGATAATAACCAAATCTAGCATAATACCAGTGCTCTTGAATAGCCATGATTTGAACAGCATTATATCCAAGTCTTTTAATGTGGGGAAGCACATTATCTCTAAAGTTGGCATATGTGTTAATTATTGGCTCCTGCATCTCAGAGTTGATAATATTAAGAAAACTAGGAAACGGATTAGCCATATCATAATGTAGCATGGAAGATAAAGACTGAAGGTGTTTGTGGGACAAATTTTCTTGGAATGACAGTATGATGAAAACTAGAGATAAATTTTGGTTTAATTGCAAATTTAGGCTTCTTAATGGGTTTTAGAAATGGGTGAAGAATCATAATAAAATGCAATCGAACCAACTTCCATGTTATTGATTTGAAACTGCTATTTAAGATATTTCTATACATAAAGCAGTTAACAAAGATCCAAGTCACTAGCTATTTGGCATTTGCATTTTCAGTAACTAAAGTAATATTCATTATTTAGTAATACCAGAGAAATGTTTTTTTTTTTTTCATCTTCATCTTTTCTTTCTTTCTCCCTTCTTTTTAGGCCGGAAGTTAGTTGGATTTGAACTTAGCTACCTTGAATAATTTTGCTTGACTCGGAGACCACCCCATTAAATACTTCAATGCCTTTATGTCATGAATTCTAGTAATTAATTATCGAGAAGGTTGTAGTACAAACCAATGATTTATTCAAACCATATACACATGCAATAGGATCAGTGTAAAAAAAAAAAGCATCATACTTAAAAGGTTCCTGGTCCACAGGTCATGATCAAAAGGTTAAATACATTGTTGATCTACAAGGAAAGAGTTGCAAGTTTTTATAGTTTCTTTTTACTGACTTAAAAAGTGGAAAAAGGAAATAATAAACAAGTAGCATTTGAATGTAAGCACAATAACTTTCAAGAGCCAAACTTATATTCATCTATAGGTAGTTTACCTTCACTTGAGAACCATAGGGAGTTGGTGGTGAACTAGCAGCATTATTAGGCCAAAAGATCTCCCAGACACCAAACTCATTCTGTTAGAAAACAATTAATATTTGTAGTATTAAACACTAGATGTTATTTAAATATAGAAATAGACAATAGATCACTGCCAATGTAAATCAACACACATGTTTACATTCAGATTCAACATTAAGCTAAGTGTTTTGACAAACCAAACTTACATAACTTTTAACTTCTTTCAGCATGTGCATTTAAAGAAGATATAAGCATTTACTTATGAATGGCTAGTATTGCGAACACTATAGTTTCTTAGGCATACATCGTAGAGCACATTGGTCTGAGTCAAAGAGAAAAACAGGGGAGACAGTAGCTCATTAAAAGCAACACAAATGATGTGTAGTTCATCAATAGATATAAAATTGCAAGAAAACTGCCTCAGAAACAAAGTGTGGAGTTACTGATATTTTGACTGCACCAACTCCATCTTGTGACTGCATTATTTATGTCATGTATAGAAGGAGAAGATTCAGAAAGCAATCAAAGAAAATCACTTGCAGGTGCACCTACTAAATTATTGCTCAATTATTATGAACTTCACTTAATGTCAAGTAACCCATCAATGGCAGGTCAATTCTTACAGACATGGAAAATATCAATTCAATGCACAAGTGGCATTTATTCTTGCACAAGAAAGCATAACATACCCAGCTCATAATATCTGCATTAGGATTCCAATTGTTAAAATTTCCAATCAGTGTTGCTGACTGAAAAAGAAAACGCGGTAAAAAATCACAAAAATTGAAGAGAAAGCAAAACACCTAGAAGTTAATAAGACTTTTTTTGCATAGAAGTTAGTAAGATTAATGGTTAAAATCTCAAAATGTTAAAATGATGCATAAAAAACCCTAACTCCTAGTGCCCACTCCCTGTAAGTTATTCTTGTCTCACTTAAAGCCAGATGAGATTATATCAAAAAATAGCAATATCAGTTTATCATAAAACAACTTCTAAGACAAAAAAAAAAACATGAATGGAGAATAACATTTTTACTAAAAATTAAAGTTAACAAGACAGCTATTAAGCAATGTAATACAAAGAAATGATAAAGGAAACAAGGATAAGACATTAACAAATAAATAAATAAATAAATAAAATAAACATATAAAAGTGAAATAATAGAGAAAGGACTAATTCTAAGGGCTTTAATAAAATTCTCATTTTTTCCTTGCACCAAAGAACCAAATACTTGCTCCACACTTTGTTAAGCATCAAGGAACTGGTTTTTTTTTTAGATTGATCTGCCTAAATTTTAAACATATAAAGATAAAAGATCTAGAAAATCATGTACACTAATCCCACACAAATCAATCACAAGAATATTCCAACACTAATTTTATTTAATTGAAAATTGCTCATTTGAACTGGAAAGAGTAATAAATCAAAACAAATTACATTTAGCATAAAAAGCAATAACATGCAACCATGGGAGCTACAATTAATATGGAACATTACAGTTATGAAAAATAAGCCCATGCTAACAATTAGATATTTGGAAGAATGATAACCTACATGTGAAGCCAAGCTTCTCATAGCCAAGAGAAAATGACTCCAAAACACTTTCATACTTATCAATTTCCTTTAATATTCTTTTGTATTGTGCATACCTATAATTAAATAAGATATACAAGATAATAAAAATGTCAGTGACATATACCTTATCTATAACATCATTAGACAATTCCATATTCATTGATCACTTTGCTAAATAAAAACATTGTAAGAGGGTCGGGTCAGGAGCATCAAACCTGAGTTTTCCCTTTTTTGTATCAAATGCAACATTTTCTCAACAAAAAAGACACACCCGGCCGCTCTCCCCCAACCCAGATCCCGGCGACGGTAGCCGACCCGGCCGCCGTTCGGCGTCAGTTGACTCCAAAATTTCAGCCGTGGACTCCTCTCTTCCTTCTTGTCTCAGATTCAGCCTCTGTTTTTCGCAAATCACCTCATAATAGCTTAGATCTGAAACTTTAACCCGAAATTTTAAACCGCCGTTCACTCCGGTCGTCCTGAAACCAAAGTATGTTGTTTCTCCCTTTCCATCCTTCCTTTCTACCGGTTCAGATCATCCAAAAGTCTCCTCACCCGCGCTGACCTCCATACGCTGCTGTCGCTCCCACCGCCCAAAAAAATAGCTCTTTTCTCTCATTTCAAAAAATCTTAAAAATACTCTCCCAAATCACTCATAAAAACAAAAAAAAAAATCCCATGACCGAAAGCCCTTTTCATCCTCAACGGGCCCTTTTCTGTTTCTTTTTTTTTTTCCCGATGGATTCCTCAGTAGAGGACTGTGGTTGTTTGGAATTTTTTTTTTTTTGGCTTTGTTGGCTTGGCTTTTTGACTTTTTGTTTTTGGATGTGACAGTTGCTATTTATTTGTTGGCAGTTTCGATGGCTATCTCAGTAGGGCTGTGGGTGGTGGGTAGGTGGGAGATGAGAGCTGTTCCTGGGGGGGTGGTTGGGAGATCGACGGGGTTGGGTTGGTGATCGGCTGGCAAAGGAAAGGGAATAGGATGGTGGTGGTTTAAAGTGGGAAGGTATGGTGGTACACATGGTTGCCGGTGGAGGCAATGGCTTGTTGGATTTTTGGCATTGCCTTCTTTGATCCAAAAATTGACCTCAAGAAAAAAATGCCTTTCAAAAGTTTTTTTAGAAAAGATTGGCCTCCTCTCTTGCCTGAATTTTTTGTCAGATCCAGTTCAAATCCCCAATTTTTTTAGATTTGAGAAACACTTTAATTCAAATTTTCGATTTTATGAGATTTGAGAAAGACTTTACAGTTTTTGTGCTGCAAAGTTAGACAACAATACAGTGGGCAATTGACTTGAATTCAATAGTGGATTTTTTTGAATTTTGACTGTTCAGGGTTTTCAAGCTTTCTGTTTTTATTTATTATTATTTTGACCCTTTTTCAAAGAAATTAAAATTAAAAAATAAAATAATAAGAATTCAAAATGAGATAGGGCACACTATTTTATTAAGCCCTCTTAGAATAATTTGGATAAAATAATTTTAAATCCAAATTAATTAGAATGAGATTTAATTTGTTCAATTTATTTGATAATTTAATAAATTCAAAATATTTATTAAGATAATAATTAATTATAATATTTTTTAAATTGAATAGATTCAAATAAAATAAAAATTGTTTAACAAATTATTTTGATTCAATTTTAAATTTAATCTAAACAAAATCTGATAAATACACATTTTTTGTGTCATATGAAATGAATTATTATGTTTTGAAATTGGTCGGTTTATGGTTTATGGTTATGTTTGGCAACAAAATAAATGTTGATTTCAATAATTTCAATCAGTCATATAGCTTAGGATAATGTTGAGGCAAATGCAGTAGAAAATTTTTTTTGCAAAATGAGATAGCCCTGTTTTGTTAAGCCGCCTCAAATATTTTATATTTAGAAGATTAGCATTTGTTTTCATGTTTTGTGCCTTTAAGTAACTTTTATCCAAAGAAACAAGAACAAAACTTTAGACTATTAAATTGCATATAGCTTGAAAAGTCATGAAGCTTGTCACATTTGGAAACTTTAAAATTTTGTTTTTCTTTCTAAGTTTGTACATAACTTTCCATTGTCTTTTTCCTTCATGTAATTTTCTATAATATTATGCTTCGGTCAAGTCACAAACTTGGACCCTTTAAAATAGTCCATGTTGGCCAATTATATTGAATTGTTACCTGGAATGATTTTCTACCTATGTATATTTTATTTTCATTTAGTAAAAGTTAAAGCAAAAGCTATATTTCAATCTATGAAAAGGCAAGCCAGTGATATTTTGACTAAATGTTGTATAGAGCTAGATTGTAAAAGAGAATATAACTTTTTTTTTCATAATGTAGTTAGGGAATCAAAAGCTTTACCTATTAACAATTCTAGATATGATCATTCAATGGATCCAAAATTCAACCAATATGTAAAGTTAGGCAAAGTTTATTCCCTCAAACATTTTCTATATCAAAATCCAATACTACTTTTAAAGGTAACTCCCCAAGAAAACATAGCTGTAAAATTTAGACACAAGATTATTATCAGTGAGATTTATGACAAGCATGGATCACTTCTGATAAAATAGAATTTAGATGAAGATATACCTCTACATATTGCTACAAAGGTAGGTTGGAGAGAAACTGATGAAGATGAAATCATTAGCAAGTTTGAGATTCTGAGAATGGTTAACAAGGAAAACAACATAGTTTTGCATGAAGCTCTCAAGAATGTTCATCTTAAAGTGGTTTAACTCTTGCTAAAGATCGATCCTAAGTTGACTTTTTTAGAAAATTTTGCTGGTGAATTGCCTTTGTATCTTGCTTCCAGAGAAGGAAAGCTAGAGATAGTGAATGAAATTATGACATCAACAAATAAGTTCGTAGCTTATGGGGGTTTGATGGCTAAATAACTTTGCATGCTGCTGTCAGTGAAAGCCATATGGTAATTTTCATATTTGGTTCATTTATTTTCACAAATTTCTCTTACACAACATTGTAGTTCTTGCTGTTTCAAAACTCTTGCAATTCTAATTTCTATACCAAAATAGAGATATTAGATTTTTGCTAAGTATTTCCCTTTGATAATGCTTCTGGTTTGCTTTATCTTAACAAATTTTTTATGTAAACGTAAGGTATCATGCAAGCCCTCCTAAGAGCCAAACCACGTTGATCAAAGAAGTTGACCATCATAGAAGAACCTCTCTCCACTATGCAGCATCTCTAAGAGACCATAAAATAGTGAAACAATTACTAGATCTTGATAATAATGTTGTATATATATTGGACAAACATGGTCACTCACCACTTCATGTTGCAACTAGCAATGGTCATGTTAATATTATAAGAAAGATCATTTGAAAATGTCCAGAATCTGTATAACTTCTTGATTTATATGGGTGCAATGCTCTACATGTTGTTATCCTTAGTGGGAAAGGTAATGTCATCAGGTATATGCTGGAAACAGTAGAAACAAAAGGACTCATAAACCAGCCTGATAATGATGGAAATATGCCTTTGCATTTGGCAACAATTGGAAGGAAAATTTGGATAGTTCGATACTTGATATAGGATAAAAGAATGGATCAAAGAAACAAAAGCAAAAATGACCAAACTGTATTTCATATTGATCATTCCATAAGAGAATCATGTCTAACAGTTCCCAAGGTAAGAAGATAATTAACTAGCTTATATTTTTTTATTAGAAAATTAGTACACAATGCATTTTTTTTATCTTGGTTGTCACTTTTAGCTGCTGTTATATGCAAGACTAATTCATGCATACCATATCAAATTTTTGATCATTACTATATTGTAGAAAGCAATCTCAATTATCTGGAGAAAATTAAGCTCCCCACCTACTTGGAACATCAAAAAAGACATTCCTCCAAGCGCAAACCATGAAGCAGAAGATGCCAAAATGTAGTTTTACAAGCAAATGGGATAGATCCTTAAATCATCTTCATTTAAGTACTTAAAAATTTTTTTGATATAAAATATTAAATTATTACTTACAAACCTTTAAAATCAAGAAATTTGTTATAAATATATATTATATAGCTCAAAATTGTTAACTAAATTACAATTCTAATATAATAAAAATCATTTTAATACTTTTATAGTAATAAAATTGAAATAACTATCATTATACTAAATTAAATTGGAAATATAAATTTAAGTTTGAAAAAAATAAATAGAACAAAAATTTTAAATTAAAATTCTAATAAAGAATAAATATTTAATCTTTCTCTATTTTAACTTTTTCTAGAAGTTTTCTTTTAAGTTTTTTGGTTTTAGGTCATCATCTTCATTCATTTTTTATATATTTTTCTTTTTTTTTTTAATTTTTTCATATAATTGTTTTCTATCACAATCAAATTGGATTTTGTACTTCTTTTTCTTCTTTATTTTATGCTTTTTCTCAAGCTTTTTCTTTTAACTTTTTTTGTAGTGGATTTTTATCTTCAATTTTATAAATTTGTGAAGTAATTGATCATCATTAAATTCATTTAAACTCTTGCTTTTCATCTATTTGCTATTGAAAATTTAAATTCTTTATTTTGATTTGAAACCATATTGTTATAAAGTTTTTGTTGCTTCAAATAAAGTAAATACATAATGTTTTCTTTTTCATGATCATTTACTTCATATTTTTATTTGTACTTATTTATGTCATATAAATCATTTTGTAGTTTAATTTTATAGTAAAAAAATGCATACTTACATGAATTTTACTAATTAAAAAATATTAATTTATAAACATATTCTAAAAAAAAGATTTTAAGTAATCAAGAACTATTATTATCTCGATATAATTAGCAATGATGTTTATTTATATATTTATAAGGGATATTGACTAAAACTACTTTTAATATCGAAAATTGATTTCTTAAAAAGCCATTAAATATGCATAACTTATTAAAATATGTTATAATAAGGGTTTAAATAACACACTTTACTTAAAGGTATATTTTATCATAATTAAATAGTATTTTTATGTTGTTCTTTAAATATTGAACTACATTTCTCAATTAATTTTGGTTCAATATTTTATTGTTTGTTAAAATAATGAAATATAAGAATTCTAAAGTTAATAGATTTGACATATTTTAGACAAATATCAAAAGATATTATTATATTTTAAAGTTTAACTATATTTTAAATCTTAGACTTCAAAATTGATAATGAATATATTTTTAATATTTGAACTCTTTTTTAATTAAAATAGAGTAATTTTTTTATTCGACGAACACTTAATTATATGTATAGTATAAGTCATATAAAAAATTAATCCTTTAACTGATATTGTTATAAAATTATAATTTATAGAATTTGTACTATTATTAATATTAATAAATCATATATTTTAATTTAAAATATTATATACTTGAGAAAATAACTTATAGGTAATTTTTCTATGGTGTTTTCTAATAAGTTTAGACTCACTATTTGTTTTTTTCATTTTAAAAGTATCTTTAAAGACAATAATTTTTTGTATAGTTGCTATTAGTGTTATAAAGATACCACGTAACAGAACAATTTATTTTTAGTAAAGACATAGCATTAATCTAGTTACAATTAATTTATTATCAAGTAGACGATCGATGACATTCAAATTTAGATAAAGTCATTCCAAATTGTCACTTCAAAAACTTATTTTTTCTAATAAAATTATGTTGTTATAGTAATTGGTACATGAATATTGTTTTAATTATTTATATATGTGTACAATATCCAAAAATATTTGTAATTCAATACTTTAATATTAAGTGGCAATAAATATAATTTTTTAAATGAATCAAATATGTTACATATATTAGAAAAAAATATAGCTCTATATCAATATTCAACAAAACAAAAAAAAAATTACTAAGTTAGCAATGATTTACTACTATATATTATCAATAATTTACAACTTAGTTATGTCATTAATTTACTATTAAAATATGAATAATTTATTATTAAGTTATCCATACTTTACTACTAAGCTAAAATTGATTTATTATAAGTTATCATTAATTTATTATTATCACTGACTTATAATTAAATTATAATTTATTTATCATTAAGTTATCAATAAATTACGACTAAGTTAACACTGATTTATTATTGTAAATAATTTATTTGTAAGTTTTGACTTCACTCTTGCTAGTAACCAAAGTTTAATTATTAAAAACTTCAACTATAAAAAAATTATCACCAATTGACGTTTAAGTTATCACTACTTTATAACTATGTTATTAGTGATTTATTATTAAATTATCAATGATTTACTATTAAGTTATGAATGATTTACTTTTAAGTTATTAATAATCTATTATAAAGGTACTAACTAATTTTCTATGACGTTATCGATGATTTACGTATACATTATTAATAATTAACTAATTTATACTAAATTATCATTGAATACAACTAAATTTATAAGTGATTTATTAGTATGTTATTTAGTAATTTACTACTAAATTCAATGATTACTACTACATATTATTGCATTTACTAATTACCATTGATCTATTACTAACTTTTAATAATTAGCTATTAAGTTATCAATTTATTACTATATAGTACAAATTGAAATTACTACTAAGTAATGATTTACTATTAATTTATCAATTGAATTACAATATATGAGATAATTTTCTTTTTATATAAATAACATCATTGTTTCATTCAAAGTTTTAGAATTTTTTTACTAAATTTTTATCCAATTTGTCATAAAACAAATGTTTTTGTTTCTATAAGTTTGTTTGGAATAAAAAAATGCTAAACTATTAATATTTCAAAATTAATAAGAGATTTAAAAAATAAAATTGTTTATCAAACTGGTTCAAATAGTTATGACTATTTGAGCAATTATTTCTTTCAAATTGTTATGACTTTTTGTTTTATTATAAAACAATAGTTTCTGTTCATACAAGTTTATACATATTAAAATAATACTAATTTATTAATATTTTAATAATTAACAAGTAAAAATTTAAAAAATAAATATGTTTACCATACTAAATCAAATAGTCATGACTATTTGAATAAATATATATTTCAAATCGTTATGACTTTTTGTTTTGTCATTAAAAAATTATTTCAGTTCATATAAGCTTATTTGAAATAAACAATTATATATATTTCAAAAATTAATAATTAAGAGATTTAAAAAATGAATTTTGATCATACAAGTTTAATCGAAATAAAATAATACTAATTTATTAATCTTTCAAAAATTAATAAGAGTTTTAAATAATAAATTTATTTATCGAACCAATTTAAATATTTATGACTATTTGAATAATTGTATACTTTAAATTGTTATAACATTTTATTATGTCATAAAACAATTATTTTTATTCATACAAGTTTATTCGAAATAAAATAGTACTAATATAATAATATTTAGAAAATTAAGAACTAAGATATTTAAAAAATAAATTTGTTTGCCGAACTAATTCCAATAGTTAAGACTATATGAACCATTATCTATTTCAAATCGCTTTTGTTTTGTCATAAAATAATTTTTTCAATTCATACTAGCTTTTTTGGAATAAAATAAATTGAATTTATTAATATTTCAAAAATTTATATGTAAGAGATTCAAAAAATAATTTTGTTTACCTAACTAGTTCAAATAATTATGACTATTTGAATAATTATCTATTTCAAATTGTTATGACTTTTTCTTTTATCATAAAACAAATGTTTTTGTTTATATAAGTTTGTTCAGAATAAAAAAATACTAAACTATTAATATTTTAAAAATTAATAAGAGATTTAAAAAATAAATTTATTTATCAAACCAGTTCAAATAGTTATGATTATTTGAGCAATTATTTCTTTCAAATTGTTATGACTTTTTTGTTTTGTTATAAAATAATAGTTTTTGTTCATACAAGTTTATTCAAATTAAAATAATACTCATTTGTTAATATTTCAATAATTAATAAGTAAAAGATTTAAAAAATAAATATGTTTATCAAACTAGATCAAAAGGTCATAACGATTTAAAATAGATATTTATTCAACAAGTCATGACTATTTGAATAAATATCTATTTTAAATCATTATGACCTTTTGTTTTGTCATTAAAAAATTATTTTAATTCATATAAGCTTATTTGAAATAAAATAATACTAAGTTATTAATATTTCAAAAATTAATAATTAAGAGATTTAAAAAATAAATTTATTTATTGAACAAGTTTAAATAATTGTGAATATTTCAATAATTATCTATTTGAAATCACTATAACCTTTTGTTTTGTCATAAAATAATTTTTTATTCACACAGGCTTATTTCAAATTAAATAAGACAAATTCATTAATATTAAGACAATTAATAAGTAAAAGATTTAGAAAATAAATTTTTTTATCGAACAAGTTCAATTTTATATTTCAAATTGTTATGACTTTTTGTTTTGTCATAAAATAATTGTTTCTATTCATACAAGTTTATTCATATTAAAATAATATTAATTTGTTAATATTTTGACAAATAATAAGTAAAAGATTTAAGAAATAAATATGTTTATGGAATAAGTTTAAATAGTTATGACTATTGGAACAATTATCTAATTAAAGTAAATATAACTTTTTTTTATCATAAAATAATTATTTCAGTTCATAAAAGCTTATTTGAAATAAAATAATAGTACTTTATTAATATTAAAAAAATTGATAAGGTGGAGATTTAAAAAACAAGTCAATTTATCAAATCGGTACAAATAATTATGGCTATTTAAACAATTATGTATTTCAAATCTATAAGACTTTTGTTTTGTCATAAAACAATTGTTTTTCACCATACAAGCCTATTCGAAATAAAATAATACATTATTTATTAATATTTCAAAAATTAATGAGTGAGAGATTTAAAAAAGAAATCTGTTTATCGAACTAGTTTCTGTTTGAATAATTATCTATTTTAATTCTTATAACCTTTTGTTTTGTTATAAAATAATTGTTTCAGTTCATACAAGCTTATTCGAAATAAAATAATATTAATTTAATTATATTCCAAAAATTAATAACTAAGAGATTTAAAAAATAAATTTGTTCGTCAAAATAGTTCAAATAGTTAAGACTATATGAACAATTATCTATCTCAAATCATTATGATTTTTTATTTTATCATAAAATAATTATTTTAGTTCATACATGCTTATTCGAAATAAAATAAAACTAATTTATTAATATTCTAAATTTTAATAAGTGATTTAAAAAGTGAATCTGTTTATCAAAGTAGTTTAAATAATTATGGCAATGTCAATAATTATCTATTTCAAATCATTATTACCTTTTGTTTGGCCATATAATAATTGTATTTGAACATTCAAGCTTATTCGGAATGAAATAATTTTTTCTTATTAATCTTTCAAAAATTAATTAGTAAGATATTTAAAAAATAAATCTTTTTATTGAACTAGTTCAAATAGTTATGACTATTTGAATAATTGTAAACTTTAAATCATTATAACCTTTAGTTCTATCATAAAATAGTTATTTTTATTCATACAAGCTTATTCGAAATAAAATAATAATAATCTAATAATATTTCAAAAATTAACAACTAAGAGAATTAAAAAATAAATTTGTTTGTCGAACTAGTTTAAATATTTATGACTATATGAATAATTATCTATTTCAAATCGTTATGATGTTTTGTTTTGTCCTAAAATAAGGTTTTTTTGAATTCATACTAACTTATTCAAAATAAAATAAAATGAATTTATTAATATTTCAAAAATTAATATGTAAGAGATTTAAAAAATAATTCTATTTACCTAACTAGTTCTAATAATTATGATTATTTGAAAAATTATCTATTTCAAATCATTATGACATTTTGTTTTGTCATAAAACAAATGTTTTTGTTCATATAAGTTTGTTCAAAATAAAAAAATTAATCTATTAATATTTCAAAAAATAATAAGAAATTTAAAAAATAAATTTGTTTATCAAATCAGTTCAAATAGTTATGATTATTTAAGCAATTATTTATTTCAAATTATTATGACTTTTTGTTTCGTTATAAAATAATAGTTTCTATTCATACAAGCTTATTCAAATTAAAATAATATTAATTTATTAATATCTTGACAATTAATAAGTAAAAAATTTTAAAAATAAATATATTTACTGAACTAGATCAAATAGCCATGACTATTTAAATAAATATTTATTTCAAATTATTATGACCTTTTGTTATGTCATAAAAAAATTATTTCAGTTTATATAAGCTTATTCAAAATAAAATAATATTAAGTTATTAAGATTTATTTTTTAAATCTATTTACCTAGCGAGTTTAAATGTTATGATTATTTGAACAAGTATTTATTATAAATCGTTATGTTATTTTGTTTTGTCGTAAAACAATTGTTTATATTCATACAATTTTATTCACAATAAAATAATACTAATTTATTAATATTCTAAAAATTAATAAATTGGAGATTTGAAAAATAACTCTATTTATCGAACAAGTTCAAATAGTCATGTTCATGTGAACTATTATCTATTTTAAATCATTATGATATTTTGTTTTGTCATAAAATAATTGTTTTTATTCATACAAAATTATTCAAAATAAAATAATATTAATTTATTAATATTTTAAAAATTAATAAGAGATTTAAAAACTAAATTATTTACCAAACTAGTTCAAATAGTTATGACTATTTGAACAATTATCTATCTCAAAGCATTATGATATTTGTTTTGTCATAAAGCAATTGTTTCAGTGCATATAAGTTTATTTAGAGTAAAATATTACAAAACTAATAATGTTATAAAAATTAATAAGTAAGACATTTAAAAAATAAATATGTTTGCCATACCAGTTCAAATAGTTAAGATTATTAGAACAATTATCTATTTTAAATCGTTTTGACAATTTGTTTAGTCATAAAATAATTGTTTCAGTTCATACATGCTTATTCGAAATAAAATAATACTATTTTATTAACATTCAAAAAATTAATTAGCAAAAAATTTTAAAAATTAAATATGTTTACCGAACAAATTCAAAAAGTTATGACTATTTAAACAATTATATATTTAAAATTGTTATGACCTTTTGTTTATAAAACAATTGTTTCAGTTCACAAAAGCTTATCCAAAATAAAATAATATTATTTTATTAATATTTCAAAAATTGAGAAGTTGGAGATTTAAAAAATAAATCAATTTCTAGAATCAGTTAAAATAATTATGGCCATTTAAACAATTATCTATTTTAAATCATTATGAAGTTTTGTTTTATCATAAAACAATTGTTTTTCATCATACAAGCCTATTTAGAATAAAATAATACTAATTTATTAATATTTCAAAAATTAATAAGTAGGAGATTTAAAAAATAAATATGCTTACCAAACTGGTTCAACTAGTTATGATTATTTGAACAATTATATATTTCAAATCATTATGATCTTTTGTTTTGTCATAGAACAATTATTTATTTTCATACAAGCTTATTCAGAATAAAAAATACTAATATAATAATATTATGAAAATTAATAACTAAAAGATTTAAAAAATAAATTTGTTTGTTGAACAAATTTAAATAGTTAAAGCTATATGAATAATTATTTATTTCAAATCATTATGACCTTTTGTTTTATCGTAAAACGAATGTTTTCGTTCATATAATCTAGTTTAGAATAAAATAATATTAATTTATTAATATTTTAATTAATATGAGATTTAAAAAATAAATCTATTTACCGAATTAGTTTAATTAGTTATAACAATTTAAAATTTATTTATTTCAAATCATTATGACCATTTATTTTGTCTTAAAATAATTGTTTCTATTGATAAAGTCTTATTTGAAATAAAGTAATGCTAATTATTAATATTCTAAAAATTAATATGTAACGGATTTAAAAAATGAATATGTTAGCTTGTCCAATATAAATAGTTATAATTGTTTGTACAATTATCTATTTTTAAGCATTGTGACCTTATATTTTGTTACAAAATAATTGTTTCTATTCATACAAGCTAATTTAGAATAACATAATTCTAATTTATTATTTTAAAAATTAATAAGAGATTTAAAAACTAAATCTATTTATCGAATAAGTTTAATTAGTTATGACTATTTGAATAATTAGTTATTTCAAATTGCTATAACTTTTTTGTTTTGTCATAAAATAATTTTTTTTTGCTTATATAAGCTTATTTCATTAAAATAATACAAATTTATTAATATTCAAACAATTATAAGTAAAAGATTTAAAAAATAATCTGTTTACTGAATAAGTTCAAATAGTTATAACTATTTGAACAATTATTTATTTCAAATTATTATGACTTTTTGTTTTGTCATAAAATAATTATTTTTGTTCATACAAGTTTATTTAGATTAAAATAATATTAATTTATTAATATTTTGACAATTAATAAGTAAAAGATTTTAAAAATAAATATATTTATTGAACAAGTTTAAATAGTTATATTTGAATAATTATCTATTTCAAAATGTTATGACCTTTTGTTTCATCATGAAATAATTGTATAAGTTCATATAGGCTTTTTCGAAATAAAATAATATTAATTTATTCAAAATGAATCTATTTACCAAACAAGTTCATATAATTATTACTATTTGAACAATTATCTATTTCAAATTGTTATGATATTTTGTTTTATCATAAAATAATTATTTCTGTTAATACAAGTTTATTATAAATGAAATAATATAAATTTATTAACATTCCAAAAATTAATAAGTAAATAATTAAAAAATAAATCTATTTTTTGAACATGTTCAAATTGTTATAACCTTTTGTTTTCTCATAAACCAATTGTTTCTATTTAGACAAGCATATTCGAAATAAAATAATACTAATTTATTAATATTCTAAAAATTAATATGTAGAAGATTTAAAACATAAATTTATTTACCGAACAAGTTCAAATAGTCATGTCTATTTGAACAATTATCTATTTCATATCATTATGACCTTTTGTTTTGTCATAAAATAATTATTTCTATTTAGTTGATAAAAACTTATCTAAAATAAAATAATATACTTTATTAATATTTCAAAAATTAATAAGCAAAAGATTTAAAAACTAAAGTTGTTTTCCAAACCAATTCAAATAGTTATGACTATTTGAACAAATATCAATATCAAATCATTATGATCTTTATTTTCTCATAAAATAATTGTTTCTGATCATACAAGCTTATTTAGGTAAAAATAAAACTAATTTAATAATATTTTAAAAATTAATAAGAGATTCAAAAAATAGTTGCGATTATAACTAATTAATCTAATTTAGATTAATTATAATAATAATAATAACAATATATCAATTTATAAAATTAATAATTATTGTTATATAGAGATTATAATACCTATAATTATTAATTATTATAAAATTAGTTACTATTTAAATTATTAATATTATAATCTCTATATTAACTAATAATTATACTATAATTATTATTATTACATTATAATTCAAAATAGTAATTATTATAAGATATTAGTAATTAATTTAGTAATAATTATAAACAATTATTAATTTTATATTATTAATTATTAATAATATATTATATACTTATTAATATTATTATGCTATTACTGATTGCAATTGTTTTAAATAATTTATTAATTATTAAATCTATTTAATAGATTGTATATTTATATAATATATTATTTTTTTGGTTTCCTGATTAAAAATAGGTAATAGCTATGTCAATATTATATCTATTAATTAAAATATTTAATAATTATCTATTAAATATTTTGTTACTAAATTTATTGTTTAATTTTTACTATTTAAGTAATTGATTTAAAAATTAAATATGTTTATTTATTAATTGATTAAATAAATAGCTATTTGAATAATTTAATTATTTTGATTTGTCATAAAATAATTATTTTAGTTAATACAAGCCTAGATGAAATAAAATAATACTAGTTTATTAATTTTTTGAAATTAATAAGTAAGAAATTTTAAAAAATAAATATGTTTAGTGAATCAGTTAATATTTTAAATCATTATGACCTTTTGTATTGTCATAAAATAATTGTTTTTGATCATACAAGCTTATTTGAAATAAAATTATACTAATTTATTAATATTTCAAAAATTAATAAGAGATTTAAAAAATAAATCTGTTTACCGAACCGGTTTAAATAGTTATGACTATTCGAATAATTATCAATATTAAATCATTAAGATCTTTGTTTTATCATAAAACAATTATCTCTAATAATAGAAGCTTATTCGGTTAAAAACAATACTAATTATACTATTTATATCCTAATTTGAATAATAATTATTATAATATGAATAATATTAATATTTAAATTAATATATATAAAAATCTTCCAAATTATCGTTAATAAATTTATTATATTAAATGTTATTGATATAATTATTACTTTAAATAATAACTATTAATAACATAATTATTAATTATAATTATTAAAATTTAATGTTTAAAATAAATAATTAATATTTAATAATAATTTAAAATATTAATTAAATGATTATCTTATTTAATAATGATAAGCTTTATTATTAATATTATTCAAATTATACTATAATATCGATAATATTAATCGATAAGAATAAACTATTTAATAAGTACTAATTGATATTACTACTTTATTAATAATATTAACAAATCTTTAAATGTTCATTTAAATATTAGTTATTAATAAAATAATACATTTACTATTAAAACTAATTTATTAATACTTCAAAAATTATAAGAGATTTAGAAACTAATTTTATTTACCGAACCAGTTCAAATAATTATAATTATTTGAACAATTATTTATTTCAAATCATTATTACTTTTTGTTTTGTCATAAAACAATTGTTTTTGTTAAGATAAGTTTGTTCAAAATAAAATAATACTAATTTATTAATATTTAGAAAATTAATTAGTAAGAGATTTAAAAAGTAAATAAATAATTAGTCTATTATTATTTTAAATTGATAAACAATTAATTTCCAATTATATATTATATTTATATTATAATTGGAATTTGTAATAAATAGTTATTATAATAATTAATACAATAATATTGTATTATTTTTTAAAAATTATATAATTAAATATAATTTATATGTTAATAAGTTTTAATTATAAAATATTAAATAATATATATTATATTTTATTATAATTCTTATATTTTGACTTAATTAAACATTATTAAATTTTAAGCTTATCATAAAACAAATATTTATAATTAATAATTATAATTAATTATTTTAATTAATTTTCATGTAATTAATTAGATTAATATTATTTTATTTGATATTTATATTAATTATAGTTTTATTATTTCAAATAATATAATTGATAAGAACAATTATCAATATTGTTTAATATTAATACTAATTTAATATTGATATTAATATTAAGCTTTTTATTAATTGATAACGATTTGAACAATTAAATATTTTAATAATTATTATAAATCCTTACAATTAATAAGGATTATTGTATTAAATTATTAAAAGTATGAACTTTTATTATGATAAATAAAATAAATAAATAATTATTAATCAATAATTCATATTAAATCTAAGGGGTTATGATTTAATAAATATTTAATTAGATTATATTAATTTATAATAAAATATTTAACAATTAAATTTATATATAATTATCTGAATATTGATTTTAATTTAGATATTTTAATTATTGATTTTTATTAATTAATAGATATCTAAAAAGATTTATTTTTTAGATCTATTATTAATTATTAATTATAATTTCAATAAAATAATAATATTCCCCATACTAAATTATATTTTTTAAATCTCTTAGTTATTCATTTTTAGAATATTGCTAAATTAGTATTATTTTATTTCGAATAAGCTTGTATGAATAGAAACAATTATTTTATGATAGAACAAAAGGTTGTAACAATTTGAAATAGAAAACTGTTCAAATAGTCATAACTATTTGAATTAGTTTCAATAAACTAATTTATTTTTTTAAATCTCTTATTAATTCTTCAAATATTAATAAATTGGTATTATTTTATTTCAAATAAGCTTGTATGTTGAAAAACAATTATTTTATGACAAAACAAAAGATAATAATAATTTAAAATATATAGTTGTTTAAATGGCTATAATTATTTAAGCTAATTGGGTAACTTAATTTATTCTTTTAAATTAGTTACTTTTTAATTTTTGAAATATTACTAAAGTAGTATTATTTTATATCGAAAAACTTTTATGAACTAAAACAATTGTTTTATGACAAAACAAATGGTCATAATTATTTTAAATAAATAATTGTTCAAATAGCCATAATTATTCGAACTTATTCAGTAAACATATTTAAAAGGTATAGGTAATACGTAAAAATTTAAAAAATAAACTAATTTAACTAAAATACGAGTTTAATATAAGTAAGAGATTTAATATTTTAATTGTTAAATTTATTAATTAATTTATGAAAATAGCTTATAAAACAATTGATTAATATTTTGTTATTAAAATATTGACATAACTATATTTATTGTTAAATATTAATAATAATAAATTATTAATATTTTCTAAATTAATAAGTAAAAAAATTAAAAAATATATGTTCATCGAATCAATAATCTAATTATATTATATAAATAATATTTATTTATAATTACTATAAATAAAATAATAATTATATTTATAAATAATTAAAATTAAATATAATTAAATTATATTTTATTCATAGGTCAATTATTAAATATAGTTTATAATATATATAATTTAATAACTATTATATGATATATAATTACTTATATAATAATATTATTATATTATTATAAATTGATTATTATTTTATTATAACAATTATTTTAATTATATAAATAAATTAGATTTAATATTTAAAATTAATATATATTATAGTATTAAATATAACTAGTAAGAATATATTTAATAATAATTATTAAAATATTTGTTAAATATTTTGAAAATTAATAAATATAATTATTTATTTATTAGTTATATTAAATTAAAATCAATAATTCATATTAATATCTTTATCTTATTATCATACAAGCTTAATCATAATATAATTTTTGTAATAATTATGGTTTAATTAATAAAATATATAATTATTATCCAATAATTGGGTTTAATAAATAAGCATATTAAACAAATAATTTTCTTAATAAAATTATAATATATTAAATAGTAATGATTAGTTTTAATAAGTTAATTAATTTAAATATTAATTAGAACAATTAATTATTACTATATTATATAAGAATAATAATTTTAATAAAAATATTATAATTATTAAAATTATCAATAATAATTTATTAATTTAACAAAATAGCTTTATTTTCTAAAATTTTACTTGTTAATTTTTGGAATATTAATAAATTTATATTATTTTATTCCAAATATGCTTGCATCAACATAACCAATTATTTTATGACAAAACAAATTTTCATAATGTTTTGAAATAGATAATTGTTTAGATAATCATAACTATTTCAACTTGATCGATAAGAAATAGTTGTTTTGCAGCAAAATAAAATGTCATAACAATTTGAAATAGATAATATTGCAAATGGATATGACTATTTAAACTAATTAATTTTTAGAATGTTAACATATTAGTATTATTTTATTCCAAATAAACTTGTATGAATAGAAACAATTGTTTTATAACAAAACAAAAGATCATAATGATTTGAAATATTTATAATATATATTGTTATTTTATATATCAATAGATGAGGCTTGCACTAAATATTATATTATAATACAATAAAATAATAATTAAGTAATAACTTAATATTAAATTGGATAATTTATAATAAGCTTTTATTATTTATAATAAAATTTATTATAATAAATAGTTTACTTATACTTAAAGAATTATTTATTTATAAATAATTAAGACTACTTAATTATAATAAATAGTTATAATATATATTTATAAGTAACATTATAACATATAAATATTAGTTATTTAGATTTATAATTATATGAATAAATTATAAATTATAAACTATAATATATTATAAATATATTTTTTCTATAAATAAGTTTATCTAATATTTAATCATATAATTATAATATTACTATAATTTAATATAACTATAATATATAATTATATTAATAAATTAGATAATTATTCAATTTTATAATGATACTAATAATTATGTATTATAATTAATAGATTATAAGTAATAGTAATATTAAAAAATAGGAATTATTATAATAATTTATTAATCAATAAATTTAAATATAATAAATAATTATTAATAATATATTAACATAACTAAATTATATTATAACAATTATATATAACTATTATTGATGAACCCGTTTAATCTATTTACAATATAATTATAAATAATATATAATTAATAATTTAATTATAAATTCTTAGTTAGTTTAAATAATAATATTGTTAATTATTATTATAATAGTAATAATATTAATTATAATAATAAATAATTATTAATTATAGTTTTATTATTTCAAATAATATAATTGATAAGAACAATTATCAATATTGTTTAATATTAATACTAATTTAATATTGATATTAATATTAAGCTTTTTATTAATTGATAACGATTTGAACAATTAAATATTTTAATAATTATTATAAATCCTTATAATTAATAAGGATTATTGTATTAAATTATTAAAAGTATGAACTTTTATTATGATAAATAAAATAAATAAATAAATTATTAATCAATAATTCATATTAAATCTAAGGGGTTATGATTTTAATAAATATTTAATTAGATTATATTAATTTATAATAAAATATTTAACAATTAAATTTATATATAATTATCTGAATATTGATTTTAATTTAGATATTTTAATTATTGATTTTTATTAATTAATAGATATCTAAAAAGATTTATTTTTTAGATCTATTATTAATTATTAATTATAATTTCAATAAAATAATAATATTCCCTATACTAAATTATTATTTTTTAAATCTCTTAGTTATTCATTTTTAGAATATTGCTAAATTAGTATTATTTTATTTCGAATAAGCTTGTATGAATAGAAACAATTATTTTATGATAGAACAAAAGGTTGTAACAATTTGAAATAGAAAACTGTTCAAATAGTCATAACTATTTGAATTAGTTTCAATAAACTAATTTATTTTTTTAAATCTCTTATTAATTCTTCAAATATTAATAAATTGGTATTATTTTATTTCAAATAAGCTTGTATGTTGAAAAACAATTATTTTATGACAAAACAAAAGGTAATAATAATTTAAAATAGATAGTTGTTTAAATGGCTATAATTATTTAAGCTAATTGGGTAACTTAATTTATTCTTTTAAATTAGTTACTTTTTAATTTTTGAAATATTACTAAAGTAGTATTATTTTATATCGAAAAACTTTTATGAACTAAAACAATTGTTTATGACAAAACAAATGGTCATAATTATTTTAAATAAATAATTATTCAAATAGCCATAATTATTCGAACTTATTCAGTAAACATATTTAAAAGTTATAGGTAATACGTAAAAATTTAAAAAATAAACTAATTTAACTAAAATATGAGTTTAATATAAGTAAGAGATTTAATATTTTAATTGTTAAATTTATTAATTAATTTTGAAAATAGCTTATAAAACAATTTATTAATATTTTGTTATTAAAATATTGACATAACTATATTTATTGTTAAATATTATTTGATAAGGGACATTTTGGATGGGAAAAAACTATTTTGTGGTGTGTGAGGTTGATGTTGGTGTTTGGCTTAGTGTTAGTGGTATGTTTTGGCTGGGGTCGATGGTGCTTTATTGCTCAAGTGGGTGATCCAAGTGAGGATGAGATTGGATTTGCGTGAGAGTAGGGATTAATGTTAAGGGGTAGGCCAAGGGCTAGTACCAACAGGAGAAAAGTTTGGTGTGTGCAGGTTCGGTTGGTACTGGTAGGGTTTATACTAGAGTAAGTGAAGGCCAGGTGAAGGGATTTTTTAGTGTTAGCCGATATCTTAGGTAGGGTCTATACTAAGGCTAGGTGGCATAGGGTGTTAGGGTTTGCGCTTGGGCATAAGCTGATGCTTGGGTGTTGGTGTTTGAAGGTTATTGTTTAACTTATTTAATTTTTATAATAAATTAAATAAGTAATTAATAAATTACTTATTAATTTGAACAATTAATAACCAGTGTTGTCTATTCATACAATTTTATTCGAAATAAAGTAATGTAATTTATTTATTAATTTTTTGAATGTTAATAAATTATTAGTATTATTTTATTCTGAATAAGCATGTATGAACTAAAAAAATTATTTTAATAAATTATATTATTATATTATAGTCAAATAATCTGATAAATTATTTATAATAATTTATGATAGTGTTATAATATATATAAATATTATTTGTTATTATAAAATTTTAAATTATTAACTATATTTATAAATATTAAATTTATAATTAATAATTAATAATTAATAATTATAATTAATTATAATTATATAATTATAAAAATATTATATTTATATATTTAAATATAAATTTATTATTTAAATTTATTACAATATATTAAATATAGTAATAAGTTGTTAATTTATATTATTTTACATATAATAATCGGTTTAGGATTTATATAGTACATAATAAAAATGATATAATTTATATAACTTAATTTTGAAAAAGGCTTTTTTCAAAATTAGATTATTATAATTTAATTATTATTAGTCATAATATTTTAATTATACTAATTTTATTCAGTATTGTTAATTATAATTAACATTATGATTATATTGGAAATAATTGAAATAGTTGTTATTAATAATAGATATTATTATTATCTATTCATTTATTAATATTTCTAGAATTAATAAAAGATTTAAAAAATAAATTTATTATATAATATATTATAATATTATAATAATATAATTATAGTATATAATTTATTATTAAAATATTTATAATTATAATTAATATTTATATAAATTAATAATTATATATATAATATAATTACAAAATTGTAATTATTTTGCAAATATTTTAAATTTAATCTTTAAACAAATTTATATATACAAACCAAATTAAAATAAATAATTACAAATTTATTAATCTTATTATATATTCTACTTTTGTTTATTATATTTATAACTATAATTAATATAATATATTACTTATATGTATATTTATAAGTATATATAAATTAATTAATAATAATAATAAATAATATAATAATATTATATAATTATTATTTCAATAATATAAATTATAAGCAATAATTATTAAATAGTACTTATTATAATAATCATAAAAGATTATCCATACTTACAATTAAATTATAAATATAATTTATTATTTATTAATAATAAATTACTTATTAATAATTAATAATTTTATTATAATTTGTTTTTTTTTTGAATTAATGTTCCTATTATATATATTTATAATAATGAATAATCATAAAATTGGTATAAAGCTTTAATTAATTAAATTAATTTTGAATAAACCCTTATATATCAGAATTAGAAACAAAAGGTCATAGGTATGTTTGAAATGATTTAATTATATTAAGACTATAAATATAATATTATATTTCAAATTAAAATAATTTGTTAATAAAGTAATTATTTACAAATAATTTTATATTTATAAATAGTTAAAAATAATTTATAACACATATTTATTATTAAATCATATCCATTCTTATTGTTATATCATTAAACTTATCATTATAAGTTTAAATAACAATTTATTATTTATAAATAATATTGTATATAACATAAAATAAACCAACTATAAATTAATAATAAGTTTTTACTTATAGAGTTGATTACTTAAATATAATAATATTAAAATTATTATATAGATATTATAGTGTAAATATTAATTTATTAGTAATTTATTAATAAGTAAAATTAATATTATTAATAACAAAAATATTTGTAATAATAACATAATAATTATAATTATTAATAGTTAACATTGGAAAATATTGAAATTATTTTATATTAATATCATAATAAACTCTTCACATTTTGTAACTGGATATAGTATTATTTTATTATTATTTTGAATAATAATAATTATTACATAATTATTTTAACTAATTCAATAAATATATTTATTTTTAAAATTTCTTACTTATTAATTTAGGTAATATTAATATTTAGTATTATTTATAGTAAATTATTTAATATTAGTTATTTATAAATAATAAAATAAATATATCATATTTAATAACTTATAAAATAATAATATAGCCATAATGATTTATTAATAATTACATAATTATTAATATTATATGTTACTATTATCATAAGTCATTTAACAATTATAAAATGATATTTTATCACGTTACAAATTAATTTATAAATTAATAAACTATATTAATTATATATTATGAATTTATTATAAAACTAGCTATGTTTTAAAGTTTATTTTCGTATTTATATTTTTGTTAATTCAATTTAATATTAATAGTCATATTATTTATTAAAAATAGTATTATAAAAAAACCTTATTTTAATTACAAGTATCATAAATTTAATTAACAAATATACTATTTTCATTTTACTAAAGTAAAAATATACTATATACTATATACTATATATTTAAATTAATAATATAATTAAAATCTTTAATTTATTAGATAATTATATTAACAAATTTAATTTTAATATTATTTAATATTTTAAAATAAAATGAATTATTATATCTAATACTTAAAATATAATATATTTTATAATATTTATATAATAGTATATAATAAAATAATATTATTGTTCATAATAATATTTTTAAATTATTTTGAATTATAATATATATTAGTTATTTTTTGATAATATTTGATATATCTATTTTATTGCTAATAAAATATAATTATAGTATATAATATAATAATTAATAATATTATTTAAAATAATAATAAATTATTATCTATTTATTTAATTATGATAGTTTATAATATATATTATTTTAATTTACTATTTATATTAATAATTATTAATATTAAAACTAATATTATAAGTATATTAATAATTAATATATAAAGTAAACAATTATGGTATATAACAATATACTTAATTATAACTAAATAACTATTAATATTATTAATAAATTATCATAATAATTAATATTAATTATATCAATAAAAGTTATAAATTATTACTATTAATATATAAATTATTAAATTATAACTATTAATAATAGTTATAATATTAATTATAATATTACATATGAAATATAATAATAATTATATTAAAATTAATTAAATATTAATACTGAAATTTTATAAATTATTAGAGTAAATAATAAATTGTTATAAATTTTAATGTATCATAAATATTAATAATTACTATTAATATTTAATTCAATTAATATAATATAAGTTTAAATTATTAAACTAAAAATAATTAATTTTTCTATAATATTAATAACTTTATTAATAAAGTTTATCCAAAATAAAATAATGATTTTATTATAATGTACTAATAAATATTTATACTTATGAATATATACTATCGATTAGTACTATTATTTGAATAGTTTAAATAAAAATAATTATATAATATAACAATTATTAATTATTATATGTATTAAAAATATATTTGACATGTATATTATATTATATTTAAATATAATATATTTTAATTATAATTAAAATAATATATATTATTACTATAATTATTTTAATTATATAATACTATATTTAATATATTAATTACTTAATTAATTAGTTTTTAATTTGTAACAAAAGGCCATTAGTTCTAATCCAATAATTCATATTTGAATTATAGTATACTAATAATTGTTAGATAATTAATTATCTATTAAATATAATTTTATAAATTATAATATTATACAAATAACTAATTTATATTAAATTATTATGTTTTATTAAATAAATTATTATTTAATCTTAGTTATTAGTAACTAATTATTATATATAGAATAAATATACTAATTTAAATATATAAATTATCCATAATAATCCATAATAAACATTTTAATTATTGTTAGTTTAATAATAGTTTTGTAATATTAAATAAATTATATTTAATAATTTCTTTATAGCCAACAATATATTATTAGCTATTATATAATTTATACTATAGTATTTAATAAAATGTTACTGAACAAATATTAAAATTTCAAATAATAGAATTATTTGAATGTAATAAAATTATTGATATGATTCTTTCCATATCAAAATAAAATATAATAATTATTATACTTTGTTAATAATAAATTATTTATAATTATAATGGTAATTAATATTTAAATATTATAATTGTTTATTAAATTTAATATAATAAAACAAGTATAATAATTACTAAAAATATATATTCATTAAATATATTGAATATTAAATAAATAATATTTTATTAGTTATTATAATATTTAAAGACAATTGTTAAGTATATAATAATCAATTAATTTAATTATTAATTAATAATTGTTAAATAATTTAATAATTTATTAAATATTTAAAATTAATTATTATCCAATAATTATTATAAAATAATTAATTAATTAATTATTGCATTAAAATATTTTAATATATCGATTATAATTATAATATTATTATAAATAAATAATTATTATAATTGATAAATTATACTATTTGAACAACTATATATTTCAAATCATTATTACTTTTTGTTTTGTCACACAACAAATGTTTTTTTTCATATAAGTTTATTCGGAATAAAGTAATACTAATCTATTAATATTTCAATAATTAATAAGTGATTTAATAAACCAATTATTTTTACAATATTAAATAGATAATTAAGTTATTAATTATTAAATATTTTTTAATATTTGTTAATTTATTAACATTTTATTTATATTACTTATTAATTATTAATTAAGTTTAATATAATTATTATAAATAACTAATTTTAAATTTATAATAAATATTAATTATAAATTGCCATAATTTTTGTTATCTAAATATATTATAATATTTAATAATATAGTTAATTATTATAAATATATATTAAATTATAATAATATTAACATGATTAGCTTAACTTTAATTTAATTATAATACAATTAAATTAATTTTAATTATATTAATTATTAATATTTAGTGTTCAATACATTTAATTTAATTAATTTTAATTAAATTAATGTAACTATAACAATGTTTAATTTAACCCCTAATTATTCATATTAATAATTACTATTTATAATTATTAAAAATATAGATTAATTATTTTACAATTAATTATAGTTCCAAATAATTAATATTATAATCAATTAGGTTATAATATATAATTAATTTAAGTTAATTCATTTATTTAATATTTATAAAATATTTAGTATTTTAATTTAATATAATTAAATAAATAATATAGTATAAAATATTAATATGTTATTAATATTAATAAAAATTATATTTAATTTTAAATATAATAAAATTTAAATAATTTTATACTAATTATTAATATAATTTTAATTTTAAAATTATACATCAAACAATAAAAAAGAAATAATTTAACAATTATCAATATACTTAAAATTTATTATTAAGTAATTTAATAAGAGCATATAATTAAAAATATTAATTATATTATAATTATATATCTAAATAGAAACACTAAATAGTTAGTAATCTAATATAATTAAATAATTAAATTTATTTATTAATTATCATAAATATTACCATATTTTAAAATATAAATTACTTTAAAATATTATTTAAAACAAACTTGTAAGATATGAAACAAGTATTTGATGACTAAACAAAAGGTAATAAATTAGTATTATTATTTAATTATTAATTACATTTTAACTATTAATTTTAATTGTCAATTTATTTAGTTAAATAGAAAATTAATAATTAACAATTAATACTTTCAAGAATTAAATTATAGATATAAATATTTTATTTTAATTTTCTATTTAATAAAAATAACATATATTAATAGAAATATATTTGTAATATGACATGTATAATTTAATTAATTATATTAAATTATTTTATTTCTTTTGTTTAAATTATATGATATATATTATAAATATTTATTAAAAATCATTATGGCATTATAATAAAATAAAATAGAAAATATATGTAAAATCAAAAGATATTATTAATAACAATTATTAATACAAATAAATCTAATTATTATGTTATAATTAATAATAATTAAGATAATAATATAGTTATCTTAAATACTAAATTTAATTTTTATTAATATTAAACTTAAATAATAATTAACAAATTATTAAGGATAATATGTATTATACTATAGTAATGTAATAACTAATTATTATTATTAATTTAAAAACTTATTTAATTAATATATATAAATAAACTTAATTATTTTTATTAATAATTTTTACAATATAATTAATAGAATATTATAAAAATTTAAAATTATTTAGTTATAATAATATTAATTATATAATGAATTAATTAATTTTAAATATATATAAATTATATTATCTAATATAATTATATTAATATATAACTTATAACAATTATAGTATTAGTATTAATTAATATTAAGATTAATTTAGTATAACAAAATATCGAATGATAAATTATATGAACTAATTCGGTAAATAGATTTAGTAATTAGCAAATTAATAATGTTATAATAATAATCTTTATTTAGTATTATAGTAAATAAAATAAATTAATTGTAAACTTCTCAATTATTAAAATAACTGATTTAAACTATACATTTGAAATATTAATAATATTATACAATTATTATATATAAATATAATAATAGATTTAAAAAATAAATCATTATTTATTTATTATAATAACCAATTGGTTATGATCGCTCCAATTTAATAAGTTAATTTTTATATATAATAATAATTATAAATATTAAATTTAATATTAATAATTAAAATGAAATTTTAATATGGAGATATAAAATTATTAATTATTTTATAATTACATATAATTATTATTAAATTAACAATGTTAATATAACTTATTAATTATTTAATACTAAATTGAAATAATGTGACAGATTGTAATATTTATAATTACACTATTAATATAAATATAAAATAGTTATAGAGGGTTTATATAATTAATTTAATTATATAAATTTATAACATATTTAATAATATTACAAATTGTAATATTTAAAATCATTAAATTAAATTAATATATTTAATTTGTAAATCAATTGTTCTACATGCATATTTACTTAATTAATAATGTTATAATAATAGAATTTAATAATAGTGCAATATTTTAATACTAATTTAATAATTATAGTAAATAAATTAATGATTAATATCAATTGTTAATAAAATTAACAATTTATATATATTATAATAAGTAAATATTAATAATTAAATTTTATTATTACTACTTTATACATAATTATTAATTGTTATAAATACTAACTATATAATTTAAAATTATATCTAATACAACTTATTCATTAATAATTCAGATCATATTATATTATTAATTAATTTTATTAAATTTTATTAGTATTATGAATTCGAAACAATTATATATTCATTATAATTAAATATTATTAAATGTAATTAAGTTATTTTATTATAAGTTATAATAATAATTTAAACAAATTTATTTTTTAAACTCCTACTTATTAATTATTTAATAATTCAAAATATTATTAAATTAGTATTATTTAAATCCAAATAAGCTTGTACGAACAAAATAATTATTTTACGTTAAAAGAAAAGGTCATAACGATTTGAAATAGATAATCATTCATAGAGTCTTAACTATTTGAACTGGTTTAATAATTAGATTTATTTTTTAATTTTCTTGGTTATTAAGTTTTGAAATATTATTAAATTGTTATTATTTTATTCTAAATAAAATAGTATGAATAGAACCAATTTTTTTATGATAAAATAAAAGGTTATAACGAAACTTAAATTGGTAATATTATTTGAATATTATAACTTTGTTCCAATTGCCAGTGATATAATAAGAGTTTTACGAGCCCTCATAAAAATCCTAATCCACTATCGAGCATATAAGTTAAACAAAAAATTTATTATTAAAATAATATATTTATTTAATATATATACATTAATAAAATTATTTGATAAAATACTAAATTATATAATAATACTATATAATAAAATTTTTAAATATATTTAAAACAAATTTTAAAATAGAGATTATTATAACTTAATAATATTTTTATTAATTAGTAGTTTAATTAATATTTTATGACTAACTATATTTATTAATAAATAACTTATTTAATAATAATTTTAATGTTTATTTAAATTCATTTAAATAATAATATTATTTAATAATAATTTAAGTATAATATAATTAATAAAATTATATTATATTAGATAATATTATTATCTATTTCTAAGTTTTAATTATAAAATTAATATAATATTCAAATAATATTATAATAATTATAATAATTTATTAATTTATGAAAACAATGAATATTAATAGTGAATATATAATTGCCGAATTTATTAAAATTATTATTAATAAATTTAATTAAAATATATTTATAATAATATTAATTAAGTTTCAAAATTAATTATATAGTATTAAATTTATCAACAATTATGAACAACAATATTTATATTCGTATATAAATTTAATAATACGTTCTATACTAATTGTTATTATAGCTAATTTTATATAATATTATATTTATGTCTTAATATAATTAATAGTTATATAATTTTAATTCAATATAGTATTAAACAATTATTATAATAGTTATAACTAATAAATATTAATTTATTATATTTATTTTGAATATAAATTATTATAATAAGTTATAATAATTATTGCATATAATTTAAATTATATATAACTCTATAAATTAAAGATTATTAATAATAGATTAATAATTTTCTATTAAATAAAGAATAATTATATATTATTAATTGTTAAATATATTATAGTAATTAAGTATCATAATAAAATTATTAATTAAAATATCAATATTGGCATTATTTAATTACTATAAATATTATTTTAAGATTATTTAATAATACATTTGAATACAATTATATTATGTATAATATATTATATAGATAAAATAGAATTATCAATGATATATAAATTAAATTAAAAATATATTAAATAAGGTCAAAATTATTAATTTAATATTTTAATAAATATTGGTCATTGTAAACAAATTAATAATAATTTATTATAATATTCGAATAAATTGAATTGTAAATAAAATTGCTAATTATAAGAATATGTTGAATAATATTCAAATAGTTGTTTTATTTTGAATATTGTATAATATTAAATAATTAATATAATGGTAATTGTTAAATTTGTTAACAAATATTTATTATAAAATAAATCATTTAAATATTATCTAATATTTTGTTATTTTAATTTTAATTTAATATAAATATTAATTTAATTATTAGATATGTTGATTACTTATCAATTGTTGGACAAAAGTGTTAAATTGGAATATTAACTTAAATAATTATTAATTTATATAATAATAATATAATTAAGTATATTATTAAAAATAATATTTGTTAATAATAAATTAGTTAATTAATCTATTATAACTATATATATTTATATATTTAATCAATTAAAATAAATATTATAAATATTATTAATATTAATTGTTATTAATAACATTATTAATTAATATCTATTAATTTATTAAACTAATACCTTATTAAAGTATTAAATTTTATAATAATTTCAAATTTTTTAGAACTATTAACAATTTATTAATTATTATATTATTTATAATTAACATAAATAATTATAAAATAAATTATTTTATTTTAATATAATTTATAGTCATGTAAATTATATTATTTTAATTTTATAAATCAAATATAAAAAATTAATAACTAAGAGATTTAAAAGGTAATATTTTTCTAATTATTTAGCTGTTGTTTTATGACAACTCAATTAAAAAACTTTTAATAAGTTTAAATTACAAAAGGTACGATTCAAATTTATTAACAAATTATTAATTTAGTATGATTTGAAATAAATAAATGTTCAAATTGTTATAACTAATTGAACTAGTATGGTAAATAGATTTATTTATTAAATCTCTTATTAATTTTTAAAATATAAATAAATTAATATTATTTTATTTCGAACAAACTTATATGAACAAAAACATTTGTTTTACAACAAAACAAAAGGTCATAACAATTTGAAATAGATAATTATTCATATAGCTTTAACTATTTGAATTGGTTTGGTAAACAAATTTATGTTTTAAATCTATCAATTATTAAATTTCATAATATCACTAGATTAATATTATTTTATTTCAGATAAGCTGGTATGAAGATAAACAATTGTTTTATGATAAAACAAAAGGTTATAGCGATTGGAAATATATAATTGTTCAAATGTCATAACTATTTGAACTTATTTGATAAACAAATTTATTTTTTAAATCTCGTACTTATTAATTTTTTAAATATTAATAAATTAGTATTATTCTATTCTGACTGGGCTTGTATGATGAAAAACAATTGTTTTATGACAAAACAAAAGTTCATAATGATTTGAAATAGATAATTGTTTAAATGGCCATAATTATTTGAACTGATTTATGTTTTAAATCCCTAACTTATCAATTTTTATAATATTAATAAAGTAATATTATTTTATTTTAAATAAGCTTTTATGAACTGAAACAATTATTTTATGATACAATATAAGGTCACTGATTTTAAATAGATAATTGTTCAAATAGTAAAAAATATTTGAACTTGTTTGGTAAATAGATTTTTTTTCTAATTTCTTACTTAATAATTTTTTGAATGTTAATAAATTAGTATTATTTTATTTTGAATAAGCATGTATGAGTTGAAGCAATTATTTTATGACTAAATAAAATGTCAAAATGGTTTGAAATAGATAATTGTTTTAATAGTCTTAACTATTTGAACTGATCCAGCAAACACATTTATTTTTTAAATTCTTACTTATTAAATTATAATGAGTTTAAATGTCATTTCAAGATTGGAGTAAGTTATTTTAAATAGTTGTAACTATTTGAATTTGTTTGGTAAACAAATTTATATTTTAAAACTCTTGCTTATTAACTTTCAAAATATTAAGAAATTAGTATTATTTCATTTTAAATAAGCTTTTATAAACTAAAACAATTATTTTATGTCAAAATAAAAAGTCATAACTATTTAAACTTGTCAGGTAAACAGATTCATTTTTCCAAATATTTTGCTTATTAATTTTTTGAATGTTAATAAATTTGGATTATTTTCTTCTAAATAAACTTGTAAGATATGAAACAAGTATTTGATGACTAAACAAAAGGTAAGAACAATCTAAAATAGATAATTATTCTAATCATTTTAACTATTTGAACTGGTTCCGCAAGCAAATTTATTTTTTAAATCTCTTACTTATTAATTTTTGAAATATTATTAAATTAGTAATATTTTTAACCGAATAAGCTTTTATGATCGAAAACAATTGTTTTATGACAAAAAAAAATCTCAATGATTTGAGATTGATAATTGTTCAAATAGTCCTAACTATTTGAACTGGTTTGGTAAACAAATTTATTTTTTAAATCTCTTATTAATTTCTAAAATATTAATAAATTAGTATTATTTTATTTTGAATAAGCTTGTATGATAAAAAACAATTGCTTTATGACAAAACAAAAGGTCATTTATTAAATCACTTAGATTTTTACTTATGACTAAGTAATAATTATTTAATTATATATTATTAAATAAACTATTATTAAATTTATATATTAATAATAGTTTACTTAATATTTAAATATTATATTAATTTATAAATATTAATAACTGAATTAATTCAACTGTTAAATTAAATAAAAATATAGTTATATAATTACAATTAAAATAGATAATTAAAATCTTAATTCAAATAGTAATTAAATTAAAAATATTTATTTATTCGAATAAATAAATATTATTAATATTTTGCAAATTAATATTAAAGATAATTAATATGACTGGTTTCATATTAAAATAATTATTAAAATATTTAAATAAATTATAATACTGTTAATTATTAATTAATTACATATTTAATTATTATTTAATTAAATATTTAATTATTGTTTAATTAATTTAATAATTGTATAGATATATAATTTAGTATAATTTATACAGTTATAATATCTATTTAAATTTATTATTTGATTTTAATAATATCAAATAACCATATTTATTAATTGTATTATTTAATTTTATATTAATTTAACTAATATAAATTAATTTAAATATAAATTATTAATTATTAAATATTTAATTTATTAATGATTATATTAATTTATTAATATTAATAAATATATATTTATTGAATTAATTGATATAAATATTAAATAAGTTAATTTGATTTGAAATAATTATGGTTAAAATTAATTATTAAAATAAATCGTTATTAATATCATTAATAATACTAATTTATTAATATTTAAAAAAGTAATTAGTAAGAGATTTAAAAAGTAAATCTACTTACCAAACCATTTCAAATAGTTTTGACTATTTTAAAAATTATCTATTTCAAATCATTATAACCTTTTATTTTATCATCAAACAATTGGTTCTGTTTATACTATTTTATTCAGAATAAAATAAAACTAATTTAATAATATTTTGAAATTTAATAACCAAGAAAATTAAAAAATAAATCTAATTGTTGAACTAGTTGAAATAGTTAAGACTATATGAATGATTATTTATTTCAAATCTTTATGACCTTTTCTTTTGTCGTAAAATAATTATTTTGATTAAAATAATACTAATTTAATAATATTTCAAAAATTAATAACTAAGAGATTTAAAAAATAAATTTGTTTACTGAATCAGTTCAAATGGTTAAGACTATTAGAATAATTATCTATTCCAAATCGTTCTGATATTTTATTTGGTTATAAAACAATTGTTTTAGTTCATAAAAGGTTATTTAGAATAAATTAATATTAATTTAGCAACATTCAAAAAATTAATAAAAATGAGATTTAAAAAAAATAAATCTATTTACCAAACAAGTACAAATAGTTATTACTATTTGAGCCATTATTTATTTTAAATCGTTATAACCAATTATTGATTCACATGATAATTAATAATTTATTAATTATTAAATCTATTTAATAGATTGTATATTTATATAATATTTTTTTTTTGGCTTCCTGATTAAAAATAGATAATAGCTAATCAATATTATATCTATTAATTAAAATATTTAATTATTATCTATTAAATATTTTGTTACTAAATTTATTGTTTAATTTTTACTATTTAAGTAATTGATTTAAAAATTAAATATGTTTATTTATTAATTGATTAAATAAATAGCTATTCAAATAATTTAATTATTTTG